>OY804603.1:23123418-23443337 GCA_963680895.1 Fragum sueziense
TTTTCAACGAAAATCTCGTAACTGCAGCTTGTTGTAAGCTGCAGTTACGAGGTTTTCGTTGAAAAACGACGCTTTCTTCTTTTGCGTTAATGTTTATGCTTTTTCTTCAGATACTTTTTCTGTGGGACATGGTATGCCCTGTGGTAAAGGGTTTATTGGAACAAAAGTTCAACGTACTACCCAGGTACATACTTATGTCACCCGAGCATAATGTCATTACAGCATTCTTACTCTTTACTTATCAAAGACTAAAAAGAAACGTTAAAGGAAAAAAACTGACTGCCAGATTTTCTTCTCGTCCTTCAAACTTTTTTGTCGACTGTAGTAAATATTTCATTATTCATTTTTATGCTCCCCGAAAACATTTCGGGGAGCATATAGTCGCCAAGCTGTCCATCCGTCCGTCCACCGCCAGATCTCAGCATCCCTTGTACCAAATTTAATGAAAATTCACAAGTGAACTCCCTGGGATAATCCATAGAGTATTTTGTCTTCAGGCTGCGTCATGGAAAGATGGGCCTTGATGTAGAAATTTGTTTTCCTGTAATTTCTCTCTATCTAATGGACACAAGTAAAAAATTGCTGTAATGTACAGCAAAATGAATTGTATCGCGCTTAAAAAATTATACCAAAGTACTGAATGGTACAAGTGTCTGGTTAAGTCAACATGCAGTGAAAACCGAAACAGGATTGCATGTCTGCATATGCTGGTGCTAGATCTAGTCTATTTTTGTGTGTTCAGCCAGATTATACATTAATCAAACAACATAGGAGGGGAAGTAAGCAAATACAAAAGTGTTAAATGTTGCAGTTGAATAAATGGGGATTACAATTAACTTAAACAAGAAAAGAAACCGAATATTTCAGCAAGGAATTAGGACCAAGATGGTCCTGAATCGTTTCTCCGTGAAATTATTCTTTGGAAAAAAAGAAGGAAAAAAAGACACACACAAATAAATTGAAAGTGCACCATAGTAACCACAGTTCACTATGAAAATATTTTTCGAAAAAAAAAAAAGAAAAGAAAAGAAAACAAAAACAATTCGAAAGGCTCCATGCAAGGAAGATTCCTGTTAGATTCCTATGTTAGAAGATTCCTGTTTGAATCTTGATTGAAACTGGCCTAGTAATTTTGGAGAAGTTTTCACATGAACGCACGCCGGAAACAGGACCGTGGCATAAGCCCCGCTAGCCTTTGGTCAGAATAGGTAAAATACTTTAATTAAATAGAAAAAAAGTACTTGTTTATCCATTAGCCTTCTGAATATAAAAATCGTATCAAGTAAATTTTCCAAACCGGAACATTTTGACCACTATAGCTTATTTGTTCTTCGTATAATCATTCAATAGAGAACAGACTGTGTTGAATAGATCAGAGTGCACGCTAATCTTAGTCTATGGAATCTAAAAATGCTTTGATAACAGCAGGAATAGGAAACGTTTATGATAACAGACATAGATGAACGAACGCACAGCAGCCACAATGCCACGGATATGGGGCCCGTTTTACTAACGAACTTACGCAAGAATTTTTCGTAGATTTGAACGTAAGTTCAAATTATTTGCGTAAGTGCGTTTTACTAAATATGTTCGCGGCTAAGAATTTCCCAAGTTTTTGCGTAACTTTACGATAAAAAATAGTTGACGTAAGTATTTTCGTAACTAATTCCAGTGCCTCAATTTACCTTATAAAGCCTTGTTAACTAAAGAATTACCGAAAAATTCAAAATATATATCAAAAGAAAGGTTGAAATTCAAAAATCCACGGAAAATGTTTGTTTATTTCGTTGTTTTTTCTCACTTTGTTTTGTGTTACTATTTATAGAATAGAAAACAACAGCATGACAGCTAGTATTTCTCACGTTTTCCCGATTCTAATGGACAACTTCGAACGTATAAAATACGTTGAGTGTTCAGCACAATTATATTTCAGCAAACCGCCTAAAATTCCGAATTTCTGTCATCTTTATAAGGAGATTTACGTTTATTATTGCATAAAAACACAGTATGAACAGAAAACGCAATTATTATTTATTAATATTTACTAGAAACTAGACCGAGGTGAGAGCACAGTGTTGATTTATTTTAAGCCTCTGTTGTTCTATTTTTAGAGTTACGACAATTTTTTTCTTACGTTCAAAATTTTCTTACGATCGTTTAGTAAAACGCACTTACGAATTTGCGTAAGATTTTTTTAACGTAAAGTGACGCAAAAACTTACGCAAATCTTAGTAAAACGGGGCCCTGATCCTTATTACTTTTGCAATAAATTAAATGTAAAAAAGATAAATACAGAAATGCCATATAAAGTGACAACTACCAGCCGCTAATGTTTAGGATTTAAGCTGTAACACAATACAAGAAATACCATGAATATGTCTCAATAATTCACCCGGCAGATCATCTCTGCCAGGTCATAAATCGGGACCTATATTTGTACTTATCACACACAAAAAACACAAAGAACGAGCGACACATACGAGGAGATTTACTAGAGTGTAACAAAAAGTACAGGACTAAAGTTTTGATTGTGGCGGCGAATTGATTGCGCATAAAGTATTCTTTTGAACGGTTTTGAAATCCATCCAGTCCAAAACTGTTGAGACATTAAAATTGGGTTGTTCTTTTATGTGAAAACCCCTAACAGTTTGTAATTTTTAGAAAAAAAATTGAGAAAACCTATTTGTTCTACTAGTTATACACATGCCTATTTAGTTCAGACGATCCCTTGAAATTATGGAATCGAATCATCCATAATTGTACATGCAGTGTTCATTCAATACTTACCGGGTAAGTCTTTTTCGTGCTTTGATTTCTTAGGAAGCGATGCAGTGAATCGGATAGGCCATGGGCAAACCGAAAGTAGGAATTCACATTGTAATGCAATTTGGAAAAACGCTTGAGAAAACCCATTTGTTCTACTAGCAATATACATATCTAGTCAGATAATACGATCCCTTGTAACAATGCAAGTTGACCAGTCCAAATTCAACATGTAGTGGTCATTCAATAGTAAGGTACTTCTCGTTCTTTGATTTCTTATTGCGATTCGAAATGGTACGGTTGGGCTAAAAAAATTTGATGCGATGAAAATTCAAAATTAAGAAGTTTGGGCTGATATGAATCTCCTTTGCGCCACCGCAAGCTCATTTTCGCACGTGAGTATAGCCTATGAAAATCGGAATTAATACAAAAACCAGACACTTTATGTTCTAACATAAACATTATTGATTAGATATGATCTTACAATACATGAATATAGCAATTTAATGCAATAAAAATTCATGATTTAGGAGTTTATGCTGATTTGAATCTCCTTTGCGCCACCGCAAGCTCCTTTTCGCCCGTGAGTATAGCCTATGAAAATCGGAATTAATAAAACAAACAGACACTTTTTTCTAAAGAATACATAATTATTATTGAATAGCTATGGTCTAATAATACATAAATATTACAATCAATTGTGACGAAAATCTATGATTAAAAAGTTTATACAGATACAAATCTCCTTTGCGCCACCCAGCTCCTTCTCGCCTGTGATTAGCATATGAAAATCGGAATTTATACAGAAAACAGACACCTTTTGTCAAAAAAATAAACATTATGGATTAGATATGATCTTAAAATACGTGAAAATTACAATTTAAATGCGATGAAAAATAATGATAAAGGAGTTTGGGCTTATATGAATCTCCTTTGCGCCGCAGCCAGCTCCTTTTCGTCCGTGAGTAGCCTATTAAATCGGATTCAACACAAAAATCAGACACTTTATGTCCCAAAACAAAGATTACTGACTAGATTTAATCGTAAAATACACGAATATAACAATCTAATGCGATAAAAAAAATCATGATTAAGGAGTTTGGACTGATATAAATCTCATTTGCGTCACCTTCATGTCCTTTGCGTCCTTTGCGCCAAAAACAGGTCCATTGCGTGTTTTAGTCCAACCCGAAATGGTATGCATAAATGCGTTGCATTTAAACGGATAGGAAAAATACATGTCCAACATGGGCAAACCGGAAGTAGGGACTTTCCATTGCTATGCAAAGTATCAAAGTACTGATAGTACTGAAGGTCGGGAAACAGAGGATTCGAAATACAGTAAATGGTCAATTTTCTTAAATTTACATTGAATTCGTAAAATATTCTCAATGTTGTTATCTGATTGCACATTAAAATTAATCCTTATACTCTTATTCCCGAGTTAACATGAGCAAAAATTTGATATTTCTAGAAAAGAAATCATAGGAGACGAAAGGGTAATTGTCAACAATATAGCCTAGATCTACTCCATTACACGGTCCGCCGCGATATGACCCTAGTAGTTGAAAACTGCGTAAAACCCCAATAAACCAAATCCATATCACGATGTCGTATTTTTCGGGTGATGTCGTAAACATTCGGTGATGGAAAGTGTCGATTTCTTTTAACCCGTAACGTGTCCGTGTTGAACGATAACCGTATGTTAAAAATATTTACGGCGTCGTCAGAAAAGATCCGAAGTCGCATGAATCTCATTACGGATGGACTGTCTGGGTTAACAGTTTGTAAAACATTATATCATTTTGATATCCATTATAAAAAGGTTTGAGGATACATTGTGGCAAAACGAAAACATTTTGATATTCAACATTTTTTCTTTGTCTCAATCTGTCTTTCAACAATTCTTCAGCTAAACTTTACATTGATATTTATTTATGCAGGCCCGTATGCACAGGTGGGGCAACGGGATGGGATAAGCCCCAAATGTTGGCCAAAAATATCGAATTTTCCTCATTTTACATAGAAAATTGAAGAAAAGGCCAATTTAGCCCTTAAGATGTTCAGACACTAACCCGGACAGAGTTTTGAGCCCTTCCCCTTATCAAATTGCTTCCTACGGGCCTGAGAGCAGTTTTACATTCTACTGCTTAGGAAAGGTTAAACTTTGCACGATGAAAAATATTAATATTATGACGGGAAAATTTCTGAGCAAAATTCAGAATGAGGAATGAAGTTAAATTTAATATGGTTCACAAAAGTGGCATGAGAACTGACCAGATTTAGATAATTAAATTTACAATATAGCACATTGTAAATAATGTTAAAGGTTAGACCACAAACATTGATCAACAATTCTAATAATATGTGTGTTAAACTCAGAATTTGAAAAAAGTGAGCTCGTATTTTCTGCACACAAATCTAGATCTTGATTTCTTTTTATTTTTGCTGTCCTTTTTGCTTTTCGCATTAGCTTTCACTTTGGATTGTTCTTTCTGTCGTTTGTGAAAGAGATAACTCTATCACCTCTATCATCTGCAGAGACAGAGGCCTACAATTAACCCATAAATAGCCTATATCTCAAGCCCAGGTCGAAGAAAGATGATTAAATTCCTATTAAACCTAAGCCTGGATTAATAAGGATGAATAAATTACGAAAATTACGTTGTATGTACTCAAGACGGCTCAAAGTCCGTCAACGCCGTTACGGTAACACTTTAGTTGGTCAAAGCATCTATAGGAGACTAGCTTTACACCGCGAAGTGCTAACACGTGAGCGTATAACCCGATAAAATGCATGTGTTGTAAAATGCGATTGCACATAGCGATTGAACAAGGGGAAGGACTCGACTAGAGTCAGGATATAAATAGATTTTCGTGAATCTACGAGTGCTTCACGGAAATGTCCGAATACACGAACTGTGTGGCGCAGTAATTTGGTGTTGAAATTCTCGTCTGCTCTAGTCTGCCACACCAGTTAGAATAGTTCGAATCAACCTTTCCGCCAAAAAGAGAAGTTGATAGTTTTCGCACTTATGAGCAAACTGCTGCATTGTTTTGATAAAACAATTAGGAAATGAAAGTCTTTACGATGATTATGTTATTTGAGTAATTTTGAATTGTTCAAAGGTAGGTCTACTTTTTCGGCGGACTCAGACATTTTGAACGACTATGTGGCGACCAAATTATATCGAAAACCTCGTATCTGCAGATTAAAACAAGCGGCAGATACGAGATTTTCGTAGAAAAGCGTTAGAAGCGTAAAAGCGTTGGATCGCTATAGGACGTGAAAATCTCAAAGAGATTTCCCGACCTAATAAAACTATACTAGAATTTCGTTTACACGAATTTTCAGCGTGGTCTGAGATTAAACGAACTTCAATGTATACTTATAGTACTGCTTGAAAAATTATACCGTGTAAACAGTTTATGTGTAGGTTATATATACGACTTTCAAGTACAAATAATTATCCCTCATGACGTAATTTCTAAAATTAGAATATGTATACCACAATATGTATCGCGCCTATGGCGCGATACAATAATTTGATGTAATTTTGTACTTAGTTGATAGATGAGATGTTCTAAAAGATGCGTGTACAAAAAAGCGTCACGGGAAATGGGGCTTTATGTATCATAGCTTTTTTGACAAACACTAATTCGGGGAGCATAACCTGTCTATGACGGCTTTTGTTGCCATTAGTCACCATTTGCTTAAAATTTCATATAACCCTTTCCGCCCAATGGATGTTGATAAAGATGAGATTTGTTTACGCTATTGTCATAAAATTTTGAGACCAAATAAGAAAATGTGTGGATGCTTTCCGTGGTATTTCTATCAGATGGATCAAAGAGCGCCAATGTTTCGGAATGGATTAGATTACGAACTAACACTTTCTAATGCCATAACTCACGGTGTATAATCAAGTGATTTCCGATAATCTTCAATATCTTTTTTTTTAAACTATACCAATTTGCATTTGGATTGAAGCAGAGAAGGTGGGAAAATACCAGGAATAAGCTGGACGTGTTGGATTTTTGAAAAATCAACTGATAAAAAAGTTATTGAAGATAAATCAAAATTTTGGTTTATCTTCAATAACCTTTTTATCTGTTGATTTTTCAAAAATCAACCACGTCCATCTAATGCGTGACGACGATCCACATTCTCTGCTTCAAATCGAATCCAAATCGGTCCAGTAATTACAAAATTATTGAAGATTTTCTGAAAATATTGTATCACGTGATTGTCCACCGTGCAACTGGTATTGACGTCCCTATGAGACCAGACTCCCACATTTTCCCCATTTCCTTCAATGATTTTATGTTGTAACCAGCTGATTTTCTATAGAAACAACCAATAAACTCATTACTGCACAGTGACGCCTTTTGACTCCCTTACAAGGAAAGGCTTCGGAAAACATCACTGAAAAAAGAGAAATTGCTTGAGACAATCTCTTAACCCTTTCCCAAACAAGACCTGGTTTTGACGTCCCTAATAGAAAAGGTTTGGGAAAACATTGAAACAAAAGAAGAAACTGCTGATAACCAGCAGTTTCTCCCTTTGTCTCAATATTTTCTATGCCATTTTCTACACTATTCCTATCTTTAATAGCATCCATTTTGTCATATGTAGCAGTTTTTGAAGTGGATCACCCTAAAATTTTGTCGTTTGGGAAAGGGTTAATTCACCCTTTCCTGTGTCTGATGTTTCCTCTATATTTCACCCCTACTAGCATGCCCCTTGAATTTTTCAAAACTTTGTTTGTTTTGGGACAAAGGAAAATGTTTGAAATAGCCACTGCATATCCCTTTTCAAAACAAGACATACTTTTGACGACCCGAATAGAAAAGGCTTGAGAAAACATTGAGACAAAAGAAGAAAATGCTGATAACTGACTGTGCTATATAAAATATACATACATGTACATGTATATTATATTTATCAACATCAATTTTGTCTGCAACGGCTTTCACATTGAATTGGGACACAATTTTGGCGTTTAGGAAAGGGCCAGCCTGGGTGAATGGGGCAAAATATAGAACTTGTAATCCTAAAACTAGGACCCACTGCATTAATATTATATCACCGCATTATAGTGTACAACTATACAATAAGTGGGAACCTTTGTGCACAACAGTATTCAGTTATTTTGTTTCAGTGAGGCTCGTCTGTATTTTTGCATTTTTTCCACTTTCCACGATGGTTTTGACGTTTTACTACGATCTGCTGTCTCAGCCGTGTCGTTCTGTGTACATCTTCTTGGTGGCCAACGACATAAAGTTTACACCGAAAGAGCTTGAACTTCCAAAAGGTAATTGTAGTAGTGTTTTATCTAATTGAACTTATTACCAGACGACAAAATTTTAAGCTGGTCAACATTCAAAGGTGTTGTAGACAACGATCAGTGAATAAAGATTTGCAGATTTTAGTCTTCTTTGGTAGAAAACATCGTGGTAAATGAAGAAATTGCTTGTCACAAGCAATTTCTTCGTTTTCCACAATGTTTTTTCCAAAGGATTCATTTTTGGGGGTGTCAAAAAACCTTCAATGAGTGGAAATTGGTTAAAAAGAATAATCAAAATAACTTTTTCTGCACGAAATGTAAATATTTTGCTCTACTTAATTTCTTTCATTTGTTGCCTTCTTTCTCTCTGTATTTCTCTCGATCTATTAGAATTTATTTGTAATTTCTATTTCTCTTGAAACAAAATTGAAAGCAAACATAATCCCCTTATCTAAAAAATGCATGGAATGACAAATAGTCTAGGGGCCAACCCCAAAAAGAGGCCTAGAAAGTGGTTTTCTTTGGACCAATAGTCCAGAATTATTCCGATGGTACAGCGAGTTAGGGTAACCATTGGGGCTTTATTTTATGGTGGATGCCAGAACTGAAAGTGGTGCAGATTTTTTCCAGGGGCAGATAACTCTACCCACCCAAAAATGAAATAAACAGTTTTTTAGTTGACCATGAATCGAAATTGTCGTCAAAATTTTTTTCTGTGACTTTTTTCCTCAATAACTTTATGTTTTAATTGAAATATTATGTATGCCAAAAAATAATTAGTAATAGAATAGTCGGTTTTTAAAACACATTTACCGTAATTGCCCTAATAAATGTTCATTCGTCAAAATAGAAAAATCACTCTAAAATAATTAAGAAAAGTTTTTTCAAACTTTATTATCTCTTTAAACGTTGACGACAGAAAAGTTTAGACACCATAGGGATATTTTGAAGTCAATTAGGTTTCGTTCCAGGATGACTTTTGCAACAAATGTCGGTGTGATTTTTTTCTGGGGGCAGACAACTCTTACCACCAATAAGGGCATGTTCAAAGAAAGACTTTATGACAAAACATGTTTACAATCTATTTCTCGCAAAAGTAAACCAATATTCATTAAACTAAATCAGAACAAGTATGATAATAGGTTCTTCAATGAGTTTGATTATTGGCCAGATCGGACCAGAAAGTCCTGAGTTATCTGCCCTTGAACATCAAAAATAGCTATTTTAGACGTTGTTTACCATCTAGCATCCACAAATATTGACCAATGAAAATGAAACTTCTACATAATGATAAGGACCATAAGATCTCTAATGAGTGTGATTTTCGGCCTGATCGGACAAGATAATTTTGAGTTATTTGCCCTTGAATTTGACAAAATTGCCGTTTTTGACTGTTTTCGACTTTGTTTACGCTCTAGCATTTATAAATATTGACCAATCAAGTTGAAACCTGGACATTATGTTGCTGACTATAAGATCTCTGAGGCGTTTAATTCTCAGAATGATCAGAATGGAAAATCGCGAGTTATATGCCCTTGAATTTTACAGATTTGCCATTTTCGGCTATTTTCGACTTGATTTACACTCTAGAATCTTTAAGTATTGATCAATCCAAATAAAACTTATGCATAACGATTGGAATCAAAAGATCTCAGATGAGTACAATTTTCAAAATGATCGGGACATAAATTCATGAGTTACTTGCCCTTGAGTTTTACAAAATTGCCGTTTTACGACTATTTTCGACTTCGTTTACACTTTAGTATCTACAACTAGAGTCCAATCAATTTGAAACTTGGTCATAATATTGTTGAACATGAGATCGCGAATGAGTACAATTTTCAGAATGATAGGGACATAAAAGTCATGAGTTATATGCCCTTGAATTTTACAAGATAGCCATTTTCAACTATTTTCAACTCCGTTTACACTCTGGAGTGTATAATTATTGACCAATCCAAATGAAACTCACGCATAAGGATTGGGACTATAATATCTCGATTGAGTACAATTTTCAGAATGATCGGGACATAAAGTCATGAGTTATATGCCCTTGAATTTTACAAAATTGCCATTTTCGACTGTTTTTGACTCCGTTTACACTCTAGCATGTATAATAATTGACCAATCCAAATGAAACTTATACATAAGGATTGGGACTATGTATCTCGATTGAATACAATTTTCAGAATGATCGGGACATTAAGTTATGAGTTATATGCCCTGGAATTTTACAAAATTGCCGTTTTCGAATATTTTGACTTGGTTTACACTCTAGCATTTACAACTATTAATTAATCCAAATGAAACTTTTATACAATGTTGGTCACCATAAGACCTAGGACGAGTATAATTTTCAGAATGATCGGGACTGGAAGTCATATATATGCCCTTGAATTTTACAAAATTGCTGTTATAGACTATTTTCGACTTGATTTACACTCTAGCATCTACACTTAATGACCAATCCAAATGAAACTTGGACACAATCTTGGTGACCATAAGATATAGAATGATTTTAATTTCAGTCCGGCAGGATCAGAAAGCTGTGTTTTTGTGCCTTTGAATTTGATAAAAACTGATGTTTTTTTACTTTGGTTTTACTCTAACAATCACAAATTTTGGCCAGTCGAGACAAAAAAACTAAAACATAATGCTGGTGACCATTTTTATAAGATGAATACAAATTTCGACATAATTGGACCAGAAGTTGTTAAGTTATCTTCCGTTGAATTGGGTAAAATTTCCATTTTGACTTTATTTTCAGTCAAATAACCAGATAGATGGACAAATCAAGACGATATTTGATGGGTAGAATGCTTCCGACGTTGTTTTTACTCTAAAAACCACACATAGTGAACAATCAAGACAAAACTTGGACACCAAGATAACGACTACGAGATTTTGGATTAGTTTTGCATTCAGTTATTTAGTCAGGATAGAAAGTCTAGAGTAATTTGCTCTTGAATTCTGTAAAATTGACTTTTTCGACCCTGTTGTCACCCTAGCTACCACAAAAATTGACCAAGCTAGACAAGCTAGACAAATCTCAGTCTGTGACTGTGAGATATATTTTATAGTGTTAATGTGAATCTGACATCCTGAGTTATAAGCCTTTAATTTTGACAAAATGACCATTTTTGACTTTGTTTTCATTGCAAAAGACACACATGTTGATCGGTCGATACAAAACGTGGACAAAATGTAAGTGACCACAAGATATGGGTCAGTTTTCAGCCTGATCATGATCCAACAATTTTAATTGCTTTCCCTTGAACTTGACAAAACTGCTGTTTACGAGTGTTCAGTTTTGCAGTCACAAATATTAATTGATTTGAATAAAACATGGGCTCATATTATCTTGGTTCAGGTGGGCGATTTAGGACCATCATGGTCCTCATGTTATTTATTAAGGATATCTGAAAATCAAAACTCTTTTTCAAGGATTTGCGTTAAATGTCATTTGAAAACGCGAAATTCGTTAAGTTACAGGTAAATATTGATTACGTTTTAAGCACACAAAGTTTGGGCGATGAAAGACGTACAGACGATCGGACGGACAAATTGGACAGTAGAATTCATTAACATATTCTTAATTGTTTCCTTCTACATTACTTCTATCAGTCTTTTTCGAAGATTTGGTGCAAAATTGTGACTTATCTGAATTATCTGCCAATAAATAAGCTATCAGCCATTTCCGACAGAAAACTTCAAATTTTCAAAAAATATATCAACTTGCGGACATGGATTAAACATGTTTTTATCAAATGACATGTCATGTTAGAAGTTTAAAAACATTTCCGGGTACTTGGAAATGCATTTTCACAGTTTTAAGCAGATCTATGAGTTTTTGGCTTTTTAACGACATCATGAAGTAGAAGGGGGTAGACATAGCTTAAATTGGTGGGTGGGGTAAGGACAATTGTAGATTTCTTAGAATCCAAGATGATTTTTGGTATAAGAAAACTACAATCACGAAGACTATTCAAATGTGATTTCTTTCCATAACAAGAGGACCATGATGGTCCTATATCGCTCACCTGAACCAAGATGATATGAGCCGCAGTTATGTTTGAATCAATTAATATTTGTGACATTAAGACTGAAAACAAACTTATGGTCATCAACATTATGTCCCTGTTTCGTCTTTATCGGTCAATATATCTGGTTGTAAAGAGTGAAAACAAAGTCAAAAATGAGAATTTTGTCAATTTCAAGGGCAGATAACTCAGCAACTGCTTGTCTAATTGTGCTGAAATTCAAACTCATTCATGATCTTATGGTGATTAACCATTATACCCAAGATCAAAGTTTTGTCTTGATTGGTCACCATTAATTTTGTGGTTGTTAGAGTAAAAACAAAGTCGAAAACAGCAATTTTGTCAAATTCAAGGGCAGATAACTCAGGACATTCTGGTCCGATCAAACCAAAACAAAAACCCATGCGAAATCTTATATAAGGTCACCAACATTGTGTCCAATTTTTGTATAGATTGGTCAATATTTGTTGATCTATGCTAGAGTGTAAACAATGTCAAAAGTAGCTTTTTTTTCATTCAAGGGCAGATAACTTCTGACTTTCTGGTCGGATCTGACCCAAAATCAACCTCATCCAAGATCTTATGGTCACTAATATTTTGTTAAAGTTTTGTCTTGATTGGTCAATAACTGTAGATGCTATAGTGTAAACAAAGTCGAAAACGGTCAAAAACGACAATTTTGTCAAATTCAAGGGCAGATAACTCAGGACTTTCTAGTCCTATCTGATCCAAAATCGAACTCATCCGAGATCTTATGGTCACCAACATTGTGTCTAACTTTTGTATTGATTGGTTGATATTTGTAGATGCTAGAGTGTAAACAATGTCAAAAGTAGCTATTTTTTACATTCAAGGGCAGATAACTCCAGACTTTCTGGTCCGATCTCACCCAAAATCAAACTCATCCAAGATCTTATAGTCACTAACATTGTCCTAAACTTTTGTCTTGATTGGTCAATAATTGTAGATGCTATAGTGTAAACAAAGTCGAAAACGGTCAAAAACGACAATTTTGTCAAATTCAAGGGCAGATAACTCAAGACTTTCTGGTCCGATCAAACCAAAAATCAAACTCATTTGAGATCTTATGGTCTGCAACATTGTGTCCAACTTTTGTTTTGATTGGTCAATATTTGTAGATGCTAGAGTGCAAACAATGTCAAAAGTAGCTATTTTTTACATTCAAGGGCAGATAACTCCTGACTTTCTGGTCCGATCTGATCCAAAATCAATCTTATCCAAGATCTTATGGTCACTAACAATGTGTTAAAGTTTTGTCTTGATTGGTCATTAATTGTAGATGCTATAGTGTAAACAAAGTCGAAAACGGTCAAAAACAACAATTTTGTCAAATTCAAGGGCAGATAACTCAGGACTTTCTAGTCCGATCTGACCCAAAATCAAACTCGTCCGAGATCTTATGGTCACCAACATTGTGTCTAACTTTTGTATTGATTAGTCAATATTTGTAGATGTTAGAGTGTAAACAATGTCAAAAGTAGCTATTTTTTACATTCAAGGGCAGATAACTCCAGACTTTCTGGTCCGATCTCACCCAAATTCGAACTCATTCGAGAGCTCATGGTTATACATGTTTTGACCAAGTTTGGTTAAGATTGGCTTATATTTGTAGATGCTAGAGTGTAAACACCAAATTGTTGACAGACGGACGGACGGACGGACGGACATACGGACATACAGACATACGGACGGACGACGGACAAAAAGCGATCACAATAGCTCACCTTGAGCACTTCGTGCTCAGGTGAGCTAAAAATAATTTATCAACTAGATAAAAATGGTAGTATAAAAATAATTTCTGACAACTACTATTCAAACTTAATTTCAAGTGGGTGGGGTAAGAAAAGTGCTTGTAGAAAAAATTTGCACCAATTTTGATTATGGCATCCACCCTATCATTCTAACGTCCCATTGAACTAACAATCACCTGGTACCAACAGATTTTTTCTGGACGATTGGTCCAATAAAAATTCATTTTGCGGGACGGACCCCTAGACTAAAAGGCCGACTTCGATTGGGATTATACCTCGAGCTATAGTAGCCATCTCTCCAAACGAACATCCATATACATGTAACTACATGAGCTATTTGACGTCATTTCCACAACATTATTCTTACCACCAGAAAAACTGTGGTCAGGCCATTCGATCCATTATGCCATTGTGAACTCCTCGGATAAACAGCAGACCCATCAGTGTCGATGTAAACAAAGGTTTTGAATGGCTGACACACAAGGGAGGGGGGTCTAATAGATAGAATGGCACCAAATAATGGTTTTCAGCGTCCTACTCGAAGTCAGTCAAAATCTCCCTAGTTGAAATTGGCTATCAATTGGTTTGCTTGGTTAGGATGTTGTGGTAGTAGTGGTTTGGGAAACAACAGGAATCCATGGTTAGGTGCTCCAGTCGACGCGATATGATCATAGCAGCTGAAAAACGACATTAAACCCCAATAAATCAAACAAATCATTTTCTGTTTTAGGTGAACACTTGTCTAAAGAAGTCCTCGCCAAGAATCCATTCCATAAAGTGCCCTTTATAGATGACGACGGGTTTGTACTAGGTGAAAGGTGGGTTTCGGTTATTTTTACATCTTTTTTAGTAGCCTGTTTCTTAAACTTTCTTTTTTTCCCCCAAAAGAAGCCCTTGTTTTGACGTCTCTCGGCGCGAGTGCTAGGTTGGTATTCACCAACCAGTCTAAATCCAAGACTATCTTTGAAATAACATAACAATCAATCAGATTGGCCGAGACATACGTCTCGTGCGATCAGATGGCTTGTAATGTAAATAGAAAATCAATTTAGAACTGTTGGTGAATACGGCCCCTAGTGTAGTTTGCAACTTAACAAGCGTCCGTTCGAATCTTGCAGGCGTGAGCCACATGCAAGATTCGAACCATCGCATGCAAAAAGTAGATTAAAGTTCGATATATTCTATGTAACCTTTGTAAGCACGTGTCATTATATTGCGACCGGACTATAGTTTCGAGTATAGTCTAACAACATTAAGGTTGTATACCCCTAATTAGATTCGCGCGGCGCCGGAATTATTCGGGCGCGGTCGTAAACTTTCGGCGGTGGAACATTTCACCGCCGAATGTTTACGACCGCGCCAGAATATGTTTGGATAGGTAACGACGATACTCGAAAAAATCCGATGTTTTAAATAAATCTCAAAATGGCCACATTACGGGTATTCTACATTGACCAGGGACATCTGCATATGTAATGACCCTTGTTTTGCATTTTTGTTAAGACGCTCAACTAACTGACGGACTTTGCACACTAAAATTAAGTTGTCCCTAGTTAATAATGCTGGGCTATACTGTAAAATTATCGAGGTATACCAGCACATTCTTGTACTTTTTCAGTCCGGCCATTATGAGATACCTGTCACAAAAGTATGAATTGAAATCGAAGAAATGGTTTGGAGCGGATCCAAAAACAGCGGCGAAAATTGACGAATATCTGCACTGGCATCACACATGCCTACGAAGACAGTGCATCGATACTTTCTTTCCAGTGGTAAGCATATTAAATTCCTTCCCAGACAACAATACTTTCACTGGTGGCGAACTCGGCCAAAGCGTGGGACGTTTTTTCGCGATCATAGTATTCCGTCGGTGTTGTTATAAAATATCGTAACTACGGCTTCGATAAAGCCGTAGTTACGATATTTCATAACAACACAGATGGTTTGTCAATACATATCGGTAAACCCGGTCTTTTGTTAGAATAAATTCATTGTTATTAGAAAAACTATCCAATCAGATCTTTGAACTCACATTTAAACGCAAAATATCTGTACCTTGTTGTAGCGAAAACGTCCCTCGTTTTGGCCGAGTTCACCACCAGTGACTTTAGGGTGTCTTAATTTGAAAGCTGCAGCAGACGAAAAAGTTGCTGTTGGTTGACATTCGATTTGTGGACAATTAAGCATAGAAAATATTGAGGCAAAAGGAGGAAATGCTAATTATCAGCATTTTCTTCTTTTGCCTCAATGTTTTCCCAAGCCTATTCTCTAAGGGACGTCAAAACTTAGTCTTATTTGGGAGAGGGTTAAATTCTTTCCAAGACAACATTTTTTCGACAAGCCAAATATCAAAGGTGTTTAAACAACACAATAATCACATTCATTATAATCACATTTAAACAGCTATGATCGTAATAACCACTTCACGAAAGACAAATATCTGAATATTGCACCCACAGAAAGGAAACCAAAGTGATGCTATGTATATAATAAACTCATAAGAAAATTTCCAAGACGGCTTTACATAGAGTACAGGTCCGTTTCACTCTGAAAGTATCAAGAAAACAACTGAAGCCTATAACAATACTTCATGAAGCATAGAAAATCATTTATTTCCTTCTTTATACTTGTTTTCCACAGCTTTCTTCACCAGGATCCTTGTTTTGGGAAAGGGTCAAATCTATTATTGTCTTTTTACAGTTTGTAAGCAAGAGTGTCCTAGACGGATTTTCAAAGAGACCGACTCCTTTAAACCCAGAAAATACACAGAAAGCAATCGATGCCCTTAACAATTCTATAAAGCACATTGAAGATTATTTTCTTGTGGATAATCCGTTCATAGGCGGGAAAGAAATCTCGGTTGCCGACATTATGGCCTACAACGAGCTAACGCAGCTTAGAATTACTTCTCAAGAAAAGTTGTTCGAGGGCACGAAGAAGATAGGTCCATGGATAAAAAGAATAGAGGCGGAATTGACACAGATTCTGCCTAACGTGACGAAGCGCATGACGCAGATGAAGAAGAACTTCGATGCAGCCAAAGATTAGTTGGAATGTTAGAGGCAGTCATCACTGGTCAGTGGCGGATCCAGAGGGGATCAGTATTCAAACGAACCCCCCTCGGAAGCCTAATTCTTTCATTTTCATGCAGAAATTCAGCCAAAAGTGTATTTAATTAGGAAAACGAACCCCCCCTAATTGTAAATTCGAACCCCCTTTAAGATATCCTGGATCCGCCACTGCTGGTGGTGAACTCGGCCAAAGCGTGGGACTTTTTTTTCGCGATCATAGTATTCCGTCGGTGTTGTTACAAAATATCGTAACTATGGCTTCGATAAAGCCGTAGTTACGAGATTTTACAACAAAACAGACGGTTTGTCAATACGTATCGGTAAAACCGGTCTATTTTTAGAACAAAATCATTGTTATTAGAAAATCTATCCAATCAGATCTTTGAACTCACATTTAAACGCAAAATATCTGTACCTTGTTGTAGCGAAAAACGTCCTTCGCTTTGGCCGAGTTCACCACCAGTGGTCATGGTGCACACTGGGACCGTATTCACCAACATTTCTAAATCCACTGTCTGAAGTAAAATTACATAACAAGTCATCTGATTGGACGAGACGTGTGTCTCGACCAATCGGATGAATTATTGTGTAATTCTGAAGGGAAACTTGTAATAAGACTGGTTGGCAAATACCACCGATCTATACCCTTTCGTTTGCAGAATTATTTCCCAGAAATGACCTTTTCCCTATTTCCAAGCACTTCGTGTATACACATGCTTAATAAATAGATTTTACTAGCAGAATACCCATAAACCTATATATCATTGGAAAGGTTATTTAATTTCCTTCAACAATATGATAAGTAACTGACAGAAAATTTGCATTTCATCAAAATCTCGACCTCTAGCCCCATGACCCCTGTCAGGCCCCCTGCCACGACCCCCGACCACCCCCACCCCTACGATTTGGGACTGGATTCGGTTTAGGGTTTTTGGAATCACTATCGGAGTCACTATTCGAAGTCTTCGAAACATTTCTAATGTTCAAATCACCTTTTTAACACCTAAAAATCAAGGTAATCGCTATCATCATCGTCCGGCACTGACATGGTGATTCGCCGGACCTCTTCTGCAGAATATTGAACCCTCCTGACCATCGTAACAGCTCATACAAACCCAAAAACTGTGTTTTTCTTCACATTTCACAAGAACATAACACTTTCGCGCAATATTTCCGGTGTCATAATAACTTTAATAGGAGTTTAATAAGGAGTTTGGGCTAATATAAATGTCCTTTGCGTCGCCTTCAGGTCCTTTGCGTCCTTTGCGTCAAAAATAGGTCCTTTGCGTGTTTTAGTCCAACCGCTTTAATAGTGTAAAAATTGCTTTTAAAAGCCCATACCCCCCTAAACAGTATAGGCGTTCCTGAACCGCGCTTGAAAGCGCGCTTGCAAACGAAAGGGTTAATGATATGATTCCATTTTGGAAGAAATCAATGATGAAGAAAAATTAATCCAAGATAAAGGGAACGTTCCAAACAAATCATTTTCCGCGAAAATCGCCACTTGGAGATTTTTTCTTCTATATACATTGTATATCAACCATTATACATCAATAATGCAGCTTAAGCAACTTCGTTGGTCAGCCACAACAATCGCCATTTGCATTCATGCATTTACATATTTCTTGTGCTTAAACGAATTATTGCCAAACTCAAAAACATGTTTTGAATTAGAATCTATAATCTTTATAAACATACTAAAGAAGTCAAGTTATTCTTATAAAATTTGGCAATGTAATTAATCTTTGTTCCTTATATAGCAAATCTGCTGAAATGTCTCTTTAATCACGATGTATAATCACACGTTACTTAGAATTTCCGATAATCTTCAATAACTTTGTCAATACTTGACCAATTGGAATTCGGTTGAAGCAGAGAAGGCGGGAAAATGTCAGAAATAACCTGGACGTAGTAGATTTTTGAAAAATCAACTGATAAACAAGAGCTGTCACTGTAAGATGACAATGCCCCCGACACCGCTTTGATCGTCATAAGGTCAAGGTCATCCAGGGGTCAAGGTCACCAAAGTATGTGCCTACAGAAAGGTAATGTACCAAGGAATGTTGTGGTAAAGTATGAAGCGAATATGTTAAGTAATAAGGAAGTTATGGCCAATGTTAAAGTTTTTGGACGGAATGACGGACGGACGGACGGACGGACAGACAGACAGACGGATGGACGGACGGACAAGTCAAATTTATGATGCCTCCCTATCGGGGGCATAAAAAGTAATTGAAGATAAACCAAAACTTTCGTTTATCTTCAATAACTTTTTTAACAGTTGATTTTTTAAAAAATCCAACACTTTCATCTAATGCGTGACATCTGTCCGCCTTCTCTGCTTCAAACCAAATTCAAATCGGTCCCGTTTTAACAAAATTATGGAAGATTTTCAGAAATTGTTCATCACGTGATTATCCACCGTGTTAATAAAGGCATTGAATTTTCAAGACACTTCATTTCTAGTAGCTAGCTCATCTAGCATCATGCTGTAGATAATTAATGTTTTTGCCTATTTATTTTTATCTTTATATCATATTGATAATTTAGGGTTGGTGACCTTTATTTGCAAATGAAGATATCTCATTAAATTACAAATGAGTCAGGAACTGGAAAAAGGTCCCTTATAGCACTTGAGAAGTCATGTTTCTAGATCAGTTCGTGCATAAGTACAGTCTGATTGGGGGTCCATTCTGCTCAATTATGGTTGATACAGGTCATTAAGAAGCTATTTGAGACCAACATGGTTCTTGATCAGACTGTGTGTATATGCAGACTGATCAAGAACCATGTTGGGCTAAAAAGCCCTAATCCTCTCCCAAACAAGACCTGGTTTTAACATCCCTGATATAAATGGCTTGGGAAAACATTGAGGCAAAAGAAGAAAGTGCTGATAAACAGCACTTTATCCTTTTGCCTCAATATTTTCTGAGCTATTTTGAACTCAATTCCTGTCTCTAGTAATATCTGTTTTGTCATCTGCAGCAGCTTCCAAGTTGGACCATCCTAAAATTTTGTCATTTGGGAAAGGGTTAAGGGATCTTTTTCCAGATCCTGGCTCATTAATGTTTAGTTACCATGTTATTAATGTTGTCGTCATCTTCGCAATCTTTTCGAAAACAAACATTTTCTTGACTCTCCTATATTCAATCATTTCCTGTTTTCTGTATGTCTTTTCGCAAGTAGATCTACATGCATCTACGATAAGGGCCATAAAAACAGGCATTTGTTTTAGAAAGTTTGAATTCCAAATGGAAAGAAATGGACTATTCCAAATGGAAAGCTGCTGTAGATGATAAAGTCAGTGCTGATAAAAGTAGGATTTGCATAATGCAGCACTGAAAATATCAGGCAAAAGTAGAAAACCTTGACTGTCAGCATTTTCTTCTTTTGTCTCCATTTTTACAAGTAAACCTATCTACAAGAAGTGTTAAAACAAGGTCTTATTTGGGAAAGGGTTAAGCGAAACAATGATACATAATTTGAAAATATAAATTCTATTTAATACATTAGTTCTTTACTCTGATACATAAAGATGAGATAAATGGAAACAAGATGTGTTATTTAACCCTTTCCCAAATAGCACAAGAGCCGTCAGAGACGGACAATGCTCCCCGATTAAGGCATTGTCACAATAAATGTATGCCATGCAGAGCTAAGATTAAGCTAACAAACGTTAAGCCCCCTTTTTCCATGACATACTTTTTATACGCAAATTTAAAGTAGTTTATTGTCAAGGGCATCTGATTTGCTACTCAAATATGAAATTTCATCAAATTCTGACCATTAGACTATGAGAAATTAGAGAAAAAGTGTATTTGACCTTAAGTCCCCTTTTTCCATGACGAGGCCTCAAATCCAAAAACTGGGAAAAGTACATCGGCATCAGTCATAGGGAGTTCACATGGTAAGTTTCATTTGATTTGGCCCTAGGGTTATAGAGAAATCGCTTCGGACGGACGGACAGACGGACGGACGGACGGACGGAATGACGGACGGACGGACAGACGAAGCGGCGACTATATGCTCTCCCTTCGGGGAGCATAAAAATTTTAGGGTGATCCCCTTCAAACCTTCAAAGAGTGCCACAATTGACAGAATGGATGTTATCAAAGATAGAATTTGTGCATAATATGGCAAGTAAATATTGAGACAAAAGGAGAAACTGCTGGTTATCAGCAGCTTCTTCTTTTGTTTCAATGCTTTCCTTAGCCTTTTCTATTAGGGACGTCAAAACCAGGTCTTGTTTGGGAAAGGGTTTAACACGAATGCCCCCAAAATGGCTATTTTTCTAAAATATTAAGTTTCTGTGTAAAGGTTTGATAAAGTTAACAGATGACCTTGAGGAAGGTCATATTGCATGGAACAGATAACTATCATTGAAAGGATGTTTTATACCAAATTTGAGCTTTGTTTGTCGAATACTTTTAGAGAAAAGGCAAAATGTTAAGTTTTCGGACAGACAGACAGATGGACAGGCAGACAGACAGACAGAGTAAAACAATATGCCCCGATCTTTCGATACGGGGGCATAAAAATGGCACTTGCTGTATTCCTAACTAACATAGATCCAGATCAGAATTGTCCATATGCACAGTCTGATGAAGATACATATTGGCTAGACAACAACAACACAGTGGATAATCATGTGATACAACAATTTCAGAAAATCTTCAATAAATTTGATAACCCTTTCCCAAACAAGACCTGGTTTTGACGTCCCTAATAGAATAGGCTTGGTAAAACATTGAGGCAAAAGAAGAAACTTCTGATAACAAGCAGTTTCTTCTTTTGCCTCAATATTTTCCCTGCTCTTTTATACACAAATTCTATCTTAAACAACACCCATATTGTCATCTGCAGCAGCTTTGTAATGGGACCACCCTAAATTTTGTCCTTTGGGAAAGGGTTAATACAAGACTGATTTGAATTTGGTTTGAAGCAGAGAAGGTTGACAGACATCACAAATTAGGTCAACAAAACAATAAATCTTGGTCCATATTCACCATGTTAATCATAAAAAAACTCCTTTAACCCATTACTGCACAATGACTCTTTTTAGCTCCCTACAAGATAATGGCTTTGGAAAACATTGTGGAACATGAAGAAATTGCTTGTGACAAGCCATTTCTTCATTTTTCAGAATGTTTCTTAATAAGAAAGACCAAAAAAAATTAAATTTTCACACTAGATATTGTCATCTCCAACATTTGGACTAGTCTAAAATGTTGCCATTTGGTAATGGGTTCACCGTTTCCCAAACGACAAAACTTTAGGGTGGTCCAAATTCAAAGCTGCCGCAGACGACAAAATGGTTGTGGATTAACACATGATTTGTGTATATTTTAGCACAGAAAATATTGAGGCAAAGGGAGAAACTGCTGGTTATCAGCAGTTTCTTCTTCTGTCTTGATGTTTTCCCAAACATTTTATATTGGGGATGTCAAAACCCGGTCTTGTTTGGGAATAGGTTAATAATTGACAATATGATAGAATTGAAATGTAGTGAACAAGTAACATCAAATATGTTTTGACAAAGCATTGTAAGATATTCAGAGAATAGAAGGAAATGCTGGAAATCAGCTTTTTCTTCTTTTCCAATAAAGTATTACAGAATTTCCCAAATAACAAAATGTAATGTTGGACCTGCATAAATTGACAACATTATTTATCTTTTTATGCATTCTGGTATATATATTAGCTGTCAATGTAGACCAAATTCATTATCAGTTTCTCATTGTATTTATATAATTGTTTATTTAATCAAAAGAAATGTAATTTAAAACATTGAAAAAATATTTGACAATGGTAAAAAAATAATAAAAACAAAACATATCAACAACAAAAACATAACTTAAACGTTTCCCAAACAGCAAAATCTTAGTGTGGTCCAATTCAAACGCTACCGCAGACAACAACAAGAGTTGTCCGCGGACAACGTAGCTCGCCTATACGAGAGCTTGTCACAAAAACAGCAATTTTTTTAAAAGTATAGGTCAAACTCCAAGGTCAAGGTCATGAGGTCAAAGGTCATGGTCTCAAATGAAAGGTCTTGTCGAGATGTATCTATGTATGAAATATCAAAGCTGTATCTCTAATAGTGCCTGAGATATAGGCCAGGTTAAAGTTTTTCAAAAGTAGGTCAAACTCCAAGGTCAAGGTCACGAGGTCAAAGGTCACGGTCACAAATGAAAGGTTTTGTCAAGATGTATCTATGTATGAAAAATCAAGGCTGTATCTCTTATAGTGCCTGAGAAATAGGCCAGGTTAAAGTTTTTCAAAAGTAGGTCAAACTCCAAGGTCAAGGTCACGAGGTCAAAGGTCATGGTCCCAAATGAAAGGTCTTGTCGAGATATATCTATGTATGAAATATCAAGGCTGTATCTCTTATAGTGCCTGAGATATGGACCAGGTTAAAGTTTTTCAAGTGAAGACGGGACGGGACGCGACGCCGACGCCGACACTAGGGCTGTGACATTAGCTCCCCGGACATAAAGTCCCGGTTCGCTAAAAAGGATGTTAATAAAGATTGGAATTGTGTATTATATAGTCAAGAAAATACTGAGGCGAAAGAAGAAACTGCTGATTTTCAACCCAATACCAAACAGCAAAATTTTGGGCTGTTCCAAATTCAAAGATACTGCAGACAACTATTTCGAGTAAACGAAATTTTATGTTTTTTGGTCTTTCTTTGTAGAAAACATTGTGGAAAATAAAGAAATTGATTATCACAAGCAATTTCTTCATTTCTCACAATGTTTCCCAAAGCCATTTATTATGGGGAGTCAAAAAGAGTCAATATGTGGTAATGGGTTAACAACCCAGCAATTTACCTTAACCTCCAAAGTTTTCTATGCTTTAATGTTCAGATTTATAAATAAATAAAGCATTGATTTTGTTGTCTGAAACAGCTTTCATTTTGGAACAGTCTTAGCCCATTCTCATTTAATTAATGATGCCTTTTGACGCCCACAAAATAATGGTTTTGGAAAATCTTATGGAAAATGAAGAAATTGCTTACAACAAGCAATTTCTTCATTTTTTACAAGGTTTTACAACCAGACAGGCCAAAACATGGAAAATTGTTATTCACTTGAAATTGTTTAAACGAGAATTCCCAATCTATTGCAGATCATTTAACCATTTCAGAAACAACAACATTTTAGGGAATGAGGATTTGTATATATAATAGCAAAAATATTTAGACTTAAAAAGAAAATGCTGCTTAACACAAAAGTTGTGTACATAATAGCAAAAAGAATATTGAGGCAAAAGAACAAAGTGCCAATCATCAGCATTTTCATCTTTTGTCTCAATGTTTTCCAAAGCTTATCACTCTGGCACAGACAATTTCATGAGCACCTCAATATCTTCCAATGGATGTCTTATATGTCTTGTGATTCCGTATTGCTGTTCCGAGAGCTGTTTGTACCCACGGAGTGAGGAACACTGGCATTATTGGTCCAAGTGAATGGCATTTAACACTTTCTGATCTTTTTGAATAGAAAACATTGTTGAAAATAAAGAAATTGCTTGTCACAAGCAATTTCATTATTTTCTACAATATTTCCAAAAGCCTCTATCGATATTGTTGGGTGTCAAAAACCATCTATGTGTGGTAAGGGGGGTCAAAATTTGTGAAGTACTGGTCTTGAATACCATAAGGGGCTGTTTCACAAATTCTGGCGCAAATTATTTCATGAGCACCTCTATATCCTCTAACGGATGTCTTATATCTGTTGAAGTGATCCCATATTGCTGTTCCAGAGCTTTTTGTACGCCCGGAGTGAGGAATGTAGGCATTATTGGTCCAAGTTTGATATTCTTTACTCCAAGACTCAGCAGCGATAACAAAACAGCAACGGCCTTCTGCTCAAACCATGATAACGAGATTGATAACGGAATATTATGCATATCGGTACCAAGAGCATTGGCTAACGCCTTTGCTACCATTACAGCACCGTAACTGTCATTGCACTGTCCCAGGTCCAGTAAACGAGGAATGCCTGTGTCCCCCAAATTTCCAAAGTTCAGCTCATTTATCCTGTATTTAGCGCATCCCATTGTTAAAATGAGGGTTTGTTCTGGAAGCTCCTTGGCGAGAGTGGTGAAGTAGTTACGCTTGTGTTCCGAACCATCGCATCCGCCAATCACAAATAGTCTGAGTAGGTCACCTGACTTCAACGCCTTCAAAACCTGCAATAAAGACAATATATCATCGCTTTTCATCAAAAACCTCATAACTGCAGCTTGTTTTAAGCTGCAGTTAAGAGGTTTTTGTTGAATAGCAGCTAAATATAGCAGCTATAAAGTATATTTTGAGCACATCCACCGATCACAAAGAGTCTGAGTAGGTCACTTGACTTCAACGCTTTCAACACCTGAACAAACAAACAAAATATTGTCACTGTTCAACAAAAAACTTGTAACTGCAGCTTAAAACAAGCTGCAGTTACAAGGTTTTTGTTGAAAAGCAGCAATGTCCATATCATCAGTTATATTCTTTACCCTTTTCCAAACAACAAAATTTTAGGGTATTCCAATTTGAAAGCTAATGCAAACAACTTAACGGATTATGACATAGATAGATCTTGTGTACAATACAGCACAAAAATTATTGAAACAGAAGAAGAAAATGCTGATTATCAGCATTTTCTCCTTTTGTCTCAATGTTTTCCCATGCCATTTCTGTCAGGGACGTAAACACCAGGATTTATTTGGAAAAGGGTTAAATGCAGTTATAACACATTCAAAGAAAACATTGAGGAAAAAAAATGGTAAAGTATATTTTGAACCATCACATCCGCCAATCACAAACAGTCTGAGCAGGTCAACTGGCTTCAATACCTTCAACAAATGCACGGACAACAAAATATCAACATGTTTTTTTTCTCTGACCAAGGATTCCAGGGAGCTTTGTGAAATAATGAATCATATTTAGAGAAGGTGAAAGGATTGGGGTTTAATGCCTCTTTCAACTGCTATGATCATATCACGGTAGCTGATGAACTTAACCATGGATTCCTGTCGTTTCTCATACCAGCACTACCGAGCCTCCAGCTGCTCACCCACATAGGTAAAGATTACTATGTAGGGAGGGAGTTTTGTACTGATCAGTTCTGTGATCAGTTCACAGGGGGTTCTTGATTCTGCATATCTCTTTTTTGAAGACCATTTCTCTTACATGATCATTTGCATCCGCAAATTACAAATAATCTGAGGCCACCTGTATTAAATCATTTCAACTCCAATACAATGGCCATGAAATAGCATGGCTATTCAACAAAAATTTGTAACTGCTGCTTAAAACATGCTGCAGCAACAAGTTTTTTTGTTGAAAAGCATTGATAGCCTCCCCAGAAATAAAGTCCTGGCTGGCGAAAAAATTGAAAAAAATGTATATATGACCTGTAATGCTAACAGGGACCTTCAGAGAAATGTGAAAAGTATCGACCCTAGTCAGTCTGCGCATTCCACGCACACTGACTAGGATCAAAACTTTTCACTCCCACGTAATTTTTTGGATCTTGATTGTTTACTATAAAATCTTTTTCCAAATGCGACATCTGCTTGACCCCTTTAACCCTTTCCCAAACGACAAAATTTTAGGGTGATCCAATTTGAAAGTTGCAGCAGATGACAAAATGGACATTGAATGATAAAGGATTTATGTACAATATAGCTAGGAAAAGATTGAGGCAGAAGGAGAAAATGCTGATTATCAGCATTTTCTTCTTTTGCCTTCCCAAGCCTTATCTAGTAGGGACGTCAAAACCAGGTCTTGTTTGGGAAAGGGTTAAAGACTTCCCAGATGGCCCCTTTTAGCGTTACAGGTCACATTTTTTCAGTACCTGATCAGCATGTTCCATGATAACTTCACGGCCAAACCCAACTGTAAGATTCCTATTCTCAAACTTGCTGGCAAGCTTAGAGTCAAACCCTGGTAGTGATTTTGCATGCTGAAATAGGCATATATACAAAGTTTTAAAATTTTAAAATGTCAACAAAGTTTTGGGCTAATCCAAATTAAATGAGTTGCAGACAAATTATTAACAGCATTTTTTTCTTTTAAAACATGGTATTCTAAACACATTTATAAACAGACAAAAATCATATGACTTTGTTTAAATGAAGTTTACAAACTTTTGTTGACAAACATGCCCAGTAAGATTATTTTTCTGAAATACTTTATTTCTCATATTGAATAATATCAAAGCATCTCCCTTAACTTTTTTTGATAAAAAGATCTTGCATTATTTCCTTGCAAAACTTGAAAAATTGGTCATTTTTTCAATTAAAGGACAGATAATTCAAGAATGACTATGGTCATCTAAATTTAAATTTAGAAGCCAGCACAACTATGAAGATTCATTGTGGTATGTTTTATAAAATTTTGGTTGAAACTGTAGGAGTTGTGCACACAAGAACGGGTATTACTTTAAATTCAAGAGTAGATCATTCAAGAACAACAAGAGGGCCGTCATGGCCCTAGGTCGCTCACCTGAGATTGCATATCTTTAGGAAGTTTACACATTGACTGGTTTGGGAGCAGAAGCTTTCTGTTTATTATTTAGCTATTTCGGGCCCACTTTTTTGTGCCATGGAAGACAATATGGAAGGCTGGTTTGGCAAAAGAAGCATTTTATAAAAGTTTTTTACAATTTTTTCCTTTTTCTTGTGCTATGACACCAAGAGTTTGAGTGAGAACCAAATTCTTTTAACAACTTTTAAAGCCATTTATGTAAGGATCATTCCTGTGAAGTTTCAAAGATATTGATCATCTGATTTAGGAGAAGAAGATGGCAGCCACAGTCTTTGATGGATTCAAATTCTTTTAACAACTTTGAAAGCCCAGGCTGGTTTGGGATGGGAAGGAAATTGTGGCCGGATGGACAGCCACACAACCAGACAGACAACGGACAAGAACCAATCACTTCGTGCTCAGGTGAGCTACAAAAAGAGTTATCTGAATTCGAAGCGATAAAGAAAGCATTTTGAAAAAAAAATCATTCATGCCTCAATGTTTTCCAAAAGCTTTATCTAAATCAGGGACTCAAAAATAGAGTTTGTTTTGGGAAAGCTTGCTGTCAATCAATAGCAATGCATTTGTGTTAAAAACAGACTGGTCTTACCTGTTTAATTTGATAAATTCTAGGTGACATGTACAAGGTTTTACACTGCCAAAATACTTTTGTTTGTCCAAAATCTTGTCCAAAATCTTGTCATGGTTTACTTGATAAAATCGTTACACTGACAGAGCTCCAGATAATTTTTTGGGGCAAGGAGTATTTACCCCTCATAATATTTCTCCAATGCGTATTTCCAAATATTTTTTGGAGGTAAGGCGTATTTACCTTCTTGTTCGGGAAAGGATTAAAGTTAAAAGGAGCACCCAACCGGAACGACACACTTTCATTTTCGATAGTCGATTTCGAGGACTGGACATCTAAGCACGCTATGTTTCCGACCATCAAGTGTTTTTCTGAACGAGATTACCATTGGGGCTATCTTTGTCTGTACTGGAGGGCCTCTTCAGAAATAATATCGGCCAAAATCGCCTTTACGGTGTGCTTCAAGGAATGGATTTACTCGTTTCCCAATTAAAAAAGGCTACAAACTTCTTCGAGTTGCAATTTCCGATTTACGAAGTGACGCAATGGCCCGATATTTATCATCCAATGAAAATCAAGGAAACGATTTGCTCCGTATAAAAAAATTAACGGAGATCAACAATTGACTGAAATTTGAACACAATGAACCATTCGGCAGCATTCGGTAGATCTACGGAAAAGCTGGTTGTCTTCTGCATTCGCTGGGCTGGTGACATAATCAATATTCCCCAATAATTCACGGTTTTGATTGGCTGAGGCGTATTAGACATTTCGATAAGCTATTTTTACAGACCAAAACATTATTTTTAATTATTGGAATTTCCTGTTTTATGTGTTTCTTCCGGCGCTCTTCGATCTCGATACGCTAACTGACAATTATCAAATGCGTATTCCGTATTTTTAATGCGTATCTGTAAGCATTTTGATGAAAGTAAATGCGTATTTAGACCAAATCAATGCATATTTTTACGCAAATACGCATCCTATCTGGAGCTCTGCACTGACATTGATATTGTATTTTTTGCGATAATGAATAACTAACCTCAATCAAAGCTGTGACATCGTTTTCATTGTTGAGATCTATATGTTTGACACCATTCAAGCCCGTCTCGTTGACTGTATAGAGACGATCCCTGTACAATTTGAGAGGCTCAATCACACAGTTGGTCGTCACAATAACAGGACCGGGGAAGGCACCAAAGTCAATCTTCTGATTCTGCCACGCCCCTCCAAACTGTCCGGCTAGATGCTATGGTAACAGAATTTTACAATAAAACAAAGGATTATTTGCTGGAAAACTGCACGATAAAACCAACCTGGCCTTAACCCATTACTAGTAGGCAAAATTTTTGGCTCTCCCAATTTAAAACTTGTTCCAGACGAAAATTTCAAGTTTATGAAAATTTAAAAATCTTAACATATTTGGTTAGAAAACATGGTGGAAAATGAAGAAATTGCTTGTTACAAGCAATTTCTTCATTTTCCGCCATGTTTTCCAAAGCATTTTTTAATCAGGGACGTCATAACCATTCAAGCCTGTCTCGTTGACTGTATAGAGACGATCCCTGTACAATTTGAGAGGCTCAATCACACAGTTGGTCGTCACAATAACAGGACCGGGGAAGGCACCAAAGTCTATCTTCTGATTCTGCCACGCCCCTCCAAACTGTCTGGCTAGATGCTATGGTAACAGAATTTTACAATAAAACAAAGGATTATTTGATGGACAATTACAATATGAAACAAGCATGACCTAAAGCCCTTCAGAAACGGCAAAATTTGAGCTTTTACAATTTGAAAGGTGATGCAGATGACAATTTCAAATGAATACTTTTTAAATATTCCATTACCAGACAACAAGATTTTGGACAGTTCCAATTGAAAAGGTGTTGCAGACGACAATTTTAAGCTGACGAAATTTAAAAAGTCATTACATTTTTGGTTAGAAAACATGGTGGTAAATGAAGAAATTGCTTGTTACAAGCAATTTCTTCATTTTCCACAATGTTTTCAAAGCATTTTTTGAATCAGGGACATCATAACCATTCAAGCCTGTCTCGTTGACTGTATAGAGACGATCCCTGTACAATTTGAGAGGCTCAATCACACAGTTGGTCGTCACAATAACAGGACCGGGGAAGGCACCAAAGTCAATCTTCTGATTCTGCCACGCCCCTCCAAACTGTCCCGCTAGATGCTATGGTAACAGAATTTTACAATAAAACAAAGGATTATTTGCTGGATAATTACAAGAAAAGACAAACATGACCTTTACGCATTACTAAGATGCAAAATTTTTGGCTCTCCCAATTTGAAACATGTTGCAGACGACAATTTCAAGTTTATGAAATTTTAAAAATCTTTACATTTTGAGTTAAAAAAATGGTGGAAAATGAATAAATTGCTTGTTACAAGCAATTTCTTCATTTTCCACTATGTTTTCCAAAGCATTTGTCAATCAGGTACGTCAAAACCATTCAAGCCCGTCTCGTTGACTGTATAGAGACGATCCCTGTACAATTTGAGAGGCTCAATCACACAGTTGGTCGTCACAATAACAGGACCGGGGAAGGCACCAAAGTCTATCTTCTGATTCTGCCACGCCCCTCCAAACTGTCCAGCTAGATGCTATGGTAACAGAATTGTACAATAAAACAAAGGATTATTTACTGGATAATTACAAGAAAAAACAAACATGACCTTAAACCATTACTAGATGGCAAAATTTTAGGCTCTCCCAATTTGAAACATGTTGCAGACGACAATTTCAAGTTTATGAAATGTAAAAAATCTTCACATTTTGGGTTAGAAAACATGGTGGAAAATGAAGAAATTGCTTGTTACAAGCAATTTATTCATTTTCCGAAATGTTTTCCAAAGCATTTTTCAATCAGGGACGTCATAACCATTCAAGCCTGTCTCGTTGACTGTATAGAGACGATCCCTGTACAATTTGAGAGGCTCAATCACACAGTTGGTCGTCACAATAACAGGACCGGGGAAGGCACCAAAGTCTATCTTCTGATTCTGCCACGCCCCTCCAAACTGTCCGGCTAGATGCTATGGTAACAGAATTTTACAATAAAACAAAGGATTATTTGCTGGATAATTACAAGAAAAAACAAGCATGACCTTAACCCATTACAAGATGGCAAAATTTTTGGCTCTCCCAATTTGAAACATATAGCAGACGACAATTTCAAGTTTATGAAATTTTAAAAATCTTTACATTTTGGGTTAGAAAACATGGTGGAAAATGAGGAAATTGCTTGTTATAAGCAATTTCTTCATTTTCAACAATGTTTACCAAAGCATTTTTCAATCAGGGACGTCATAACCATTCAAGCCTGTCTCGTTGACTGTATAGAGGCGATCCCTGTACAATTTGAGAGGCTCAATCACACAGTTGTTACAAGCAATTTCTTCATTTTCCACAATGTTTTCCAAAGCATTTTTTCAATCAGGGACGTCATAACCATTCAAGCCTGTCTCGTTGACTGTATAGAGACGATCCCTGTACAATTTGAGAGGCTCAATCACACAGTTGGTCGTCACAATAACAGGACCGGGGAAGGCACCAAAGTCAATCTTCTGATTCTGCCACGCCCCTCCAAACTGTCCCGCTAGATGCTATGGTAACAGAATTTTACAATAAAACAAAGGATTATTTGATGGACAATTACAAGAAAAGACAAACATGACCTTAACCCATTACTAGATGGCAAAATTTTTGGCTCTCCCAATTTGAAACATGTTGCAGACGACAATTTCAAGTTTATGAAATTTAAAAAATCTTCACATTTTTGGTAAGAAAACATGGTGGAAAATGAAGAAATTGCTTGTTAAAGCAATTTCTTCATTTTCCACTATGCTTTCTAAAGCATTTTTCAAAAAAATTTTTTTTTTTTGCTGAACAATTACAAGAAAAAAAAATATAACGTTAACTCATTACTAAGAGGCAAAACTTGAAACATGTTGCAGACGGCAATTTCAAGTTTATGAAAATTTAAAAATCTTAACATTTTTGGTTAGAAAACATTGTGGAAAATGAAGAAATTGCTTGTTACAAGCAAATTCTTCATTTTCCACAATGTTTCCCAAAGCATTTTTCAATCAGGAACGTCATAACCATTCAAGCCTGCCTCGTTGACTGTATAGAGACAATCCCTGTACAATTTGAGAGGCTCAATCACACAGTTGGTTGTTACAAGCAATTTCTTCATTTTCCACCATGTTTTCCAAAGCATTTTTCAATCAGGGACGTCATAACCATTCAAGCCTGCCTCGTTGACTGTATAGAGACAATCCCTGTACAATTTGAGAGGCTCAATCACACAGTTGGTTGTTACAAGCAATTTCTTCATTTTCCACCATGTTTTCCGAAGCATTTTTCAATCAGGGACGTCATAACCATTCAAGCCCGTCTCGTTGACTGTATAGAGACGATCCCTGTACAATTTGAGAGGCTCAATCACACAGTTGGTCGTCACAATAACAGGACCGGGGAAGGCACCAAAGTCAATCTTCTGATTCTGCCATGCCCCTCCAAACTGTCCGGCTAGATGCTATGGTAACAGAATTTTACAATAAAACAAAGGATTATTTGATGGACAATTACAAGACGAATTAACCATGACCTTAACCCATTACTAGAGGGCAAAATTTGTGGCTCTCCCAATTTGAAAAATGTTGCAGACGACATTTTCAAGTTTATGAAATTCAAAAAATCTTTACATATTTGGTTAGAAAACATGGTGGAAAATGAAGAAATTGCTTGATTCAAGCAATTTCTTCATTTTCCACCATGTTTTTCAAAGCATTTTTCAATCAGGGACGTCATAACCATTCAAGCCCGTCTCGTTGACAGTATAGAGACGATCCCTGTACAATTTGAGAGACTCAATCACACAGTTGGTCGTCACAATAACAGGACCGGGGAAGGCACCAAAGTCAATCTTCTGATTCTGCCACGCCCCTCCAAACTGTCCGGCTAGATGCTATGGTAACAGAATTTTACAATAAAACAAAGGACTATTTGCTGGACAATTACAAGACGAAACAAGCATAACCCTAACCCATTACAAGATGGCAAAACTTTTGGCTTTCCCAATTTGAAACATGTTGCAGACGATAATTTCAAGTTTATGAAATTTTAAAAATCTCTACATTTTTGGTTAGAAAACATGGTGGAAAATGAATAAATTGCTTGTTACAAGCAATTTTTTTCATTTTCCACAATGTTTTCCAAAGCAATTTTCAATCAGGGACGTCATAACCATTCAAGCCTGTCTAGTTGACTGTATAGAGACGATCCCTGTACAATTTGAGAGGCTCAATCATACAGTTGGTCGTCACAATAACAGGACCGGGGAAGGCACCAAAGTCAATCTTCTGATTCTGCCATGCCCCTCCAAACTGTCCGGCTAGATGCTATGGTAACAGAATTTTACAATAAAACAAAGGATTATTTGCTGGACAATTACATGAAAAGACAAACATGACCTTAATCCATTACAAGACGGCAAAATTTTTGGCTCTCCCAAATTTGAAACATATTGCAGACGACAATTTCAAGTTCATGAAATTTTAACAATCTTCACATTTTGGGTTAGAAAACATGATGGAAAATGAAGAAATTGCTTGTTACAAGCAATTTCTTCATTTTCCACCATGTTTTCCAAAGCATTTTTCAATCAGGGACGTCATAACCATTCAAGCCTGTCTCGTTGACTGTATAGAGACGATCCCTGTACAATTTGAGAGGCTCAATCACACAGTTGGTCGTCACAATAACAGGACCGGGGAAGGCACCAAAGTCAATCTTCTGATTCTGCCACGCCCCTCCAAACTGTCCGGCTAGATGCTATGGTAACAGAATTTTACAATAAAACAAAGGATTATTTGATGGACAATTACAAGAAAAGACAAACATGACCTTAATCCATTACAAGACGGCAAAATTTTTGGCTCTCCCAAATTTGAAACATATTGCAGACGACAATTTCAAGTTCATGAAATTTTAACAATCTTCACATTTGGGTTAGAAAACATGATGGAAAATGAAGAAATTGCTTGTTACAAGCAATTTCTTCATTTTCCACCATGTTTTCCAAAGCATTTTTCAATCAGGGACGTCATAACCATTCAAGCCCGTCTCGTTGACTGTATAGAGACGATCTCTGTACAATTTGAGAGGCTCAATCACACAGTTGGTCGTCACAATAACAGGACCGGGGAAGGCACCAAAGTCAATCTTCTGATTCTGCCACGCCCCTCCAAACTGTCCGGCTAGATGCTATGGTAACAGAATTTTTACATTAAAACAAAGGATTATTTGCTGGACAATTACAAGAAAAAACAAGCAAGACCTAAACCCATTACTAAATGGCAAAAGTTTTGGCTCTCTCAATTTGAAACATGTGGCAGACGACAATTTCAAGTCGAAGAAAATTTAAAAATCTTTACATTTTTGGTTAGAAAACATGGTGGAAAATGATAACCATTCAAGCCTGTCTCATTGACTGTATCGAGACGATCCCTGTACAATTTGAGAGGCTCAATCACACAGTTGGTCGTCACAATAACAGGACCGGGGAAGGCACCAAAGTCTATCTTCTGATTCTGCCACGCCCCTCCAAACTGTCCGGCTAGATGCTATGGTAACAGAATTTTACAATAAAACAAAGGATTCTTTGTAAGATAATTACAAAAAAAACAAGCATGACCTTAACCCATTACTAAGAGGCAAAATGCCTTTCAGAAACCGCAAAATTTTAATCTCTCCCAATACGAAACATGTTGCAGACGAAAACCTCAAATTTATGAAATTTTAAAAATCTTCACATTTAGGGTTAGAAAACATGGTGGAAAATTAAGAAATTGCTTGTTACAAGCAATTTCTTCATTTTCCACCATGTTTTCCAAAGCATTTTCAATCAGGGACGTCATAACCATTCAAGCCTGTCTCGTTGACTGTATAAAGACGATCCCTGTACAATTTGAGAGGCTCAATCACACAGTTGGTCGTCACAATAACAGGACCCGGGAAGGCACCAAAGTCTATCTTCTGATTCTGCCACGCCCCTCCAAACTGTCCGGTTAGATGCTATGGTAATAGAATTGTACAATAAAACAAAGGATTATTTGATGGACAGTTATAGGACGAAACAAACATGACCTGAACCCATTACAAGATGGCAAGATTTTTGTCTCTCCCAATTTGAAACATGTTGCAGACGACAATTTCAAGTTGATGAAATTTTAAAAATCTTAACATTTACCTAGAAAACATGTGGAAAATGAAGAAATTGCTTGTTACAAGCAATTTCTTCATTTTCCACAATGTTTTCAAAGCATTTTTCAATCAGGGACGTCATAACCATTCAAGCCTGTCTCGTTGACTGTATAGAGACGATCCCTGTACAATTTGAGAGGCTCAATCACACAGTTGGTCGTAACAAGCAATTTCTTCATTTTCCACCATGTTTTCCAAAGCATTTTTCAATCAGGGACGTCATAACCATGCAAGCCTGTCTCGTTGACTGTATAGAGACGATCCCTGTACAATTTGAGAGGCTCAATCACACAGTTGGTCGTCACAATAACAGGACCGGGGAAGGCACCAAAGTCAATCTTCTGATTCTGCCACGCCCCTCCAAACTGTCCGGCTAGATGCTATGGTAACAGAATTTTACAATAAAATAAAGGACTATTTGATGGACAATTACAAGAAAAGACAAGCATGACCTTAACCCATTACTAGATGGCAAAATTTTTGGCTTTCCCAATTTGAAACATGTTGCAGGCGACAATTTCAAGTTCATGAAAATTTAAAAATCTTAACATTTTTGGTCAGAAAACATGGTGAAAAATGAAGAAATTGCTTGTTACAAGCCATTTCTTCATTTTCCACCATGTTTTCCAAAGCATTTTTCAATCAGGGACGTCATAACCATTCAAGCCCGTCTCGTTGACTGTATAGAGACGATCCCTGTACAATTTGAGAGGCTCAATCACACAGTTGGTCGTCACAATAACAGGACCGGGGAAGGCACCAAAGTCAATCTTCTGATTCTGCCACGCCCCTCCAAACTGTCCGGCTAGATGCTATGGTAACAGAATTGTACAATAAAACAAAGGATTATTTGATGGACAATTACAAGAAAAAACAAGCATGACCTAAAGCCTTTTAGAAACAGCAAAATTTGAGCTCTTACAATTTGAAACATGTTGCAGACGACAATTTCAAGTTTATGAAATTTTAAAAATCTTCATATTATTGGTTTGAAAACATGGTTGAAAATGAAGAAATTGCTTGTTACAAGCAATTTCTTCATTTTCCACAAAGTTTTCCAAAGCATTTTTCAATCAGGGACGTCATAACCATTCAAGCCTGTCTTGTTGACTGTATAGAGACGATCCCTGTACAATTTGAGAGGCTTAATCACACAGTTGGTCGTCACAATAACAGGACCGGGGAAGGCACCAAAGTCTATCTTCTGATTCTGCCACGCCCCTCCAAACTGTCCAGCTAGATGCTATGGTAACAGAATTTTACAATAAAACAAAGGATTATTTGATGGACAATTACAAGAAACAACAAACATGACTCTTAACCCATTTCTAGATGGCAAAATTTTTGGCTCTCCCAATTTGAAACATGTTGCAGACGAAAATTTCAAATCTATGAAATTTTAAAAATCTTCACATTTTGGGTTAGAAAACATGGCGGAAAATAAAGAAATTGCTTGTTACAAGCAATTTCTTCATTTTCCACCATGTTTTCCAAAGCATTTTTTCAATCAGGGACGTCATAACCATTCAAGCCTGTCTCGTTGACTGTATAGAGACGATCCCTGTACAATTTGAGAGGCTCAATCACACAGTTGGTCGTCACAATAACAGGACCGGGGAAGGCACCAAAGTCAATCTTCTGATTCTGGCACGCCCCTCCAAACTGTCCGGCTAGATGCTATGGTAACAGAATTTTACAATAAAACAAAGGATTATTTGATGGACAATTACAAGAAAAGACAAGCATGACCTAAAGCCTTTCAGAAACGGCAAAATTTGAGCTTTTACAATTTGAAAGGTGATGCAGATGGCAATTTCAAATGAATGCTTTTTTACATATTCCATTACCAGACAACAAGATTTTGGACCATTCCAATTGAAAAGGTGTTGCAGACGACAATTCTAAGTTGATGAAATTTAAAAAATCTTTACATTTTGAGTTAGAAAACATGGTGGAAAATGAAAAAATTGCTTGTCACAAGCAATTTCTTCATTTTCCACAATGTTTACCAAAGCATTTTTCAATCAGGGACGTCATAACCATTCAAGCCTGTCTCGTTGACTGTATAGAGACGATTCCTGTACAATTTGAGAGGCTCAATCACACAGTTGGTCGTCACAATAACAGGACCGGGGAAGGCACCAAAGTCTATCTTCTGATTCTGCCATGCCCCTCCAAACTGTCCGGCTAGATGCTATGGTAACAGAATTTTACAATAAAACAAAGGATTATTTGATGGACAATTATAAGAAAAAACAAGCATGACCTAAAAACCCTTTCCAAAATGGCAAAATTTTTGGCTCTCCCAACTTGAAAAATGTTGCAGACGACAATTTCAGGTTTATGAAATGTAAAAAATCTTTACATTTTTGGTTAAAAAACATGGTGGAAAATGAAGAAATTGCTTGTTACAAGCAATTTCTTCATTTTCTACCATGTTTTCCAAAGCATTTTTCAATCAGGGACGTCATAACCATTCAAGCCTGTCTCGTTGACTGTATAGAGACGATCCCTGTACAATTTGAGAGGCTCAATCACACAGTTGGTCGTCACAATAACAGGACCGGGGAAGGCACCAAAGTCTATCTTCTGATTCTGCCACGCCCCTCCAAACTGTCCGGCTAGATGCTATGGTAACAGAATTTTACAATAAAACAAAGGATTATTTGATGGACAATTAAAAGAAAAAAACAAGCATGATCTAAAGCCTTTCAGAAACGGCAAAATTTGAGCTTTTACAATTTGAAAGGTGATGCAGATGGCAATTTCAAATGAATGCTTTTTTACACATTCAATTTCCAGGTAACAAATTTTTGGACAGTTCCAATTGAAAAGGTGTTGCAGACAACAATTTCAAGTTGATGAAATTCAAAAAATCATTACATTTTTGGTTAGAAAACATGGTGGAAAATGAAGAAATAGCTTGTTACAAGCAATTTCTTCATTTTCCACAATGTTTTCCAAAGCAGTTTTCAATCAGGGACGTCATAACCATTCAAGCCTGTCTCGTTGACTGTATAGAGACGATCCCTGTACAATTTGAGAGGCTCAATCACACAGTTGGTCGTCACAATAACAGGACCGGGGAAGGCACCAAAGTCAATCTTCTGATTCTGCCACGCCCCTCCAAACTGTCCGGCTAGATGCTATGGTAACAGAATTTTACATTAAAACAAAGGACTATTTGCTGGACAATTACAAGACGAAACAAGCATAACCTTAACCCATTACTAAGAGGCAAAACTTTTGGCTCTCCCAATTTGAAACATGTTGCAGACAACAATTTCAAGTTTATGAAAATTCAAAACTCTTAACATTTTTGGTCAAAAAACATGGCGGAAAATGAAGAAATTGCTTGTTACAAGCAATATTTTCATTTTCCACAATGTTTTCCAACGCATTTTTCAATCAGGGACATCATAACCATTCAAGCCTGACTCGTTGACTGTATAGAGACGATCCCTGTACAATTTGAGAGGCTCAATCACACAGTTGGTCGTCACAATAACAGGACCGGGGAAGGCACCAAAGTCAATCTTCTGATTCTGCCACGCCCCTCCAAACTGTCCGGCTAGATGCTATGGTAACAGAAATTTACAATAAACAAAGGATTATTTGCTGGACAATTACAAGAAAAAACAGGCATGACCTAAAGTCTTTCAGAAAGGGCTTTTACAATTTGAAACATGTTGCAGACGACAATTTCATGTTGATGAAATTTTAAAAATCTTCACATATTGGGTTAGAAAACATGGTGGAAAATGAAGAAATTGCTTGTTAAAAGCAATTTCTTCATTTTCCATGATGTTCTCCAAAGCACTTTTCAATCGGGACGTCAAAACCATTCAATCCTGTCTCGTTGACTGTATAGAGACGATCCCTGTACAATTTGAGAGGCTCAATCACACAGTTGGTCGTCACAATAACAGGACCGGGGAAGGCACCAAAGTCAATCTTCTGATTCTGCCACGCCCCTCCAAACTGTCCGGCTAGATGCTATGGTAACAGAATTTTACAATAAAACAAAGGATTACTTGCTGGATAATTACAAGACAAAAAACAAACATGACCTTAATCCATTACTAAAGGGTAAAATTTGTGGCTCTCCCAATTTGAAACATGTTGCAGACGAAAATTTCAAGTTTATGAAAATTTAAAAAATCATTACATTTTTGGTCAGAAAACATGGTGGAAAATGAAGAAATTGCTTGTTACAAGCAATTTTCTCATTTTTCACCATGTTTTCCAAATTATTTTATAATCAGGGATGTCATAACCATTCAAGCCCGTCTCTTTGACTGTATAGAGACGATCCCTGTACAATTTGAGAGGCTCAATCACACAGTTGGTCGTCACAATAACAGGACCGGGGAAGGCACCAAAGTCAATCTTCTGATTCTGCCACGCCCCTCCAAACTGTCCGGCTAGATGCTATGGTAACAGAATTTTACAATAAAACAAAGGATTATTTGATGGACAATTACATGAAAAAACAAGCATGACCTTAACCCATTACTAATTGGCAAAATTTTTGGCCCTCCCAATTTGAAACATGTTGCAGACGACAATTTCAAGTTTATGAAATTTTAAAAAATCTTCACGTTTTTGGTTAGAAAAAACATGGTGGAAAATGAAGAAGTTGCTTGTTACAAGCAATTTCTTCATTTTCCACAATGTTTTCCAAAGCATTTTTCAATCAAGGACGTCATAACCATTCAAGCCTGTCTCGTTGACTGTATAGAGACGATCCCTGTACAATTTGAGAGGCTCAATCACACAGTTGGTCGTCACAATAACAGGACCGGGGAAGGCACCAAAGTCAATCTTCTGATTCTGCCACGCCCCTCCAAACTGTCCGGCTAGATGCTATGGTAACAGAATTTTACAATAAAACAAAGGATTATTTGATGCACAATTACAAGAAAAAACAAATGTGAACTAAAGCCTTTCAGAAACGTCAAAATTTGAGCTTTTACAATTTGAAACATGTTGCAGACGACAATTTCAGGTTTATGAAATTTTAAAAATCTTAACATGTTTGGTTGGAAAACATGGTGGAAAATGAAGAAATTGCTTGTTACAAGCAATTTCTTCATTTTCCACGATGTTTTCCAAATCATTTTTTTAATCAGGGACGCCATAACCATTCAAGCCCGTCTCTTTGACTGTATAGAGACGATCCCTGTACAATTTGAGAGGCTCAATCACGCAGTTGGTCGTCACAATAACAGGACCGGGGAAGGCACCAAAGTCAATCTTCTGATTCTGCCACGCCCCTCCAAACTGTCCGGCTAGATGCTATGGTAACAGAATTTTACAATAAAACAAAGGATTATTTGATGGACAATTACAAGAAAAGACAAGCATGACCTTAACCCATTACTAAGAGGCAAAATTTTTGGCTCTCCCAATTTGAAACATGTTGCAGATGACAATTTCAAGTTTATGAAATGTTGACAAATCTTGACATTTTTGGTTGGAAAATGTAGAAATTGCGTGTAGCAAGCAATTTCTTCATTTTCCACAATGTTTTCTAAAGCATTTTTCAATCAGGGACGTCATAACCATTCAAGCCTGTCTCGTTGACTGTATAGAGACGATCCCTGTACAATTTGAGAGGCTCAATCACACAGTTGGTCGTCACAATAACAGGACCGGGGAAGGCACCAAAGTCAATCTTCTGATTCTGCCACGCCCCTCCAAACTGTCCGGCTAGATGCTATGGTAACAGAATTTTACAATGAAACAAAGCATTATTTGATGGACAATTACAAGAAAAAACAAGCATGACCTCAACCCGTTACTAAGAGGCAAAACTTTTTGGCTCTCCCAATTTGAAACATGTTGCAGACGACAATTTCAAGATTATGAAATTTTGAAAATCTTTACATTTTTGGTTAGAAAACATGGTGGAAAATGAAACAAATTGCTTGTTACAAGCAATTTCTTCATTTTCCACAATGTTTTCCAAAGTATTTTCCAATCAGGGACGTCATAACCATTCAAGCCTGTCTCGTTGACTGTATAGAGACGATCCCTGTACAATTTGAGAGACTCAATCACACAGTTGGTCGTCACAATAACAGGACCGGGGAAGGCACCAAAGTCTATCTTCTGATTCTGCCACGCCCCTCCAAACTGTCCGGCTAGATGCTACGGTAACAGAATTTTACAATAAAACAAAGGATTATGTGATGGACAATTACAAGAAATACAAACATGACCTTAACTCATTACTAAGAGGCAAAACTTTTTGGCTCTCCCAATTTGAAACATGTTGCAGACGACAATTTCAAGTTTATGAAAATTTAAAAATCTTCACATTTTGGGTCAGAAAACATGGTGGAAAATGAAGAAATTGCTTGTTACAAGCAATTTCTTCATTTTCCACCATGTTTTCCAAAGCATTTTTCAATCAGGAACGTCATAACCATTCAAGCCCGTCTCGTTGACTGTATAGAGACGATCCCTGTACAATTTGAGAGGCTCAATCACACAGTTGGTCGTCACAATAACAGGACCGGGGAAGGCACCAAAGTCTATCTTCTGATTCTGCCACGCCCCTCCAAACCGTCCGGCTAGATGCTATGGTAACAGAATTTTACAATAAAATAAAGGATTATTTGCTGGACAATTACAAGAAAAGACAAACATGACCTTAAACCATTACTAAGAGGCAAAACTTTTGGCTCTCCCAATTTGGAACATGTTGCAGACGACAATTTCAAGATTATGAAATTTTGAAAATCTTTACATTTTTGGTTAGAAAACATGGTGGAAAATGAAACAAATTGCTTGTTACAAGCAATTTCTTCATTTTCCACAATGTTTTCCAAAGTATTTTCCAATCAGGGACGTCATAACCATTCAAGCCTGTCTCGTTGACTGTATAGAGACGATCCCTGTACAATTTGAGAGACTCAATCACACAGTTGGTCGTCACAATAACAGGACCGGGGAAGGCACCAAAGTCAATCTTCTGATTCTGCCACGCCCCTCCAAACTGTCCGGCTAGATGCTATGGTAACAGAATTTTACAATAAAACAAAGGATTAATTGCTGGACAATTACAAGAAAAAGCAAGCATGACCTTATTCCATTACTAGATGGCCAAATTTTTGGCATTTCCAAATTTGAAACATGTTGCAGACGACAATTTCAAGTTTTTGAAACTTCAAAAATCTTTACATTTTTGGTTAGAAAACATGATGGAAAATGAAGAAATTGCTTGTTACAAGCAATTTCTTCATTTTCCACAATGTTTTCCAAAGCATTTTTCAATCAGGGACGTCATAACCATTCAAGCCTGTCTCGTTGACTGTATAGAGACGATCCCTGTACAATTTGAGAGGCTCAATCACACAGTTGGTCGTCACAATAACAGGACCGGGGAAGGCACCAAAGTCAATCTTCTGATTCTGCCACGCCCCTCCAAACTGTCCGGCTAGATGCTATGGTAACAGAATTTTACAATAAAACAAAGGATTATTTGTTGGACAATTACAAGACAAAACAAGCATAACCTTAACCCATTACAAGATGGCAAAATTTTTTTGGCTCTCCCAAATTTGAAACAAGTTGCAGACAACAATTTCAAGTTTATGAAATTTTAAAAATCTTCAAATATTGGGTTAGAAAACATGGTGGAAAATAAAGAAATTGCTTGTTACAAGCAATTTCTTCATTTTCCACAATGTATTCCAAAGAATTTTTCAATCAGGGACGTCATAACCATTCAAGCCCGTCTCGTTGACGGTATAGAGACGATCCCTGTACAATTTGAGAGGCTCAATCACACAGTTGGTCGTCACAATAACAGGACCGGGGAAGGCACCAAAGTCAATCTTCTGATTCTGCCACGCCCCTCCAAACTGTCCGGCTAGATGCTATGGTAACAGAATTTTACAATAAAACAAAGGATTATTTGTTGGATAATTACGAGAAAACACAAGCATGACCTTAACCCTTTCCAAAATGGCAAAATTTTTGGCTCTCCCAATTTGAAACATGTTGCAGACGACAATATTTAGTTTATGAAATTTTAAGAAACTTTACATTTTTGGTAAGAAAACATGGTGGAAAATGAAGAAATTACTTGTAACAAGCAATTTCTTCATTTTCCACAATGTTTTCCAAAGCATTTTTCAATCATGGACATCATAACCATTCAAGCCTGTCTCGTTGACTGTATAGAGACGATCCCTGTACAATTTGAGAGGCTCAATCACACAGTTGGTCGTCACAATAACAGGACCGGGGAAGGCACCAAAGTCAATCTTCTGATTCTGCCACGCCCCTCCAAACTGTCCGGCTAGATGCTATGGTAACAGAATTTTACAATAAAACAAAGGATTATTTGCTGGACAATTACAAGACGAAACAAGCATGACCTTTACCCATTCTCAAACATTGACTACATTAACTTCAATTAGAACATCTTGCATGTTTTGGAGCCCTCAACATCCCTCAGATGTATTAGGTAACAATCTTGGGGTAAAAAGTATACAAAATGCTTTACGGCTATACCACAAAAATATACAGCCGACAACATTTAAATATTCATTATATCATCAGAAATGTTTTCTGAAATTTTATCACATTAAATCCAGGTGATTTGCCAGCATTAAGCAATGACAGTACACTTGAAATATAACATTTTCAAAATATTTGCCTTGTTTTGACGACCTCATTTCCGAGTGTTTACTTTTATGTTCAATTTGACAATGTCCAAGCAAGGTATGTTGAAAGCCCGAAAACAACCAAGGTTCGTTCTTTAGAGCAAGATTTCTTGAGGTGTCTTGAGATTTCTTAAGATGTTTCTGGATAAAGCATTCTTTAGAGCAAGAATTTTAAAATGCTCAATGGAAGGCGCCATTACCCTATACTTCATGTGGAACCCTCCTTTAACTCTGTAGAAACAATGTAAGAGAGAATTGACCGAGTTGTTCCGAATGCTCCATGGCACCATGGTAATGCTCCATACTTCATTTGTATGAAGTACGGAGCATTTGGAACACCTTGGTCAGAATCTTGGTCTTAAAAAAGCTTTATCAAAAAATCTTAGGTAATCTTAAAAATTCTCGCTCTAAAGAATGCGCCTCAGATGTTACAGATGCCCTATTTAACAAATTTTCCATCTATTGAGTAGATGATTAAACTTTGATTACACACAAGTTTCTGCCAAATGCTAAACCTATGAACAGATGGTTTAACCCATTCCCACATATTGACTCTTTTTGACTTCACAAAAAAGGTTTAGAAAACATTATGTAAAATGCATGTCACACAAGAAGTTTCTTCATTTCCCACAATGTTTTCTACCTCAAAAGACCCAAAATTTGTAAATCTATTTACTTGAAATTGTCATCTGAAATATCTACAAATTTGGACCAGCCTAGAATCTAGCCGTCAGGAAGTGGTTACTTAAACTTACTGAGAATTCCCTGAGTTTTGGATATCCATGTGCCGGGAGTAGCTCTCCGTGTGTATACACATTTATTCCTGTTCCTTGTGTAAATTGTAGGAGTTTATACACATCCATGAGGTCATGGCCACTCACCAAGATACACTGAAAATAAAGTTACACATAATATGCAAATATTATTTGTGACAAATTAACATAGAACAATTTCATCCAGTTAATCGTGATGAAATTTCGGACAAACAATAGTATGTCCATATGTGTTGTTATGAAATCTAGTAATTACGGCTTGATTCAAGCTTTAGTTACGAGATCTTATAACGACATTGACAGTTTATCAAACCATAATGGTAAACATAGTCTATTTTTAGCACAAAATTCACTACCATTGACAAAATTACTATTCTTAATTAAGATATTTATTGACTGATCAATCAAACTCTCCCTGTGTATACTCCTTAATTTTAAGCCCATTATAATATCTTACTTTTTTAAATTGACCTACATATTGACACATATTCTCACAAGATTAGGAATATTTTTAAAGATAGAATTTGATCCGATTACAGTACCGAAAATATTGAGAAAAAAGGAGAAACTGCTGGTTATCAGCAGTTTCTTCTTTGTCTCAATGTTTTCCCAATGATATCTATTAGGGATGTCAAAACCAGGTCTTGTTTGGGACAGGGCTAGAAGATGTTCATTTGTTAGACTAGATATTGGAATAGGGTTATATCGACAAGAGCTATCTAAGGACACCAAAGCGCAACTATCAAGTGCTGGATAGTGAAAAACCTAAGTCTACAAGGTTAACAAGATGTTTCTGTGAAACACTAATGACCCCTAAATGGCCAATGTTAAGTTTTGGACAGACAGATGGACAGACGGATGGACATGAGTAAAACAATATGACCCGATCTTATGATATGGAGGCATAAAAATCTCTTTAAATAAATGTCAGAGTATTAACCTTTTCCCAAATGACAAAATTTTAGAGTGATCAAATTTGAAAGCTATTGAAAATGACAATAAATGATGATAAAGATATGATTTGTGTAAAATATGGCACAGAAAATATTGAGACAAAAGAAGAAACTGCTGGTTATCAGCAGTTTCTTCTTTTGTTTCAATGTTTTCCCAAGCCTATTCTATTAGGGACGTTGTAGCGCGCTGGCTATGTTGTTTGGTAGGGTTGGCTCTCTAAAACATAAACTAAGGCGATCTCCCGGGATAAGTACGTTTTGAAACTAAATAAAACTCGTAAGACAATGTAAAAAATCCAAAGCTTTAATTATGACTCCAATTCTCCAAATACGTTCAAATAAAATATTCTAAGTCTTTAACTCTATCAAATAATGCCTAACAAGTTCTCAAAATGCCTGACATGGAGTCAGCTTCTAAAATTTCCAAAGTTCGGGAGATGACAAATGGGGATTTGTCGGGGTATTTATAGTAAATGCCAGTGCACAAACTTTTCTGTGCGGTGCACAAGCTTTCGTGTGCGGTGAAAATAGCGCACAGGAAATCCTGTGCGCTTTCTATAGTAAAATGCGCAAGATTTGTTGCGCGGTAAGAGCGCACAAAAAATGTTGTGCGGTGCACAAGATTTTCGGTGCGCTTTTACGGCGTTCACCCGACTGACAAAAATACTGCTCAAACTCCTTAAACATGAATGAATGTTCACTTGAAAACTGCAAATTTAACCAGGAAAATTCCCCAAACTACTCATATGCACATTGAAATACAAAATAAAGGGTTGTTTATGCCTTAAATCGACAAAATAAGCAATGCTATAGGCTTTGTTTACAAAAAGAACGCCGACTGACAACTTTGACAGTTCCCACAATTCCCTGTAAATAACATTCAAAATGGCGGCCGCTCATGAAAATTGGAATTATGATCGAGGGAAAATCAATGATTTCATGGACTAATCACTCTGTCAGAAGGTAAATCCTACATCTTTCAACAGTATGTATGTTAAGGAATTGAGCTAGAATACTCGTAACTTGCATCCCTAATGCACTACTGTGTAAAACTCGATCATAGGTGAAGTGGACCAGTTCTCAAAAGTAGGTCAATGTCAGCAACTGTCATGAGACTCAAAAACTAATAAATAAACTGCCTGTGCGTTAGAAATAATACCTGATACCTCGCAGTATTATAGTCTAAGGCACAAACAACGATTTTACAACACTCTGAGAAAAGGAGAAATGCTGAAATTGCTAAAATCACTGGTAAAAGCTGCCAGGCAGAACCCTGGCCCCTACATTACCCCCCTCTTAAAGTGTTAAAGCTCCTGCTAACACCAATGAATAAAAAGATTAACACAAAATACATGATAAAACTAGCGTCCAAATCCACGGTGTTAACAAATGGAGAACGTCCAAACACTTTCACTAAAATTAAGACCTAACACTGTTCATTCAATTAATTAAGCACTTTCTTAAGTTAGCCTTAAATGTCACTGAATATTAATATATAGTAATGGTAACATCTTCGAATATAGTCCGTTTCGTCATCGTCCTTCTCGCGTAGTCTGTCGTTAGTTCTGTAACATCTCATCTGTACCCACAAATGACTCATCGGGGATAGTGGATAGAAACTAGAAATTTGTGGACTCACTACCGCCTTCATAGTGAGCGACTTATCCGCACAGCACTGGACCTGGATTCATGTGTGCGGACCTGTCATATAGACAGGCGACCCAATCGCCAATAAACGTATCTCGCCTCTAAACGTCCCAACGATAATCGGTTGGTGCGGTTTTACGTTGCACCAAATTCTTCCCCACCATCGATACAGGATTTAGTGGACTAAACCATTGGTTGACACAGGTTAGACTAGCAGCCGTAAGTATCATACCACCGCAACGTCAGATTCGAATTGTCAGGTGCGGCTAGGAATGGTAAGTGATCGACTTCTTGGTACCCATTGGTAAGACAACATCTTCTATTTATAGTTTGGCTGTATTGGTTACATCTCCACAGGATCACAAGAACAAATACCCTCTCACAGTAGACTCCATCTTCGCTGAGGACATCCTGGCTTCAACACCTAGCCTCCAACCTTCCACGCAGGCCATCTTGAGTAGCTTCTTTACTCTGGTCCTCTTGACCGTCTACCGCAACTCTCAACCTGCCAAAGGTATCCCTTGGCTCTTCTCATGTCGTCTACCTCTTATGTGTTCAGCTATAGATACTCCACTGCTTCAGGCTCGTCCTTGCCAATCTGTGACTACACCGTACAGTTCGCTTCTCTTCTGTTGATCTGTGACTACACCGTACAGTTCGCTTCTCTTCTGTCGATCTGTGACTACACCGTACAGTTCGCTTCTCTTCTGTCGATCTGTGACCACACCGTATAGTTCGCTTCTCTTCTGTCGATCTGTGACCACACCGTATAGTTCGCTTCTCTTCTGTCGATCTGTGACTACACCGTACAGTTCGCTTCTCGCATCTTGTCTGGTCCATTATCCATCCATCTCTTGCACCAGCATCCAACGACAACTTTTCGATCAATCATGCAGGCATCCGGTAGATGTGAAATCTCCTTTGATGAGTACAGTGCTGTAAAATAATATTGGACTCTCCTTGTCAGACAATCAACCTCCATCCTCTATTCTCTACCGTCTCCTCTTTCTCTTCTATGCCATCTCTTTATCCCCTAAACTGCTCATAATCTTTGCCTTTAATTCTTTCTGTACTGCCCAAACGTCTTCTTTCTTCTACTCTCTGACTTCCTCCAATCTACTCCATTCAGCACTGTATCTTCTCACCACCTTTGTACACTCTGCACCCTGCACCTTCTGTGTCTGTGATCTGTCTCTTTGTCTTCTGCAGCCTGTCTCTGCACCTCAATGTTAATTCTGTAAATTTCTTTCTCTCAGCATTACTCTAAAAAAATACTTGTACATAGATATCTTTAAAACATAAATCAAGCATAAAATTCAAATAATATCATGTGTCACTGTATTGACACATCTAACTTACTTCACTTCTCCTCTCTATAGCGGAAAGTGTGGTCTAAAAGCAGCCTAACGAAAACTGCTCTAAATTCTGTCTGTCTTCTGTCATCTTGGCTGGACAGTTGACTCCTTGAAGATTCAGCTGGTTACGGTGAAAACCCTCCTTCTTTCTTGTCCGCTCGAGCTGGATCATGTGTGATACTCCATGGTCACCCTTGGTTCTGGATAGGCCTGTCGGACTTCCTCTTTCTATCATCAGTTCTTTAGGTTGACCGAGACCCTCCTTCTGTACTCTGGATGGACCTGGCTTGGATTCTGTTAGTCTTCTTACTCTGCCTGTAACGCCGTCTGTAAAGTAGAGTTTACCTTCAGTGGAGTTCGCTCTTAAATCTGCCCCTTCTCCTTTTCTTGCACTGTTTTCTTCCTAAACTGTATGCATCCCGTCTCTTCTGTGCTCTGTGCCATACCACAGTAACCACTTTCCTGGGGCCTCGCTGTGGCCATCCGGCTCAGCCCATGCCCGTTTAAAGGCTTGTCTCTTCTTTCTTGCTCCATTTCGTGTCTCGTCCCACAGTCCTCTTGGTTGTTCAGTGGACAGTTCCTTGCGAAATGGCCTTCTCTATGGCAGTTGTAGCATTTCCTGTGTTTCTTCCGTTTGCGGCTTTGTACTTCTTCTCCCAACTGGCTCAGCATCTTCACCATCTCACATAGGAGGCCCTTCTCCTCTTCATGTTTGTCTGTTTCTGAACAAGCTGTTACAGGCTGTTCTGGCTCTTGGTTGTAAGGCTCGGGGTCGTTTGTAACCCTACGGGTCTGGAAATGGCTCTTCTTTTCTCTCCGTGAAACGCTTTTAATTTGCTGGTAGTTGGCCGCATAGTAGACCGCTTCTTCTAAAGTGGTTGGCTCCTTGTGGAACTCTATCTCAAAGCTCAGCTCTTCATCTGTAAGTCCATCAAGGAATCTTCGTACAAGGTCTTCGTCCCTTGCTTCTCTGCTGCGGTAACCATGCGCTTTGTGGTAAAGCCGTCTAAGGTCTGCTGCATATTCTTCCAGCGTTCCATTCTGCTGTTGGGATCGTCTGCTGAATTTTGATCCAAAGGAGCGGGCTGTCTCTATTGCCTTGAATCTACTGTCCATCTCTTGTTTCAACATCTGGTAGTTGTGTATAACTGCAGGTGTAAGCTGTGTAAACACAAACTGAGCTGCTTGTCCCTCTAATCTGGGCAGTAACTGGTCCAACATCTGGCTATAAGTCAACCCGCTTCTTCGTGCTATGGCCTCAAACTGGGCGATCCAAGTTGACCAGTCATTTTCTCCGGTAAAGGGTCGCATCTTTGGTAAAGGGTAGCTTGTGCTCCTATTGGCATACCTACTGCTGTCTGGTGTGGGTCTATGATGTCTGTAGTCATTGATGCCGTCTGTTGGAACCGTGTAAACATCAGATTGACTGTTGCTCTGATTCCTGTCAAACCCAGATCTGTCAGCATCTGCGCCAGGGTGGTGGTTTATGGGCCCAAAGGTGCCTCTTGCAACACGGTCTTCTTCTCTGGTATGTCTGTGTGTTGGGGTTTGGGTTGCCACATCTCTGCATCCGCCTGTATAATCTGTTCCAGCTGTATCTGGCGATCTGTAATTTATCGTCTTCCCCTGCTCGGTCTGCTCGAAGAATCCATTTTTCCGGTCTGTTTGTCGCGTCTCCCTACTGCCTGTCAGAATCTGTATAAGTTTAGTCATCAACGCTATAAGTTGATCAATTCTGTCGGTCTGCTCGCCTCCATCCCGCTGGTTCCATGTATCAGCCTGGTCTGTCTGTTCACTGTAGCATGACCCGCGTTCTGAAGCTGCATCCGGCTGGTCTTGGTTGACACTGTGTCCGCTCTGTAATGCGCTGTTCTGTGAAGCTCTGTGGTGGAACAAAATCTCACTGTCTACTTGAACAGATTCTGTCATCATGCTGCTATTACTCTGTGGTAGAACAATCTGTAAATCTGTCAGCTCTGTTAGCCCTCTTCCACTGTAGATCTGTAAGCTGTCACCACCAGTCTGCTCGGAAACTCTGTTCGTATCGCTGGATCTGGATATTAAATCAGATCCCACCTCTCTGTCACCATAAAATGTAGCGCGCTGGCTATGTTGTTTGGTAGGGTTGGCTCTCTAAAACATAAACTAAGGCGATCTCCCGGGATAAGTACGTTTTGAAACTAAATAAAACTCGTAAGACAATGTAAAAAATCCAAAGCTTTAATTATGACTCCAATTCTCCAAATACGTTCAAATAAAATATTCTAAGTCTTTAACTCTATCAAATAATGCCTAACAAGTTCTCAAAATGCCTGACATGGAGTCAGCTTCTAAAATTTCCAAAGTTCGGGAGATGACAAATGGGGATTTGTCGGGGTATTTATAGTAAATGCCAGTGCACAAACTTTTCTGTGCGGTGCACAAGCTTTCGTGTGCGGTGAAAATAGCGCACAGGAAATCCTGTGCGCTTTCTATAGTAAAATGCGCAAGATTTGTTGCGCGGTAAGAGCGCACAAAAAATGTTGTGCGGTGCACAAGATTTTCGGTGCGCTTTTACGGCGTTCACCCGACTGACAAAAATACTGCTCAAACTCCTTAAACATGAATGAATGTTCACTTGAAAACTGCAAATTTAACCAGGAAAATTCCCCAAACTACTCATATGCACATTGAAATACAAAATAAAGGGTTGTTTATGCCTTAAATCGACAAAATAAGCAATGCTATAGGCTTTGTTTACAAAAAGAACGCCGACTGACAACTTTGACAGTTCCCACAATTCCCTGTAAATAACATTCAAAATGGCGGCCGCTCATGAAAATTGGAATTATGATCGAGGGAAAATCAATGATTTCATGGACTAATCACTCTGTCAGAAGGTAAATCCTACATCTTTCAACAGTATGTATGTTAAGGAATTGAGCTAGAATACTCGTAACTTGCATCCCTAATGCACTACTGTGTAAAACTCGATCATAGGTGAAGTGGACCAGTTCTCAAAAGTAGGTCAATGTCAGCAACTGTCATGAGACTCAAAAACTAATAAATAAACTGCCTGTGCGTTAGAAATAATACCTGATACCTCGCAGTATTATAGTCTAAGGCACAAACAACGATTTTACAACACTCTGAGAAAAGGAGAAATGCTGAAATTGCTAAAATCACTGGTAAAAGCTGCCAGGCAGAACCCTGGCCCCTACAACGTCAAAACCAGGCCTTGTTTGGGAAAGGGTTAATCTTAGTCTAGAGGCTGATATCATGGTCACCTTTCCTTCGAGTGGTACTGTGTTAACGTCTGTAGGTGAAGGGATTCCTAACTGTCGTCTGTGGCCGCGATCTAAAAGTTCCATCACGCGTAAATTAGTCTCTCCCACTTTCAATGCAAGTTTCAGATTGGTTGTAAGGTCATGCTGCTCTTCCTTAGGCCCAGTTGTTAGAAAGTCTAAAACCTGGAGGATGGATAAAAATAAGGAAACATTATGTCAATAGTCCAAAGCAACAGATAAGAGGGAGCTAGGAAATTATAATTTTGTTATTTCAAATTCAAACCTTATATTGTGGGTAGTCAACTTGCCTGCATGTTCACATTGGTGGATTGAGTCATCTGAATTCATGAATTATTCATTTGTGCTGGTACCCAGGTAGAAATTTTGTACCCCTTCCAGCCTTACATTTTTTGTTAGGAACTAGTAAATTGCAGGGTAATTGTAATGTGTAGTGCAAAAGTTGAAAATCTTGTATCTCAAATTGATTTACAGCATTTTCTTCTTTTCTGCATCATTAAACAATTACCAGATGGCAAAATTTTAGACTTATCCCAAATCAAAGATGTTGCAGATAAATATTTCAAAAGTATTTGGTCTTTTGGGGTAAAAATTTCTTAGCCCCAGGAATTTCTTCATTTTTCATAATGTTTTCTCAGTGTTTCTTTTTTGGGGCATCAAAAAGCGTCACTTAGAGGCAACGGGATTAACCCTTTCCCAAACAGCTAAATTTTAGAATTCTCATTTTTAGCAAGCCAGGACTTTATGTCCAGGGAGCTAATGTCACAGACCTAGTGTCGGCGTCGCGTACCATCCCGTCCCGTCTTCACTTGAAAACATTTAACCTGACAACTCTTGTTTAAAAGTAGGTCAATCTCCAAGGTCACAAGGTCAAGGGTCATGGTCCCAAATGAAAGGTCTTGGCAGGAGGTATCCATGTGTGAAATATCAAGGCTCTATCAATAATAGTGCATGAGATATAGGCCAGGTTAAAGTTTTTCAAAAGTAGGTCAAACTCCAAGGTCAAGGTCACTAGGTCAAGGGTCATGGTCCCAAACGAAAGGTCTTGTCGAGATGTATCTATGTATGAAATATCAAGGCTGTATCTCTAATAGTGCCTGAGATATAGACCAAGTTTTTCAAGTGAAGACGCGACGGGACGGGACGGGACGCTGACACTAGGGCATAAAGTCCCGGCTCGCTAAAAATTAGCTGTTTGTGTGACAAGCTCCCGTATAGGCGAGCTACATTGTCTGCAGACAACTCTTGTTTAACACTGCTGCAGGTAAGAAATGGGTGTTGATAAGGACAGAATTTGTTTGTCAAAAAGCATAGAAAATATTGAGGCAAAAGGAGAAAATGCTGATCATCAGCATTTTTCCTCTTTTGCCTCAATGTTTTCCCATGCCTTTTCTATAGCAGACATCATAACCAGGTCTTGTTTGGGAAAAGGTTAACCCATTCTCAAACATAGTCGCCTTTTGATGCTTTTCAAAATAAAGGCTTAGGAAAACATTGTCGAAAATAAAGGAATAGCTTGTGACAAGCAATTTCTTCATTTCCCACAATGTTTTCTATGTAAAAAGACCAAAAAATTCAAAATTTCATTCACTTGAAATTGTCGTCTGCATCATCTTTGAATTTGGACTAGTCAAAAAAATTGCTGTTTGGGAAAGGGTTAAAGGATGTGTACCTGATAGATAAGTTTAGAGACCCATGGATCCGTTTCTCCCAGTGAAGCAGCATGGCTAGCATAGGCAGACATCCCCTTTATACCATATATGGTCATATATCTAACTCCATTCACATCTGTACCATATTCTCCCTGGTTCTCTAACACTCCAACTTTCTTACCTAGACAACAATCATAGTTAACCCTTTAGCAGATGGCAAAGTTTTAGACTGATCTAAATTCAAACAAAACCTTGTTCAAAGCTTGATTATTTTAATTTCATGTAGAAGTTCAGTCAAAATTGACTTCGTATTATAATAGGAAACTAGAAAGACCTGAAGGTCTTGAGTCGCTCCACAGGCCTCAATTTCTTTTAATATTTAATCCCAGTTATGACTAGATTTTTCAATACTTGTGGTTCTTTCAGCAAAAACAAAGTAAAACGCAGCAATCATGTGGTCAAAGCAAAAAGAAAGTAAATGATTGACTAATATTTTGGGGATGTTAGAGCAATAATAAAATTGAAAACTGTGATTTTGCCAAATTCAAGGACACATAATTCAGTATGTGAGTTTATAATCAAGTTGAAAATTAAACTGATGCAAGATCTTATAGTCACCATCATTCTGTTTCAATTTTGTCTATATTAGTCAATATTCATGGCTGCAAGAGTGAAATAATTGTCGAAAACTGAAATTTTGTCAAGTTCAAGGGCACATAACTCAAATTGTAACTCTGTGATCATGCTGATAATTACACATAAGCAAGATCTTGTTGTCAACAAGATTCTGTCCAAGTATCATCTTGATTGGTTAACATTTGTGGTCGTTAGAGTAAAAACAAAGTCAAAAATGGCAGTTTTATCAAATTCAAGGGCTTATAACTCATGATGTAAGATTCCGAGCAAACTGAAAATTACACAGAGGCAGGATACAATGCTTATATATATTCTGTCCAAGTTTTGTCTTCATTTGTCAATATTTGTAGATTTTAGAGTAAAAACAAAATCAAAACCAGCTATTTTTGACATTCAAGGGCAGATAACTCAGGTTATTTTGGTTCAATCCAAATTCTGTGAAGGAATCTGAGAGAGGGTCACCCAAGGATCATTCCTGTGAAGTTTGGTTGAAATCCATCCACTAGTTTTTGAGAAGATTTTGAAAGAAAAAGTTTACGGACGCACATACGCACGACGGACACACCGCCATGACAATATCCCGCTGGCCTGAAATGCCAGTGGAGCTCAAAATAAAGTCAAAACCAACTATTTTTGACATTCAGGGGCAGATAACTCAGGTTATTCTGCTCCAATCCAAATTATTTGAAGGAATCTGAGAGAGGGTCACCAAAGGATCATTCCTGTGAAGTTTGGTTGAAATCCATCCAGTAGTTTTTGAGAAGAAGATTTTTAAAGAAAAAGTTTACGGACGCACACACGCACGCATGCACTGACGCATGACGGACACATCGGCATGACAATAGCCCGCTGGCCTGAAAGGCCAGTGGAGCTAAAAACAAATCCCCTTACTGTATGTTCAAACCCCTTTCACAGAAATCCTGGATCTGTCACTGTTGTCATACCATCTTTGATGATATTGTCGCTTTTCAACGAAAACTTTGTAAATGCAACTTGTTTTAGGCTGCAGTTATGAGGTTTTTGTTTAAAAGCGCCAATATGGACCTTTTAACCCCGTGACTTAGTCTGATGTGCATCTGATGTGTATACACAACAAAATTCAATATTATATAAATCAACGCAGGTCTTCATATTTCAACTTTACCTTCACTTTCTAGATATTCAATATCATATGAAGCAGGGTTCCAGCCTCCTGGTCCCTCCTCCAGGCTCTCGTCCAATGGAATGCGAGCTTTCAAACATCCAGCTTCATAAGCTTTCTTGGCCTCATTTCTAAACTGGATGGCCTGCTCTATATAGACTGGAAACCTGTCTGGGTCAAAGTTCACATTGGTCATTGTACTGAAAAAGAACAACAAAAAGATTTCATTGCATAAAGTAAACTTGTAAGCAATGACCATTTCATAACTTAACCAAAAGTTTATCTAAAACTACCATTACACATTTAACCAGAAGTGCTAGTGAAACTCAAATGCACATATGAAGGCATTAGTTTTTAAAAATAAAACCTTAAAACCTAAATATGACCTTCATTGATTCTCTGACTTTCATATAGCAGCAAGGTCTTGTCAAAATGATTTCACATATGAAGTAGGGTAGTCCTATCACAATGACATACATGTACATATCAAAATTTATGGTTGATGTTTTATTTATCTTTTTTTAATTTCATTTTTCAGGCCAAGAGACAAAGAGACAGACTGACAAGGATTTGAGCAATTTTACTTGGACCTGATTAAGCATAAAAAGAGTTGAAGACATATTGATAACCACAGAGGCTAGCAAACTGACCTGGACAAAACTTTTTTAATAAAGTCATCACATTGCTGTGAAAAATATGCCCCCATGTTAATGGCTCTGTTGGCATATCGTTGGCTCAGTACGAAACGGTTGTAACTGCCTATATGTTTATAGGCAGTTACAACTGTTTCACGCTGAGCCATCGATATACGGCCACACCCTGTAGTATGAACAAAGCTTTCTGTATAAAGTCATCATATTGTTGTGATGAATATGCCCCCATGTTGATGGCTCTGTTGGCATATATGGCCACACCCTGTAGTATGTATTCATTACTATAGAGACTAGCTGACTCACCTGAACAAAGCTTTCTGTATAAAGTCATCACATTGTTGTGAGGAGTATGCACCCATGTTGATGGTTCTGTTGGCATATACGGCCACACCCTGTAGTATGTATTCAATACTGTGTATGCCCCCATATTGATGGCTTTGTTGGCATATATGGCCACACCCTGTAGTATGTATTCATTACTAAAGAGGCTAGCTGACTTACCTGAACAAAGCTTTCTGTATAAAGTCATCACATTGTTGTGAAGAGTATGCCCCCATGTTGATGGCTCTATTGACATATACAGCCACACCCTGTAGTATGTATTCATTACTATAGAGTCTAGCTGACTTACCTGAACAAAGCTTTCTGTATAAAGTCATCACATTGTTGTGGTGAGTATGCCCCCATGTTGATGGCTCTATTGACATATACAGCCACACCCTGTAGTATGTATTCATTACTATAGAGTCTAGCTGACTTACCTGAACAAAGCTTTCTGTATAAAGTCATCACATTGTTGTGAAGAGTATGCCCCCATGTTGATGGCTCTGTTGGCATATATGGCCACACCCTGTAGTATGTATTCATTACTATAGAGACTAGCTGACTTACCTGAACAAAGCTTTCTGTATAAAGTCATCACATTGTTGTGATGAGTATGCCCCCATGTTGATGGCTCTGTTCGCGTAAACAGCCACATCCTGTAGTATGTATTCATTACTATAGAGTCTAGCTGACTTACCTGAACAAAGCATTCTGTATAAAGTCATCACATTGTTGTGAAGAGTATGCCCCCATGTTGATGGCTCTGTTCGCGTAAACAGCCACATCCTGTAGTATGTATTCATTACTATAGAGGCTAGCTGACCTACCTGAACAAAGCTTTCTGTATAAAGTCATCACATTGTTGTGATGAGTATGCCCCCATGTTGATGGATCTGTTGGCATATATGGTCACACCCTGTAGTATGTATTCATTACTATAGAGACTAGCTGACTTACCTGAACAAAGCTTTCTGTATAAAGTCATCACATTGTTGTGATGAGTATGCCCCCATGTTGATGGCTCTGTTGGCATATACGGCCACACCCTGTAGTATGTATTCATTACTATAGAGTCTAGCTGACTTACCTGAACAAAGCTTTCTGTATAAAGTCATCACATTGTTGTGATGAGTATGTCCCCATGTTGATGGCTCTGTTCGCGTAAACAGCCACATCCTGTAGTATGTATTCATTACTATAGAGGCTAGCTGACCTACCTGAACAAAGCTTTCTGTATAAAGTCATCACATTGTTGTGATGAGTATGCCCCCATGTTGATGGCTCTGTTGGCATATACGGCCACACCCTGTAGTATGTATTCATTACTATAGAGTCTAGCTGACTTACCTGAACAAAGCTTTCTGTATAAAGTCATCACATTGTTGTGATGAGTATGCCCCCATGTTGATGGCTCTACTGGCATATATGGCTACACCCTGTAGTATGTATTCATTACTATAGAGTCTAGCTGACTTACCTGAACAAAGCTTTCTGTATAAAGTCATCACATTGTTGTGATGAGTATGCCCCCATGTTGATGGCTCTGTTCGCGTAAACAGCCACACCCTGTAGTATGTATTCATTACTATAGAGTCTAGCTGACTTACCTGAACAAAGCTTTCTGTATAAAGTCATCACATTGTTGTGGTGAGTATGCCCCCATGTTGATGGCTCTGTTGGCATAAACAGCCACACCCTGTAGTATGTATTCATTACTATAGAGACTAGCTGACTCAACTGAACAAAGCTTTCTGTATAAAGTCATCACATTGTTGTGAAGAGTATGCCCCCATGTTGATAGCTCTATTGGCATATACAGCCACACCCTGTAGTATGTATTCATTATAATAGAGACTAGCTGACTTACCTGAACAAAGCTTTCTGTATAAAGTCATCACATTGTTGTGATGAGTATGCACCCATGTTGATGGCTCTATTGGCATATATGGCCACACCCTGTAGTATGTATTCATTACTATAGAGACTAGCTGACTTACCTGAACAAAGCTTTCTGTATAAAGTCATCACATTGTTGTAATGTGTATGTCCCCATGTTGATGGCTCTGTTGGTATATACGGCCACACCCTGTAGTATGTATTCATTACTATAGAGACTACCTGACATACCTGAACAAAGCATTCTGTATAAAGTCATCACATTGTTGTGAAGAGTATGCCCCCATGTTGATGGCTCTGTTCGCATAAACGGCCACACCCTGTAGTATGTATTCATTACTATAGAGTCTAGCTGACTTACCTGAACAAAGCTTTCTGTATAAAGTCATCACATTGTTGTGAAGAGTATGCACCCATGTTGATGGCTCTGTTGGCATATACAGCCACACCCTGTAGTATGTATTCATAACTATAGAGACTAGCTGACTTACCTGAACAAAGCTTTCTGTATAAAGTCATCACATTGTTGTGATGAGTATGTCCCCATGTTGATGGATCTGTTGGCATATACGGCCACACCCTGTAGTATGTATTCATTACTATAGACTAGCTGACTTACCTGAACAAGCTTTCTGTATAAAGCCATCACATTGTTGCGATGAGTATGCCCCCATGTTGATCGATCTGTTGGCATATACGGCCACACCCTGTAGTATGCATTCATTACTATAGACTAGCTGACTTACATGAACAAAGCTTTCTGTATAAAGTCATCACATTTTTGTGATGAGTATGCCCCCATGTTGATGGCTCTGCTGGCATATATGGCCACACCCTGTAGTATGTATTCATTACTATAGAGTCTACCTGACTTACCTGAACAAAGCTTTCTGTATAAAGTCATCACATTGTTGTGAAGAGTATGCCCCCATGTTGATGGCTCTATTGACATATACTGCCACACCCTGTAGTATGTATTCATTACTATAGACTAGCTGACTTACCTGAACAAGCTTTCTGTATAAAGCCATCACATTGTTGTGAAGAGTATGCCCCCTTATTGATGACTCTGTTGGTATATACGGCCACACCCTGTAGTATGTATTCATTACTATAAAGACTAGCTGACTAACCAAAGGAAAGCTTTCTGTATAAAGTCATCACATTGTTGTGAAGAGTATGCCCCCATGTTGATGGCTCTATTGACATATACAGCCACACCCTGTAGTATGTATTCATTACTATAGAGTCTAGCTGACTTACCTGAACAAAGCTTTCTGTATAAAGTCATCACATTGTTGTGATGAGTATGCCCCCATGTTGATGGCTCTATTGACATATACAGCCACACCCTGTAGTATGTATTCATTACTATAGAGTCTAGCTGACTTACCTGAACAAAGCTTTCTGTATAAAGTCATCACATTGTTGTGATGAGTATGCCCCCGTATTGATGGCTCTATTGGCATATATGGCCACACCCTGTAGTTTGTATTCATTACTATAGAGACTAGCTGACTTACCTGAACAAAGCTTTCTGTATAAAGTCATCACATTGTTGTGATGAGTATGCCCCCGTATTGATGGCTCTATTGACATATACGGCCACATCCTGTAGTTTGTATTCATTACTATAGAGACTAGCTGACTTACCTGAACAAAGCTTTCTGTATAAAGTCATCACATTGTTGTGATGAGTATGCCCCCATGTTGATGACTCTGTTGGCATAAACAGCCACACCCTGTAGTATGTATTCATTACAATAGAGACTAGCTTACTTACCTGAACAAAGCTTTCTGTTTAAAGTCATCACATTGTTGTGATGAATATGCCCCCATGTTGATGGCTCTATTGGCATATACGGCCACACCCTGTAGTATGTATTCATTACTATAGAGACTAGTTCACTTACCTGAACAAAGCTTTCTGTATAAAGTCATCACATTGTTGTGATGAGTATGCCCCCATGTTGATGGCTCTGTTGGCATAAACAGCCACACCCTGTAGTATGTATTCATTACTATAGAGACTAGCTGACTTACCTGAACAAAGCTTTCTGTATAAAATCATCACATTGTTGTGATGAGTATGCCCCCATGTTGATGGCTCTGTTGGCATATATGGCCACACCCTGTAGTATGTATTCATTACTATATAGACTAGCTGACTTACCTGAACAAAGCTTTCTGTATAAAGTCATCACATTGTTGTGATGAGTATGCCCCCATGTTGATGGCTCTGTTGGCATATACGGCCACACCCTGTAGTATGTATTCATTATTATAGAGACCAGCTGACTAACCTGAACAAAGCTTTCTGTATAAAGTCATCACATTGTTGTGATGAGTATGCCCCCATATTGATGGCTCTGTTGGCATATACGGCCACACCCTGTAGTATGTATTCATTACTATAGAGACTAGCTGACTAACCTGAACAAAGCTTTCTGTATAAAGTCATCATATTGTTGTGAAGAGTATGCCCCCATGTTGATGGCTCTGTTGGCATATATGGCCACACCCTGTAGTATGTATTCATTATTATAGAGACTAGCTGACTTACCTGAACAAAGTTTTCTGTATAAAGTCATCGCATTGTTGTGATGAGTATGCCCCCATGTTGATGGCTCTGTTGGCATATATGGCCACACCCTGTAGTATGTATTCATAACAGAGACTAGCTGACTTACCTGAACAAGGCATTCTGTATTTATAAGTGATCTCATTGATGTGATGAGTATGCCCCCATGTTAATGGCTCTGTTGGCATAAACTGCCACACCCTGTAGTAAGCATTTATTACTATAGAGACTAGCTGACTAACCTAAACAAAGCTTTCTGTATAAAGTCATCGCATTGTTGTGATGAGTATGCCCCCATGTTGATGGCTCTGTTGGCATATACGGCCACACCCTGTAGTATGTATACCAAGAGATCTTGCATGGCGGACACCTGGCTACTCTTGCCACAGACGCCGACAGTCACACAGCCCCGACGACTCTTTGTCTGCTCACACTGATAACAAAACATGTCTGAAAGAAAATACCAAAACAATGAAGATAAAGAACATATAGATCATTATAGTGTGTACATTGGGCTAAGCTTGCAAAATCCTTTGCAAATGACATGTTACTGTGAAATTTCTTTTCCCATTGAGCCAATTTCAATGAGATTTCTGTCAGAGAAATGAGTACAAATGTATCACCCTAAAATAGTCCATGCAAATTACCAGGTTTTGATCATTACCAGTCCTTGGCAACACATTGTGTACTTTTTTTGTCGCTGCATCCAAATGTTAAATTATCAATACAAGTTTAAACGGAAAATTAATCCTCCGGTACTACCTGGTAATGAAATTCTGTACCCTTCTTGCAGGTACCTGGGTACTCGTTTCAGCCCGACATGCAACTTACCAGGTTTAGATACAGTCCCATTACTAGTAGAGTTGGCGGCGTAGAACCTTTTCAAGCTCAATGAACAAACACGCTGTTGAGCACAGTAGAGTCTTGAACTTGTAACCTCTCGCCAGCATGACCGCAGGCCTCTTCTTGCAAACATCTTTCAGCTTCTGACTGTGTTTTCAAGCTTGTGATTCTCAGCTATTTGTGGAAATTCACTTTACTCTACAAAGATCCATGTTGCTTTTTTTTTCAAATGATCCTTTCCAAATGGCAAAATTTAGACTAGTCCAAATTTAAAGATGTTGCAGGCAGCAATTTCAAGTGAATGAAATTTGAAATTGCTTGGTCTTTTGGGGTAGAAAGCATACTGGGAAATGAAGAAATTGTATATCACCAGTGGCGGATCCAGGATTTCTGAAAGGGGGATTCGAATTTACAATCAGGGGGGTTCCTTTTCCTATCATTATTCAATTTTGACTGGATTTCTGGATGTAAATGAAAGAATTAGGCTTCAGAGGGGGGTTCGTTTGAACCCCCTGAACCCCCTCTGGATCAGCCACTGATCACAAGCAATTTCTTCATTTTCCACAATGTTTTTTTTTAAAGCCTATGCTTTTTCTATCGAGGAGTCAAAATGACTCAATGTGTAGGCTAATCCATCCTTTCCTAAATGGCAAATGTTTATGGAGGTGCATTTGAAAGATGTTGCACACAAGAAAATGCATGTAAACAAACATGGAATTTGTGAGCATTTCACAGAAAACATTGACGGAAAATTAGAAAATGCTGATAATCAGCATTTTCTTCTTTTCCTTTAACCCTTTCCCAAACAAGACCTGTTTTTGACATCCCTAATAGATAAAAAATTGGAAAACATTGTAACAAAAGAAGAAACTGCTGATAACCAGCAGTTTCTCCTTTTGTCTCAATATTTTCTGTGCCATATTTTACACAAATCCTATCTTTAATGCCATCTATCTTGTCATTCTTGGCAGTATTTTAAGTGGATCACCCTAAATTTTTATTGTTTGGGAAAGGGTTAAAAATCTTTACTGACCCTCTGTTGTTCAAGAATGTCCAAAGCATGTTTTGTTTTAAAACCAGATTCCAAATATTACCATTTGACACACAAAAAAATGTTTCTAAGACATCCCTGATGGAAAAGGCTTAGGAAAAGATTGAGTGAAAAGAAGACATTTCAAATCATCTATAAGCCAGCAAAATAATTTTCTCCTTTTGCCTCAATATCTTCTTAATGTTGAGCACTGTATATTTTACACGCTAACTTTCTCACTTATAAGCAAAAAGCAAATGACAATGCCTTCTTACACTTAATCAAGCCAAGATCATCTGATTGTAAACAACGTGGGAAAAGAAGGAACGCGTTTGATATTGAATCCCTTGTGTTTCTATTTCAAAGCTAAATCTATAATGTTTCAAAGCATTCGGATAAAACCGACAAGTAACAATAATGAGCCGATCAATAAATAATCTATCTAGCGTCTACTTACCAAAAGCATGAAAAGAAATGAAATCATGCAAAACTGCAAAACATTTTGTTTACTTGGCCTTGACATTTATGATTCGGTAAACTCCGGACACTTCACGGAAAATGCCGAACAGACACACCTTTAGTCTGGTAATCTAGACTAGATTATTACCCTTTTATTCCCAATTTGAGAATTTCGAATTTCTAACAGAGGTCTCTGAAAATCATTTACTGAATAGAATAGAACATTGAAATATAAAAAAATAGTTTAACCCTTTCCCAAACATAACTTGTTTTTTATGTTGCTATATAAACAGGAAAAGCTTGGGAAATCATTGAGACAAAAGAAGAACATTCATACAACCAACACTTTCTCTTTTAGGGGCTTGCCTAAATAGGCATATCTTCTTTACTAGATCTACATAGAGTATACATTTTTTTCTCGTTCGTGAAGGTATCACAGTTAGAATTTCCGTGTCGTTGACGGAAGTACAAGGGGGCGATAAATTTAGATTTTTTTCCCTTTTGTAGCCTTATAGGCCTAATTTTCATTTTGCAGGCCTAAATTGTATTCAGTGGCGGATCCAGGGGGGGTTCGGGGGGTTCAAACGAACCCCCCTATGTAGCCTGATTATTTCATTTTCATGCAGAAATTCAGTCAAAATTGGGTAATACATATAAAACGAACCCCCCTTTTTGTAAAAACGAACCCCCCTCACAGAAATCCTGGATCCGTCGCTGGTATTATTTTCATTCATGGTTCTTCTTTTCCAAACACTAGATATAAAACATAAACGACAACGAGGGAATTTAAATGGAACTGAATATCGTTACGAGTACTATAATTATATAGCAATAAATCCGATAAAGGATATGCTTACCCATTATCCTCTTGGTGTGAACTTTAGAATAAAACCCGAACGGATATGGGAGACCGGGGCTAGTCCGCCCTCGGGTCAGCTTCGTGACAGAGATAGAGAGCCCGGAACCAGATTGTAATGTCTCTTATGACGAAAGCTGTTCGCAGAAAGTTTTTGGTCGCATTGAATAGACTAGAAAGACCTGAAGGTCTTGAGTCGCTCCACAGGCCTGAATTTCTTTTAATATCAAATCCAAGTTTTGACTAGATTTTTGAATACTTATGGTTCTTACAGTAAAAACAAAGTCAAAAGCAGCAATCATGTGGTCAATACAAAAAGAAAGTAAATGATTGACTAATATTTTAGGGATGTTAGAGCGAAAATAAAATTGAAATCTGTAAGATGTTATGGTCACTATCATTCTGTTCAAATTTTGTCTAAATTAGTCAATATTTGTGGCTTCAAGAGTGGAAAAAGTGTCGAAAAACTGAAATTTTGTCAATTTCAAGGGCACATAACTCAGATTGTAACAGTGTGATAATGTTGAAAATTACACATAAGCAAGACCTTGTTGTCAACAAGATTCTTTCCAAGTATCATCTTGATTGGTTAACATTTGTGGTTGTTGGAGTGAAAAGAAAGTCGAAAATGGCAATTTTGTCAAATTCAAGGGCACATAACTCATGATGTAAGATTCCGATCAAGCTAAAAATTACACCCAGGCAGCATATAATGCTTATATATATTCTGTACAAGTTTTGTCTTTCTTGGTTAAAATTTGTAGATTTTAGAGTAAAAATAAAGTCAAAACCAGCAGAATAGAGCCGAAAATAGCAATTTTTGGCAATTTCAAGGGCACATAACTCATGCTATAAAATTCAGATCAAGCTGAAAATTTTACCAAGGCAAGATCTTATAGTCAGTATTATTCTGTCAAAGTTTTGTCTTGTTTAGTCAATATTTGTAGTTTCTAGAGTGAAAACAAAGTCAAAATACAGCTGAAAATGGCAATTTTGTCAATTTCAAGGGCACATAACTCATGATGTAAAATTCAGATCAAGCTGAAAATTTTACCAGGGCGAGATCTTGTAGTAAGCATGATTCTGTCAAAGTTTTGTCTTGATTGTTCAATATTTGTAGATTTTAGAAGAAAGCTAGTCAAAACCTGCTATTTTTGACATTCAAGGGCAGATAACTCAGGTTATACTGATTCAATCCATATTCTTTGAAGGAATCTGAGAGAGGGTCACCCAAGGATCATTCCTGTGAAGTTTGGTTGAAATCCATCCAGTAGTTTTTGAGAAGAAGATTTTTAAAGAAAAAGTTTACGGACGGACGGACGGACGCACGCACGCACGACGGACACACCGCCATGACAATAGCCCGCTGGCCTGAAAGGCCAGTGGAGCTAAAAAACAGAAATTAGAACACAGTTCTTCGGTGTAAATTTTCATTTATAGTAAGATGCGCCATGATTCAGAATTCTTTTTTGTATACTTATGAAGACAATTAAGTCCTTTTTCAGATTAAAACTTCGGCCACGACCAAACTTTCCCATGAATAAAAAGAATGATCACGTTTAGAAATGTCATTTCCTGTCACATCTAAATAATATCAATCGCAAAGACCTAACTCTAACAAAAGCGTAAAACATGGAAAAATTCAAAACCTCTGGCCGAACTTGCCCCGGCCCCCTGCTTGTTATCCCTAATGCCCCCCTTTCTCACGATGTATGGCTGTTAAAACAATACCTTTTTTCAATTTATACATTCACTTGGCAGTCGTATAAAGAATCCTAGAAATTTAAACTGTCTAAAAATCCTATATAATGAATTATAGCTTTGAGTAAACCTAGCCCCAATAGTCGGTCGAACTTGCCCCGTGCATGGGGCAAGTCCGCCCACTACGACCAAAACTCTAAAACTTGAAATATTCTTTCTTGAAAAGAAACATATAAAAACGATAGACGTATAACTCATCGGCTATAAAAGTAGAGTTGTATACAAACGCTTTACCTGTTACTGTTGATAAATGGCCCAACACAAACACTTTCTCTTTTGAGAATAAACGAGTTAGGACATTAATTCTCTCTTGTACCTCACGATAAATGGTTTGGTAAATGTTAAAACTATGTATTTGTTTTTTAGTATTTGTATACAAGTCTACAGTTATAACCGATAGACTATAGTTAGAAAGGCTATCACTTATAGAACTTATATAGGCCCTACATAAATTACACCCAAATAGCTTTCATAGAATTCAAAATATGAGCAATCGAAAAAATGGGGGGGGGGATTGTTTTAAGCTGCAGTTTCGAGGGTTTTTTTTTTTATTGAAAACCGACGACACATTATTAATTTTTTGTGGGGCAAATTTGCTGTGAAACATAGGAAATAACACCCGATAATTATCATACACATGTATATTCCCACAAATTGACGGATGCCTATATGTCACAACTGCCCTTTTTCCACATGTAGGACCTTTAAATTATTGGTTATAAGCATTGAGTCTCAAAAAGAGAAAGCATTGGAAAATGTCGAGGGAAAATAAGAGCATACCAATCCGAAGTTCCGCTTCCCCTTAATATTTACTAATTCTTTGAAACGAAATATCTCACCCCCATTACCATATGACATACTTTGGACTGGTCCAAAGATGTTGCAGACGACAATCCCAAATTAAGGAAATGTTTGTAGAAACTATTATGGGAAATGAAGAAATAGCTTGAAACAATCAATTTCTTCATTTTCTGCAATGTTTTCCAAAACCTGTATACTGTTAGTCATGGAAAAGCTTCACTGTGTGGTAATGGGATAATGATGTCTGATCATGTATCATAATGTATATTAGGCCTATACTTCTTCTGCTATAGTTTCCCTTTCAGACAAAATTGTCACCAACCAATGGTTTGGCATCGTTAACCCATGTGGGAGAGCAGCTGGAGGTTCGTTTAGGATAGTATGGTAATACTGGTGTGAGAAACAACAGGAGTCTATGACTAATGTTCCAGTCACCGCGATATGACCATAGCAGTTGAAAACGGCGTTAAACCACAATCAACCAACCGGGAAAATGATGGTAACAAACTATTTATAATTTGATGAGATATTTTATTATATGCATATTTAATGTCACCAATGCCCAAAACAAAGAAAAAAAACAAAATTGAACATAAGAACAATGATTATCTACAGCATAATGCAAGATGAGCTAGATACCAGAGGCACGTATTATCAACGATCTTACGACCACGTTGTTATGTAAACTGTGTTTACAAGAATTAAGAAATCTGATTGCAAGAGAAATGAGATTGGGCCATTTAGGGAAATTGAGAATGTTTAAAAGTTAGTGTAGGATATGCCTACGGCGTGCTTTAGAGCAAGCTTCTTTTTAAAGACGTGCAGTGGTAGGCACAATTACCATATACTTCTTGTGGAATCCGTCAGTCAACTCTGTAGTCCTGAACAATATAATTATTAGGAAAGAATTGACCGAGTTGTTCCGAACGCTCTATAGTTAATAAACCGTGGTGTTCCGAATGCTCCATACTTCATAAATATGCCGTCATCATGGCGTCATTTGTATGAAGGATGGAGCTTTCGGAACACCTCGGTCAGAATCTAAGTCTTAAAATACGCTTTATCTAAAACATCTTAAGAAATCTTAACAAAATCTCGCCCTCAAGAAAGCGCGACCCAGGAAAACTAGTCTTCAGCTGCATCAAAATTCGCCTTCATCTGCGCCATGCGCTTCGTCGCGTTTGGCAGAATCTTTTTCAATACCGAATCGGCTTCTACTCTTTCTATCCATGGACCTATCTTCTTTGTGCCTTTGAACAGCGTATCTTGAGAAGTAATTCTAAGCTGTGTTAGCTCGTTGTAGGCCATTATGTCGGCGACCGAGATTTCTTTCCCGCCTATGAACTGATTGCCCTTCAGAAAATAATCTTCCATATGCTTTATGGAATTATTCAGGGCATCCACTGCTTTCTGAGTATTTTCGGCGTTTAACGGAGTCGGGTTCTTTGGAAAGGCGTCCAGGACACTCTTGCTTGTAAACTGTAAAAAGAAAATGATAGACATAACCCATTACCAAACAACAAAAATTCGACTTGTCCAAATTCAAAGATGTTGCAGACAACAAATAAAATTGAATGAAGAAGTACATTTTTTAAACATGTTGTATGGAAAATATTGGGGGAAATGAAGAAATTGCTTGTCGCAAGCAATTTCTTCATTTTCCATAATGTTTTACATCGCCAGTTTCTTGAGAGGAGTCAAAAAGATTTACTGTATCACAATGGGTTAATGCCTTCCCATCAAACAACGAAACTGCGGGGAAAATCTGTGAAAATGAGAGTAAAAATAATGATAAATCAAAGTACTGAAAGTACTGTTGGGAAGCACATTTGTTTGTCAAGAAATAGAATACTTTGATTAGGTACTTTGATTATCCATTTGAAATCATTGAATACTTTGATTCGTAGATTACTTCAATTAGGTACTTTGATTATCCATATGAATGCCGATTCATAGAGTACTTTGATTAGGTACTTTGATTATCCATTTGAATACCTTGAATACTTTGATTCCATGCATCTATTTATAGATCTAGCTTTAAATATATTTCATAGTTCAGTAAATTGACTGACCCATTTACAAGGAAGGCCATTTGACTGGTCTTTGAACCATAATAAAGCAAATTACTACGTCGGTCTTTTCTTCTCCTAGAGACATGATTAATTGAATGTTTCATTTTCAGTCACACAATTCAATATCTACATGTATAACTTCAGACTTACGTATTGAATATTCGAATGACTGTTACCTCTTTAATCTTTGATTTTGATAGAACTATTTATAGTAAGGAGGACCGGAAGGTGTTGTGTATGCAGAGAATGGTAAAGTGCAGAGAATGGCGGCTGCAAAGAGAAGCAAACTTTGCAAAATTTGCTTCTCAAAAACCCTTTTTAATTCACAAAATTATCGTCTATATAGATGTGAAATTAGCAGCTGGTAGCATGGATTGAAATAAAAGCAGCCTGATGTTTTGTCTGTCAAAGGTTAAGGTTGCTTGCCTATGGAAAGTCAGAAAGTATATAACAATCACACTTTATGTCCCTGATACATTTAGGTATTTTCGAATCGAGTTCATTTATTCTTTAATCAAGGCTAAGTTAACCTAAAGGAATCTGATCTTCGATAGAAAGTGAATAACGTTTCACCAGCGCTAAATGGATGGGTTGCAACAAGGACTAAAAAAAAGAGGTTTTCTTTAGATTCTGTGGAATGATAGAGTTATATTACATTATCTTTAATTTTGTAAGTGTAAAGTTGTGACAATGGCTTATCTTTAAATAGAGATAATGGCTGACAAAGTGGGCGGGGAAAACTGACACGAGAAGCAAATTTTACTTTGAAGTTGAATAACATTTTCTTTATAGATCAGATCAAGATGACATTTTGCATGTACTTTCAATTGACAAAGGGCATACGATTTTAGGAACAATTAACCATATAATTATATCAGTGTGTTTATTTTCTGTGTCCTTTCATCTGTCAACCAGTTATTCTTGATAACTTTACGAAACTATCTCTACAATTCTTATTTTTGTGAAAATTGTCATGATATCTTATGAACATGATGTTCCTATATAATTAAGCTAAATATGTGTAAACGTTGAGTCGAATTCATTATAAAGAACATATCATATCGAAGTTGGACTTATCGAAAATTGTCGTCTTGGTAGTTTTTTTCACGAAAACCTCGTAAATGCAGCTTGTTTTAAGCTGCAGTTACGAGGTTTTCGTCGAAAAGCAGATATAAGTTGCTTACCACTGGAAAGAAGGTGTCGCTGCATTGTTTACGAAGGCAGGTGTGTTGCCAGTGCAGAAATTCGTCGATTTTCGCCTTTCTTTTCGCATCCGCTCCAAACCAGTTCTTTTTCATTTTGTACTTCTCAGACAGGTACCTCATGATGGCCGGGCTGAAATTGTAAAAGAGTGTGCTGGTACACATCGCTGATTTCCTTAACCCTTTCCTAAACCACGAAAATTCCGACTGTTCCAATTTGAAAGTTGTTGCAGACGACAAAATAGATGTTGAAAAAGATTGGATTTGAGCAAATTTTAGCAGAGAAAACATTGAGGCAAAAGGAGAAACTGCTGGTTATCAGCAGTTTCTTCTTTTGTCTCAATGTTTTCCCAAGTCTTTTGTATTAGGGACGTCAAAAGCAAGTCTTGTTTGGGAAAGGGTTAAGAAAAGAGAAAAAATCACCCACTCCCTAAAAAAGAGAAAAAAATCTGCGATTCACAGCATAGAAATGCTTGAGGTTAAAGCTTGGTATCAACATTTTCTTCTTTTGCTTAAATATTGTTATTACCATATTCTGTTGTTTCTTCTGTGTCTTTAACGTCTCTTTGAACATGATTATTTTACATCGATTCGTTAAAGGTTTTTAATCTTGTATCTCTTGTATTATCTTGTATTTTAAATCTTCGATTCTTATGATTCCTCATCCTTGAAACTACACCAGTAGCATACTCGCGCAGAGGCACTGGTGGTGAACTAAAACAATTTTTGCTACAACAAGGTATAGATATTTTGCGTTTAAATGTGAATTTATAGATTTTTTTTCTAATGACAATGAACTTGTTCTTAAAACAGACCGGGTTTACCATTTTGTATTGACAAACTGTCTGTGTTATATAAAGCCGTAGAACTTTACGATATTTTATAACAACACAGACGGAATACATTGATCGCGAAAAAACGTCCATAGCTTTGGCCGAGTTCACCACCAGTGAGAGGGACACCAAAACAATGCGTCGCTTTTCAAAAAAAAATTCTCGTAACTGCAGCTTAAGCTGCAGTTACGAGATTTTTGTTGAAAAGCAGTGAAAGGCTTGTTCAAAAAAAGTTTTAAAAATAAATCAAAATCTACCTTTCTCCAAGAACAAAGCCGTCGTCATCTATAAAAGGTACTTTATGGTAAGGATTTTTCGCAATTACTTCTTGAGATAAGTGTCCACCTGAAACGGATAATGAACTTGTCCTTTAACCCATTCCTGATGGCAAATTTGTCGACTGGTCCAAATTCAAAGGTGTTGCAAACGGCATTTTCAAATGAATGATTTTTTTTTTTACATTTTTTTATATTTCCTTTTACTTTTAGAAACCATGGTAGGAAATGGAGAAATTGCTTGTAACAAGCAGTTTCTTAATTTTCCACCATGTTTTCCCAAGCCTTTTTTTTCCTTGAAGGCCGACAAAAAGCGTCTCGGTGTGTAAATGGGTGCTGATAACCAGGATTTTCTAATACTTTCTGTTTTAAGCTGTACGCAAATCCTATCTTCATCAACACCCATTATTAATCTCCTGCAGCAGCTTTCAGATTACAATTGTCCAAATTTTGGGCTGAAAAGGGGTTTTAAAGGGCGACGGTAACAGATGGTCTAATTGCAAAAAATGAAATTTTTTGAAAAAATATGCAACTTTTGTGTTGACCACCTCGGGATGGTTAATAATATGCGATTCAGACAGAGAATGAGCCGAAATTACAAGACAGATAGTTGAATTTAGGGAGAATCCAAGCCTAAATTCAACCCCATCACTGATGGGGTTAGAATTATTTTCAAATTGTTGCGCATGCGCATACAGCGCGGACCATGATTCAAACGAGATTCATACTTAAATTTCAATATGACGTCATCATGTTTGTTGTGACGTCATTTAAGAAAGTCGCATGTCCTACTGTTTTGACCTACTTTCGACATCGCTTCATGAATTTGGTATCAAATTGCGAAAAAATGAGTCGTTGCTTCAATAGTTTCTCGTAATCATTTAATCAGGTCATATAAAGCTTAAAAAGTGTACATTTCGTTTGTATATGACAATTTTTGGGTCCAAATCTGGGATGTAGTAGCTTTAAGGACCACAAGCTGTTTGTTTTTCTACTTTAGTTCATATTTCCATTTAATTTTGTCGACGGGTTAAAGCAATACTATTGTAAATGCATAAGAATTTATATGCATTTCTTGTACATACGAGTAGTTTTGTGCCAACCGATTGATGTGTCCTTGGCTGTATTCATTACAGGATCTTTTTTGAGATTTTGCTTTCACCTTTAGTTAAATAAAATTCAATTTTATACGGACGTTGTGGTAATATCAAGTAGAGGAATATCAGATCTCGTTTTTGGAAAATTTTAAAGGGGAGGGAAAAAAGTTTAACAACTTTTCCAAAACTGAAATGTTTTACTTGAAATTTGGACATGTTGTTCACAAATAATGCATCACTAATACTGATCAGTAAAAATATCTCAAAACCTGCGAGAATTGTCTTAAATGGGAACACAAGTTGGTACTTTGAAAATCGCAAGAATCGACATAGGCCTACGAGGTTTTGCATTTACACCGACGAAATTCTATTCAAATTAAACATAGTCTTGAATTATTTATGTATAGCATTCCAACGATAATGTGATGTTTACAAACAAAGAATGACCTCGGCCTACAGGTAAGAAAGACTTGTTATATACGATTAAAATCTTTTATTTTACGCTGCTTTATATATACATACTCGATAGCTCAGTGGATACAGCACCGGCGCTTCGTCCATTTTCTTTTAGCAAACGTGGGTTCGAATCTCATATAGAACGATGGGTAATTGTATTTTATTTTACAAATATATGTTGTTTTATCATTTTAGAAAAAAAGATGAGAATAAAGCAGACTCTTTATGATTTTATTCAGATTTGTAAGATAATATCGGAAAATCATATACATAATGTGCTATATAGTGGGTTTATGGCCTAAGACAACATTCAAGTCATGAAACATAAAAGATTCGTTTGGCAATGGTTTATATTGAAAATAAAGAATATATCTTTTTTAATGTAAAAGGAACAAAAACAAAAATGTAAAACGCAAATAAGGAAAAAAAAAAAAAAAAAAAAAAAAAAAAACACGGCTGTGTGTGGAATCGAACCCACACAGTTAAAAAAGAACTCCTTTGATAAGGTCAAGCGCCAACTGTTTAACCATTAGACCACAAACACATGTAATTTCAGAAGTCATACTTACAATATTATCATTGTTTTCATTGCGATAATTGTGATAATTGTGTTTTGATCTGTGTAACCTTTCATTATCAAATGGGTATGGTCTATATTTTTGGCGGGAATCTGATTATCGTTGGAGGACTATACAAGCTATTTTGCATTGACTTTTTGAAATGCTCATAAGGTAACATGGGTGAAAATATGGGTTGTTGCAGAATTCGATATCCGTCAGCCATATTTGTTCTACAGTTTGCTCTATTCAATTGAATTAAACATGGTGGAAATAGTAGAATACATGTAATTATATACCCAGGTCTACATTGTGTAACCTGCAAAGTGATCACGATTTTGTAATTTGCAGACAATGCAAAAATCATGTAACCCTTTCCCCTTCAAACGCTGGTATTGACGCTCGTGTGATAAGAATGTTTGGAAAACATTGAGAGAAAAGAATGAAATGGACCCTACTGGTCATTTGCTTTCAACATTTTCAGTTCCATAACATACCGATTTCCTGTTTTAAAGACATTGTTCTTGTCGTCTGCAACGGCTTGCAGTTTAGATCAGTCTAAAGGTTTTTTAGAAAGGGTTATTCAAATAAAAGACCAGTGGAAATATGAGAAGGTGACTAGGCCTACATTGAATAACCTGTGCAATGTGATCTCGATTTTGTAATTTGCAGACAATTCCGCTGAACAATCATATAATTCTTTCCCTGACGACGAAAAAAATGTTAGATTGGAAAGGTGTTTCAGAAGAAAATGTAAATGCCATTAATTCAGAAAAATGTATGATAAAGAAGATGTTCTATAGAAAATACAGACGAAAAAAACGGTAGTCAGCATTAACAAAATACCCGGTAATACTGACTGGTAGTGATAATTAACATAATAATAAAAAATAAAAATAATCCCCCAGATCTGGATAAAACGGGGGATATACCCCCCCCCCCCCGAAAAAAAAAAATAAAAAAATAAAAAAAATAAAATAAAACAAAAAATAAAAAAAATAGTTTGATAGAAGGTCCCTTTAGCGTAACGGACCACAAATATTGTTTCTATTACATTTTATGAAAGTAAATAGAAAATCCAACAAATGCTAATAGAACGAGATACACTAAAGGGACATAATTATTCGCCACCCACATATTTTTCATTGAAAAATTGGGTAATTTTCTGGACTAGAACTGCCACAGAACCTTTATTCTTTCACTTAGCAGAAAAACTTAGATATGACTCAAAAGTAGAAATATTACCGGATAAAGTCTGCATGAAATTTCTTTTGGAATGTCTCAAAGACACGGTTGCTAGGCAACATAAGAAAATCAGTGAAATTTTATGGAAATCATCTGTAAAACCGTTGCTATGGCAACTGAGCAAATGAAAATATGCACAACATACAAGATATGAAAGTGACAAATTGTTCATGAGATTGGATGGCTACTTACAAAGTACTGCAATTTTATTTGACCAAGTTACTACAGAAAAATGCAACGCTCCATTCACTCCTATGATAATTTTGCATTTTTGGTATTTGTGCAACGAAAATAAAATTTCAAACATTTGTTTCTCAAAGGAAACTTTATGGACATTGCATCAAACATAATAGTTAAATAATATTGTAGATTGATTAATCATTAAATCGTACCTGTAGTGAAACTTATGTTACCATGGCAACGATGTTATGGAGGCTGGTCAGAAATTTTCACCAATTTTCTTAGGTTGCCTAGCAACAATGTCTCTGAACCATTAAAAAATGTTTATACAGAGTTTGTCCGCAATTGGTTATACTTTTAAATGATATCAAATATTGTGTGGTGTGTAAGAAAATAATGATTCAACATCAGTTTTAGTCTAAAATTATGTGTAAAATTTATGTAAAAATCAGCAGGGTGGCGAATAATTATGTCCCTTGACTGTAGATAAAGATCGAGATAGGAGGGAACACAGAAAGAAATTAGGAAGTGAAAAATATTGGTTCATTTCATACAGAAATGATGCTGTTATTATTGTATGTTCTTTTTAACCCTTTCACAAACAAGACCTGGGCCCCGTATTACTAAACATCTTACGATCAAGTTTTTGTGTAAACTGTGTAACAAGACATCTGATTGCACGAGAAATCCGACTGAGCCAATCAGGGCTGTTGTTACAAGTAATTTTGCAAAAATCAAACGTACGATCGTTAGTAATACGGTCCCCTGGTTTTTGAAATCCCCGGTAAATAGGTTTGAGAAAACATTGAAGCAAAAGAAGAAAGTGTTTATGATCAGCAATTTCTCCTTTTGCTTTAATATTTTCATTTACACATTTCATCTTAAGGTAAGACCTGGGTAATGCACTTCCTGTATAATCGTTTTATGACGACTTATTCAGTGACGTCCGTAAGTCCATGCTTTTTAAAAGTACCGTTAGATGCGATATTGCCTGTTTATGAACTGTAAAAACGGAAATAATTGAGCGTGCTCAGATTGCCAGGGAATATTCTAAACAATTTTTGTGAAAATGTTTCTAAATTGGACGAAGAGTAGACAAAAAACCCTAAAAAAGTAAAAAATTCAAAATTTGAGAGCAATGACAATTACTTCCCCTGAAATCGTCTATTCGCACCATACAGATTTCGTTCCATAACTGGTCACATAGCCCATTACCCAGGTCTTACCTTAATATAAGAGAATAATAAGAATAAGAACAAGAAAAAACAAACAGTACCTTTAGGAAGTTCAAGCTCTTTCGGTGTAAACTTAATGTCGTTGGCCATCAAGAAGATGTACACAGATCGACACGGCTGAGATAGCAGATCGTAGTAAAACGTCAAAACCATCGTGGAAAGTGGAACGAAAAAAATGTAAAAATACAAACGAGTCACAATGAACAAAATAACTTAGCCTGCAGTATACAAAGGTTCCCACTTATTGTATAGTTGTACACTATAATGCGGTGATCTAATATCAATCCTAATTTTAGGATTACAAGTTCTATATTTCACACCATGCACCCAAGCTGTCTCTTTCCTAAACGGCAAAATTAAGTCCCAATTCACGGTCAAAGCTGCTGCAGACAAATATGAGTGTTGATGAAATAGGATATGTATACTTTATCATAGCACAGTCATATTTTTCATAAACATTTCCTGTTTTGTCTTAATGTGTTCCCTGGCAAAATAGGCCCGAAAAACATTAAGACGAACAAAAATGTTGTTTTAAAACGAAAATTTTCTACTTTTTCCTACGTTTTTAAAGCTATATCCCCAGTATCATCAATGGATATCAAAAAATGCTATACGATTTTATTTTGAAGTAAATATAGTCATTTAAATATAGAAGGAAAAAACAGAGGAAAATAATTATTGCTCGTTTCGGGGGCCTCTTTCTCTTAAATTTTAATTATCAATGTACTTTATCATCAACAGAAATGTTTGCCAATGATTTCAAGGCAAAACAAACACAATCGGATGGATGAGTCGAACTCTGGAAATGTCGAAGTTTTTTGACGGCCAATCTATCTTCGACACAGCGATTGTCGACTGTACATGGCATTGACCCTTTCTAATACAGATTGTTTAGTGGGCATTGGAAGAAGAAGAAGAAAAAGAAGGAGATGAAGAAGATAAAGGAGAAGAAGAAGAAGAAGAAGAAGAAGAAGAAGAAGAAGAAGAAGAAGAAGAAGAAGAAGAAGAAGAAGAAGAAGAAGAAGAAGAAGAAGAAATAGAAGAAGAAGAAGAAGAAGAAGAAGAAGAAGAAGAAGAAGAAGAAGAAGAAGAAGAAGAAGAATGAGAAGAAGAAGAAGAAGAAGAAGAAGAAGAAGAAGAAGAAGAAGAAGAAGAAGAAGAAGAAGAAGAAGAAGAAGAAGAAGAAGAAGAAGAAGAAGAAGAAGAAGAAGAAGAAGAAGAAGAAGAAGAAGAAGAAGAAGAAGAAGATAAAGAAGAAGAGAAGAACGAAAGAGAACTGCTTTGGAAAACATTAAGCCAAAAGAAGAAAATGCTGATAATTAGAATTTTCTCCGTTTGTCTGTGTATTTTCCCATCTTTGGTTTACACAAGTCCTATCAACATACATTTTGGCATCTTCAGCAGCTTTGAATTTGGACTATGTACATCCATTTCTACGTTTATGAAGGAATACTTCCATGTCGTTGGCGGAAGTAGGCTACTATATCTTTTGCTTTTATTATTTTTTGTGTTTGAAATGGAACTGAATATCGTGGTTCTTTTATCAATATAGTGATACCAATACTAGTACCATATTGGTCCGAAATATACATACTCGTACATACAGCTTTCGAGACCAGATGTACCATGTCCATAAGCTAATTCAAGCTTCAAAAGGCCCTTTTTTCTTTTTTAGAGAAGACGCAGTAAGTTTTACCTCACTGCTACCCACTCCATACAGCTGGGTAGACTGGGGCTGGCAATTAAGTGTCTTGCCCAAAGACACATCTTACCCGAGTGGGGCTCGAACTCGTAACCACCGGGCTACAAGGCGAGTGCGCTAATTACTGCGCCACTCCGGCTGTCATAGTTTAGAACAAAGCCCTGGCGGACAAACAATTAAATCAAAATATCATTACTTTTCAAGCGAAGATATAATTATGCTTGTGGGGCTTATAACTATGCAATGGAACATGGTAATACCACCCGAAAATTATCCTAAACATATTCACACAGTGTCCATTTTTGCGTGTCGGGCACCTATATTTCATAACAGCCCCATTTCCACGTATAATTCTGGGTTACAAGCATTGCGTCTTAAAAAAATAATTAATTGTAAAATATCGAGGAATGATGAGTATAATAGAGTACATGTATAGTACAAAGAGAAGATACCAATCCAAAATTTCCCATCTTAATGTTGTTTCATCCATTGAAACGAAAGATCATGTAATGCTAATGTATGATAACTTGTATTATAATGTTCATTTCTTCTCCGGTAATTTCTTCTGATGTAAAAAAGTCTTAAAATTTGTGTTGTTATGGAAAGGTTATAATGTGACCGACTTATAGATAATAATACAGGTTAACCCATTCCGAAACAAGACCTGGTTTTGACGTCCTTAAACGAAATGATTTTGGAAAACATTGAAACAAAAGAAGAAACTGCTGATGACCAGCAGTTTCTCCTTTTGCCTCAACATTTTTATTGCTATATTCTACACAAATAATAACTGAATCAACATGGATTTTGTCTTCTGTAACCTCTTTCAAATTGAAAAAGTCGAAAATTTTGCTGTTTGGGAGAGGGTTAACCCATTCCTACTTACATGTAGGGACGACTTTTTGACACCCAACAAATACAAGGCTTTTGAAAATATTGTGGAAAATGAAGAAATTGCTTGTGACAAGCAATTTCTTCATTTCTCACAATGTTTTCTTCACCAAACCACCAAAAAAAGTAAAATTTCATTCACTTGGAATTGTCGTCTGCAACATCTTTGAATTTGGACCAGTCTAAAATTTTGTCGTTTGATGGTAAATGGGTTAAGATTACTTGGCCTTGTAACGTTATTATTTTGTAAATACGTAAGATGACGGACACGAATTTGTCGGCAGTTCTCTACAAGAAGTTAGATCTTCGTTTGGTCAGTATAGATTTTTCTTTAAATCAATCAGTTTTTGTTGCCAGGCAACACAATTTTATATGTGCTCGTTTTAGCCCCTTTTCTGTATCAAGAATTTGTTCTGGCTCGAGTTTAGAGAAATTTAAGAGACGATAGCAACATTATTGCTGTAAAAGTACTGTACTGCTAGTATTTGAATTATTTTGAAAAATTGTTGGGAAAACTGTTGGAAACGTGCTGTTGGATCGGTGCTAAATATTTTCTCATAAATTTTACTTTTTTTTTTATCTGAAAGAGCATGTTTTCTTACGAAAATTCTTAACATTTCAAGACGAAGTAATGCGCCGTTTACGGGGAATATATTTTTTCCTCAAATTGAAATAATTGTGGTTTATTTCACATGGTAATGATCATTTTCGCCTAAACTTTAAAGGCGCCTTTTTGACTTGTCACCAAAATGAGGCAAAAGAAGAAAACACTTTAATCGGGATTTTCTTCTTTCGTTTGGATACTTTTCTAATCGTAAAGATATCCTTCAAAATGCAACAATTATTTCGTCGTCTGCAACAGCTTTCAATTTAAAACAGTCTAAATATTGGTCGTTTGGGACAAATTGAAAACTTTTGGACTTAAATCTACTATTTCCCAGATTTGGACCCAAAATTTGCCAAAAAAAAAAAAAAACGAAGTGTACACTTTTTAAGCTTTACATGACCTGATTAAATGATTACGGCAAACTATTGAAGCAACGACTCATTTTTTCGCAATTTGATACCAAATTCATAAAGCGATGTCAAAAGTAGGTCAAAGGCAGTAGGACATGCGACTTTCTTTAATGACGTCACAACATACATGATGACGTCATATTGAAATTCAAGAATGAATCTCGTTTGAATCTTGGTCCGCGCTGTATGCGCATGCGTGACAGTTAAAAAATAAATTCAACCGCATCTGTGATGGGGTTGAATTTGGGTTTGGATTCTCCCTAAATTCGGCTATCTCTCTCAATTCGGCTCAATCTCTGTCTGAATCGCATATTATTAACCATTCTGAGGTGGCCAACACAAAAGCTTTGCATATTTTTTCAAAAAAAATTCATTTTTTGCAATTAGGCCATCTGTTACCCGCACCCTTTAAAGTGACATTTCACAATCATTTTTACACAAATTTTACTTTTATTCTATCTGAAAGAGCATCTTTTCTTATGAAAATTCTGAAAATTTCAAGTCAAAATATTGAACCGTGTACGAGAAAAATATATTTTTGTGCTAAAATTAAACAAATTGTTGTGGACAACACTTCAGATTTATAAAGAATTGGTCATTTCTGTCTCAACTTTAAAGGCGTATTTTTTGCTTATAAATAACAACTTCAATAAACTGATAGCATTTCTACGCATTAGAATAAACAATCCTTTTCATCAAGACAAACTATTAAAAAATGAAATAAATGTGAAATGTCACTTTAAGAAGTGTAGTTATACTATGATATCTAGACATAAAAGAAGTCAAAAATATAATTTATGTGATCCGTCACGCTAAATAGGACCGCCTATAGGACCGTCCATAAAACCAAAATTTGAGAAACTGAACGGTTCGATCCTGTCAATCCGCACAGACTGACTAGTGTCGATACTTTTCATACATCACAGAAGGCCTATTGTAGCGAGACGAGTCACATAATATGTACTGTACATTTAAATGTACAGTACATATTATGTAACTCGTCTCGCTACCATGGACATTCTGTGATGATTTAATCATCAGTATAACTTGTCTGGGCAGTGCAGTGAGTCGATGTTGTCTTTCAAGTTGGAAAAACAGACAGGAGTCTAGGCTATGGTCATCTTCGCAAGCCAAGGGTTCTACCTCCACTTTGTTCCTTACTTTGTTCGTAAGAAACAAAGTGGAGGTAGAACCCTTGGCTTGATGAAGATGGGCTATGGTACACTTTTTAATTATTTCAAATATTTATTCACCATGACGTGTTTTTTTTTTCAATTCAATACATGTAGTTTGCACAAAGTCTTCTACATATCAAAACACACAATACTTTGCCTTTGCAGTGAAAATTTAGAAGCAGTAAACTACATGTACACAAGCAACCAAAGTAGTCATGTTTACAGTGCCTACAGCACTTTGATTTCTGCTGTAATAGGTCACATTTAGGAGAAATGAACTGAGTCAAGGATGCCCAACAACTCTGCAATTTAAGTTCTTCTAACAAACTTTTAAGGTCAATGTCCGATCAAAGTTTGTGCAGATTTTACTTGTGGTCATTGGTCATTTTATGTCCGCTTCTTTACATACGCCAGGGGTGTTCTGCTCAAAGAAATTCAAATCACGTCCATATTCGACGTTAAAACATGGTTTCTCAAAAAACTTAAGTAAATACATGTACTCATGAGAACATGCTCAAGTTCAATGGAATACTCTCCAAAGTTGAATGGTATTCGATTGAAGTTCACTTGGGTTTCGTGTGATTTGAATACAGTGCTCAGATTTGAGAACGTACTTAAGTTTTCTCGGGAAACCGGGGCCTGGTCTAGTTTTTAAGCACAGTAACTTTGAGATGATGAGATGTCTTGGTCATATAGTGAGTTTGGTAGCACATCGATCTCTCAGTCATGAGGTATGGAGTTCAATTCCCGGCTGCAGCTCATATCCATTTTGACACATGTTTCCCACCAATGGGTGGACGATACTGAACCTTATATGAGAGTAGATGAAGGCTGAATCCGAGTTTTCTCTGATGAAATTCGCTCTTTGATTTGTAAATGGGCGATATCAACATATCAAAGAGCGAATTTCGTCAGAGAAAAATCGGATTAATGGAGGCTAAGAAAGGATATTGTGGTAATGCTGATGAGAGAAGCGACATGAAGCCATGGTTAGGTGCTCCAGCCGCCGAAATATGACGGATCTATACATGACTCCATGGCTAGATGTTCCAGTCAGCGCAATATGACTGAGATACTGAAAAAAAGAGACCATGGACACCATTGAATCAATCAAATAATGCTTAAAGTGACATTTCAGAATTATTTTTACATATATTTTACTTTCATTCTATCTTAAAGAGCATCTTTTCTTATGAAAATACTAAAAAATTCAAGCCAAAATATTGAACCGTTTACGAGAAATATATGTTTATGTGCTAAAATTAACCAAATTGTTGTGGACAACAGTTCAGATTTATATAGAATTTGTCATTTCTGTCTCAACTTTAAAGGCGTATTTTTTGCTTATAAATAACAACTTGAACAAACTGATAGCATTTCTACGCATTAGAATAAACACTCCTTTGCATCAAGACATACTTTTGAAAAATGAAATAATTGTGAAATGTCACTTTAACCTGTATATATAAAATTGGGTCTCGAAAGATATACTATTCTGGGCTACCAAAAGAATCGTTTTGAACTTGTGCGTACATCCAGGCAGGCCAGGCCCTGGTTTCTCGAAAAAAAACCCCACAACTTAAGTACATACTCATGAGTACAAGATCAACTTCAATGGAATACTCTCCAACGTTGAAGGGTATTCGATTGTAGTTCACGTGGACTTAGTGTGATTTGAGTTCGGTGCTCAGATTTGAGTCTGAGAGCGTACTTAAGTTTTTTCGAGAGACCGGGGCCAGGACCCATGCTGGTTTTTGAATATTGTAACAGCCAATGAAGAAACTGTAAGAGAACAGCATGGATCTTGATCAGACTGTGCATATGCACAGGCTGATCAAGATCCACGCTTTTCTGAAATGATATAAAAGGGTCCGTTTTTACGGTTCTGTCTCAAATGTTTGCATGGTCTATATTTTCAGGTAGACAGACCGATTCCCGAACCCAAAGCCGGAGGTAAACATTGTTACAACCCGTTTTGAAAATTGAAAACAACTGTTTTGAAATATTTTTTTTTCAAAACGAGTTTATATTCCAAAACGGGTTGTAATAAAACACCCCATTTATAAATATATACTGACTGCCATAAGAAACGCATCAATGAAATTTGTCATTAGTTTCCTTAAGCCTATTACAATATCACTGAAATATGTGCTGTATACAATATTTTTGACCAACAGTTACGCCAAATAAACAAATATGCGTTTCTATTCATCATGATATTCATTTCCGGTGACTGGTCACGTTTTCTACGTGCGCTTTGTGTTTATTTGTCATGTGATGAAATTGATATAATTTTACACAGTAACATTGTGTTAGTGGATAGGCAATCAGGAATTTAAAGATTTTCTTATCAAACATCCATATTAAAGGATGCCAAGGCTAAATTCTGAAAAGGGAGCTCACGATATGACCATTTTCGATAGCGAGAAATACTCAAACAAGTCGCCAGACATTTTAACGCATTGTGTGTCTCGATTCGGAGTCATGATCGACGCGTTTGAGTTTCGCAAACGTTTTTCGATCGACCACGCTCAACTGGATCTCGTGTAACGCCTTTAAAAAGAGGAAAACTCCGAACGTCAACGTTATGTACGTTTCAGGTTTGTGACGTTGGGATCGACGTTGCGTTGAGTAGTCGATTAATGTGGTGGCCAAATAAGTGTTTTATGACATTTTTTGTTGTTTCAAGTAACGTTTGAAACAGATACATTTTTCGGAAAATAGAGCTCGTATATGAGTCATTTTTGAATACGGGAAACTCAAAAACAAGCCGTAGGACGTTTTGACGTCTTGCATTGCACAATTAGGCTTCTTGGTCGACGAGTCAGAGTTACAGAAAAATTTGCCAATCGGCAAAAGTCAGATAGACCTCGGATAATGCCTGCTACATAAGAAGGTTTCTCACGTTAATGTCATATGCGTTTCATGTTTATGACGTTGGGATCGACGTTGCATTCAGTATTCACTAACTGTGAACGCCAAATAACACGTTTCACGGCACCTGTTATTGACGCAAGTAGAGTTTTAACCACGCGTGCAACTGATTTTTAAATGGAAATTCTGATACCGCCCTGTTTAAATGTGCTATTTTTCTAATCTGTAAGAATTTGATAATTTCTCTACACTCATTTTTCAACACCAGATAATCAAATTTACAGATGGAAATGAGTTTTTGTAATTTCAAATCAAATATACTGAAAAATCGGATATTAAATAGGACTGAGGCGTTTCTAATGGCTGTCAGTATATAAAAAGATAAGCGCGGATTTGTTGTATCTGTCCTGTTTGTGAAGTGGAAAAAATACGGGCTTCGAAATCGTGTTAGGTTATGGATTGGTCCCCAGAACTTACCAGAATAATAAGGTTCCCGTCTTTAGGGTGTTGCAAAAATCATTTTCGCATTGGCTGCACAGGTTTCGTTAAGAAACAAGGCATGATTTAAGATGATATTCGATATGATCCATGTACTAACCCATATGTTCCAACAGGTAACAGTCGTCTTGGTTTAAAATAATATCATATAATTATTATGATATTATTTGTTTGATTCTTTCCTGTTTCTCAGATATGCATGAAAAGTGTTGGAGTCTGTGACTCGAAAATATGAATACACGTATGTATGTTCAATGCAAAATGATTGAATTTGTATGTTATCAAATATACGCTCAGTAAGCGACAGTTGTATAAAATATCGTCGCTTTACATCGAAAACCTAGTACCTACAGCTTGTTTTAAGATATAGTAACCAGGTTTTCGATGAAAAGCAGCACATCATGTGTTTGATTATTTTCTATTTTTATTATAGAGGTTCAGATATGCATTAAGAGTGTCGGTGTCTGTGGTTCGGATGTGCATTTCTGGCAGGACGGCAAGATTGGCGATGCCTACGTCGTGACTTCACCCATGTTGCTAGGACATGAATGTAGCGGGGTGGTATCTAAAGTCGGCGATAGCGTCAACCATCTAAAACCTGGTAATGCTTAAAGGGACATTTCATTCCAATTTCAATTTTTTAAAATATGTCTTGATACCAAGATTGGTTATTCTAATGAGTATAAAAAATTTTAACACAAAAATATAAATTTTTCGTAAACGGCACAATATTTTGGCTCGAAATATTCAGAATTTTCATAAGGAAATATGCTCTTTCAGATAAAATAAAAGTAAAATTTATGACAAAAAATTCTGAAATGTCACTTTAAGTCGTCATTTTTTCCTGAATGTACTTTTTATTTATTTGTTAATCATTTAGTCTTTATGACTATTTAGCCTCTTTTCAATCGGAGCTTTTGTAAAACTACCATGCGTCTGTAGGCTATATAGAGCTTAGAGCTAGGTCATGCATCAAAATGGCAGAGCATAATAATGTTCTATTCTGATAAAAAAAATGGCATGTTCGTTGTCAGGTCAGTATATATTCTACAATTCTAAAATCAAATAGATCTAACACCTTTTATTTAGCTCTAATCATTTTTAAATTGCTTTTAATGCCACAATTTAAAAAATAAAACTCAGATTGTCACAATAATAGCACTATTATATAAATATTTTCAATTTCATTCAATGTAAACATTGTTGTTTTATTTCAAATTCTATTTCTGAAGGTGACCGTGTCGCCATAGAACCGCATGGAGTCTGTCGAATGTGTGACGCGTGCAAAAATGGGCGGTATAATTTATGTCCCAATGTATTCTTCTTGGCCGCGCCCCCAGACGACGGAGCCATAGCACGTTACATCACACATGGAGCTGACTTTGTCTTTAAGTGAGTGTTTCTTTTATTGTCATTTGGCATCATATTATCAAAGTATTGCACTGAATTAAGTAGGCCTATTAAAAAAAACGGGGCGAAAAGGTTTTGTTTTTGCACGAGCTTCAGATGAGATAAACCAAATAGGTTCAGAGAAGCTACGATCTCGTTTGCCAATCATTTTACTGATTTCTTACATCCACAATCTTTAAAACAGTCCACCCCCATTGAGATTCGAGAGACGTTGTTAACAAACGTGTACCTATCAGAACCTATTCGGGCGACGTCGTAAAAATTCGGCGGTGGAACATTCCACCGTGGATTTTTACGACTTGCCTTAAAGGATGTGCTTTGTGGTCGGTGAACTTGACATAATTATCATATGTTGTTTTGATTTTCCTTACCAGGCTTCCCGACAACGTGAGTTTTGACGAAGGAGCTTTGATCGAGCCATTGTCTGTGGGTCTACACGCATGTCGCCGAGCCCGTGTCACTCTCGGGGATCGGGTCTTGGTATGCGGGGCTGGACCAGTGGGTCTGTGTGCAATGCTTGCTGCCAGGGCTTTTGGGGCATCGGCTGTTTGCATGACAGGTAACATTTCTATTATGATTCAGGGACATATCATTCCGATTTCGTTTTTTTAAAAGTATGCCTTGATGCAAAGATTGGTTATTCTAATGCTTAGTTCTAAATGCTATCAGTTTGAAGTTGTTATTTGTAAGCGAAAAATACGCCCTTAAAGTTGAGACAGAAATGACAAATTCCATATAAATCCGTGCTGTTGTCTACAACAATTTGTTTTATACATGTATTAGGACAAAAATGTAGTTTTGTCAGTAAACGGTTCAATATTTTGGCTTAAAAATTTCAGAATTTTCGTAAGAAATTGCTCTTTCAGATAAAAAAAAAAAAAAAAAAAAAAAAAAAAAAAAAAAAAAAAAAAAAAAAAAAAAAAAAACACGAAAATGAATGTGAAAAATTAATGTCACTTTATATAATCACTCGCGAATTCAATATTTCGGCAAATTGCCTTTTTCAAGATAAACGGAAACACTTTTTTAAATCACATAATTATTTTTGTACTGCTAGCAGCCATATTGTTTAGTCTAACAATATGGCTGCTAGCAGTACAAAAATAATTATGTGATTTAAAAAAGTGTTTCCGTTTATCTTGAAAAAGGCAATTTGCCGAAATATTGAATTCGCGAGTGATTATATAGTGTGTTTATTACATTCCCTACGGAATAATTTATAAAATAATGTCACTTTGATATTTCGTTTTTCTGTCGTAGTTTTTACAGTTTAAGGTAGTCCACTCCTAATGAGATTCACTCGACGTCGGAATTTTTTTGTGCGACGCCGTTAAGGTATACCACCCATAATGAGATCCACGTGACGTCGGAATTATTCGTGCGACGTCGTTTAACATTCGTTTTGTATCCGAGCCTATTCGGGCGACGTCAAAACATTCGGCGGTGGAACGTTCCACCGCCGAATGTTTTCGACGTCTCCCGAATAATTTCGACGTCGCTCCAATCTCATTAGGGGTGAACTACCTTAATATTCACAACGTTTCCGGACCCATTCGGGCGAAGTCATGTATTCGAAGGCGGAACGTTCCACCGCCGAATGTTTACGTCGCACTAATAAATCCGACATCGCGTGAATCTCATTAGGGGTACTCTTAAGAACAGAGCACATTCTCTCTTCATTCCATTATGATATAATGATGCTCTGTTCCCGCGGGGTCATTTCACGTCTAATCTCGGGGCCTTGGCGGGATTTCGGTATCCAATCGTTGGATTTACACACCAAGACAATTTAAAAAGCTGATACAAACTTTCATTGGATGACGCTTCAAATTACCGGCTTCAGCCAAAAATAGAAGCGACGTAATGCATACGTAATCAAACAAGATAAAACTGAATGATTTTGATTCGATAATTCAAATGTTACCGGCTTCAGCCAAAAATAGAAGCGACGTGATGTATACGTAATGATCATGCAAGATAAAACTGAATGATTTTGATTCGATAATTCAAATGATGTGCTATAATTAGATTATGATGACCAAATAGGTTGTTTGTGTACAAAAAACGGCAGAGGTCATTTTTGATGGTTAATCAATAGACCTCGGCTTTGGAGAGTACATTAGGGGTGGACTACCTACAGATTCGATCGTATTTTTCGGTAAAATGTTTAATGTACCTCCCCCTATTTTAAGATGCTGTTTCAGGTTGGATAAAAGAAAGACATTGGATAAGTAAAAAAATAAAATACTGATTATGCTTGCAGTAGTACGAACTACCAACATATGCGAAATGAGTGTGGAAATACGAATTATGAAAAGTCTCGTGTAGAAGGTCACATTATAAGTCTTGTGTACCCCATTGCAGATATAAACGAAGAAAGATTAGAGTTTGCCAGGAAAGTTGGTGCCACTCATACTCTAAAGATAGAAAAAGGGGAAGAGTCTGAGGGCGTGGCTAAGAAGATAGTTGACTTGCTAGGTGAGGCACCGAACAGGGCAATAGAATGCAGTGGTGCCACGTTCTCTGTACATCTAGGAGTAAATGTAAGTATGAAGGTTACTAATTCAGAACAGAACTTAAAGATACTGGTTTACGTCTCTTAAGAATGAAAAGTTTAAAACCCATCATTAGATACCCTCGTCAATTTCCGGGCGTCATCCATCGCAACGAAAATTGACGAGGTTACCCTCGTCAATTTCCGTTGCCACGGATGACACCCGAATATGCACGAAGTGTTTTGTAGTTATTGATGAGTTGTAATCCTTAAGAGATGTAAACCATTTTCTTTTATTAACTAATCAATAGATCTTTGTATGCAAGAGAAATAAGAAAAATAGAATAAGCAACTTTGATTTTGTGTCGAAAAACAAAACTCTTTCGTAATATCTATGAAAGATCTATGAATGTTTCACATTTTCTCTTTAGGCGCTGAAACCAGGTGGCGTATTTGTTTTGGTGGGGATGGGTCCTACAGTGACGACATTTCCGGTTGTAAACGTCATCGCGAAAGAAATAGAAATCCTTGGAAGTATCCGCTACATACATACGTAAGTAGGCTTTTTTTATATAAGTAATTTCTATCTACACTATTTCATAATGGTCTATCGGGCAAAAATTGCGATACAGGGAGCGGGGGAGGAGCTAATTATATCATTTATGCTGTAAGTAAACTCATTTAAGGTATCCAATCCCTCAAAAGCACCAATGACCCAGATGCGAAATTTGAAAAGTGCCAGTAATTCCTAAACTGTGTTACATTTCCATTCCAAATACAAACAGAAGCATTTTGTACGGTTTAGAATTTTAAATTAATGCATACTTATGGAAATATTTGACAAAAATGTTCAAAATTACCTCCCTTGCATATGAATATAGAGTAAAATAATATTTGTAAATAATTTTCTTCTTGAAGCATGATTTTGAAATCCGACACGGTGAATCAACTAAATGTGAAGTGTATTTACAAGTGTGTGTAGTTTGATGCATTTCGTATGGCTAGAAAGTGGTGATTTTTTCAGGGTCTGTAAACCTTAATACATAAACCCTTATCATTTCTTGACGAAATCGCAGAGACAAAGATTGATTAGTTGGAGATACGCTGGCACAAACTTACCATAAACAAACATATCAAATTTTTCTACGTCAGGGCCTTTAAATGTTTCTACGTCAGGGCCTAAAAATTCCATTTAAAGTGGCTTACAGCAAAAGACATGTTTATATACATAATTATATGGCGCTATGAACGTTGCTTCGCTGGCCAGTGTTATATTGTTACAAACTTGAACAAGATTGCCCCCCCCCCCCTCCACTATGCTGGAAAACCCCAAGACCAAACAACAGCAATAGTAAAAAGTAGCACCAAAAAGCAACAACATATCTTAACCGATTTCCAGACAGCAGAATTTCAGACTGGTCTAAATTCAAAGATGTTGCAGGCGATAATTTCAAGTACCTGACATTTGTTTTACTTTTTGTTGTTTTGTATTTGGAAAACATTGTGGAAATGAAGAAATTGCTTGTCACAAGCAATTTCTTCATTTCCACAATGTTTTCCAATGTCATTATCTTGCGTCAAAATGCGTCAATGTTTGAGAAAGGGTTAAGATGATAATAAATCTTACCCATCTCAGTTTTTAGCGAGCCGGGACTTTATGTCCGGGGAGCTAATGTCACAGCCCTAGTGTCGGCGTCGGCGTCAGCGTCGGCGTCGCGTCTTCAAAAACTTTAACCTGGTTTATATCTCAGGCACTATTTGAGATACAGCCTTGATACTTCACACATGGATACCTCCTGCCAAGACCTTTCATTTGGGACAATGAACTTTGACCTAGTGACCTTGACCTTGGAGTTTGACCTACTTTCAAAAAACTTTAACCTGGCCTATATCTCGGTTATTTTTACAGATACAGCCTTGATACTTCACACATGGATACTTCTCAGCAAGACCTTTAATTTGGGACCATGACCTTTGACCTAGTGACCTTGACCTTGGAGTTTGACCTACTTTTCAAAAACTTTAACCTGACCTATATCTCATGCACTATTATAGATAGAGCCTTGATATTTCACATATGGATACTACATACCATGACCTTGACCTTGAGACCATGACCTTTGACCTAATGACCTTGACCTTTGACCTTGGACTCTTTTTTTTGTGACAAGCTCTCATGTAGGCGAGCTATGTTGTCCGCGGACAACTCTTGTTTTAATTTACAGATGGTCTACCGCTATCGACGTCACCATCAACTTTGCTCCGCCGATACAAATTTCAACAAGCATATTTACCCCACCCCCGACCCCCTATGAAACAACAACAAAAAGCAACAGTTATCATGATGATATATTACGATTACCAATTGACCTTACCTAGTTTAGTTTTTTTTATTATAATTGATTTTACAGGTGGCCTACCGCAATCGACATGTTGTCCTGTGGCACTATCAACGTTGCCCCACTGGTGTCACACCGATACAAACTTGAACAAACACATTTATCCCCATGCCCCACCGACCTCCAATAAAACAACAACAAAAAAAAAACAACATCATATATTAAAATTAGCATGATATTGTCCACCCAAATTAACCCGGGACAATTTATTTTTCGTGAGCAAAGTCTGTTAGTTGAGCGTCTTAACAAAACATTGCCGAAGTGGGATCATTACATATGCAGATGTCCCGAGTTAATATTGCTGGACAATAATATTCCTTATACCTCACGATAAATGACCTAGCAGAGCGTCTCATTCGATTAGCATGGGCTGCTCTGCCAGGTCATTTATCGTGAGGTATACCTAGTTTAGTGTTTTTTTTTTGTTATCAATTTACAGGTGGCCTACCGCAATCGACATGTTATCCTGTGGCGCCATTAACGTTGCTCCGCTGGTGTCACACCGATACAAACTTGAACAAACACTGGAAGCTTTTGAGAAGGCCAAGTCAGGAGAAGGAGTTAAAATCATGATTGACTGCTCTAAAAATTAACGGGACCAGACGCCGCATTCGTCAATATTTCTAAATCAAATGTCCGAAGTAAAATTACATTTATCAAGCCATTCGATTGGACGAGACATATGTAAATTTCTCCTTTTGATGCAACATTATATGTGCACTATCACGAGCACAAATTCTATATTAATCAACATCAATTATGTCGTCTACAGAGGCTGTCAAATTGAACTATCTAACAAGTTTGCCGTTTTGGAAATGGTTAAAGGGGGAATAGTATTAACACAGTCTAAGACAATGTTTGATTTTTTTCCAAGGAAGATGGCGCTTTGCAGTTAATACAAAATGTGAAAATGCTGATTACCAGCATACGCTCCGTTAGTCTTAATATTCTTCTGAGCTATAATCTAGCCGATTAACACCTTACTTGTCCCATATTCTGTCGTGTTCAGCAGATTTTGAAGTTGAAAAATCTTAAACTAAGCATTTAGGGGAAAATGATTAAATCAAAAGTGTAATCAGTTCATTTATAAGTGAAAGGTCAACTAAACAATATAATGGTAAAAACAATAGAATTATCAAGCGTGGAAACAAATTTTCTATAGCCTTTTTTTGCCTATTAGTCAGAATAATACATATTATTGGTAAACTTGTTTTTTGGACTTTCGATTTGTAAGTATAGATTTTTTATTGTTACTTTATGTAGAATCTACCACATCTTATAAAAATACAAAATTAATAAAGTGTAAACTACTTAAGGTAGAAGACCCCTAATGAGATTCGCGCGACGCCGGAATTATTCGGGCGACGTTGAAAACATTCAGCGGTGCAAATTTCCATCGCCGAATGTTTGCGACCGCGCTCGAATAGGTTCGGATACGTATCGACGCCCCTTGAAAAAAAGCCGATGATTTATGAATCTCAAAATGGCCATGTTACGGGGTGTCTACCTAAACGTCATTTCTTCCCAAACAAGCCCTTGTTTTGATGTCTCTTAGACATTATAAAATCCCCACAAGTATTTTTCTCCTTTTCTTTCAGTACTTTTTATGCAACGAAATGCATGATTCAAACATTTGATATCAACATCTGCAATATCTTTGAAATTCGACAAGTTTAAATTTTTTGGACTTTTGTCGTCCATTCTACCTTTGAAAAATGGATCCGTTTACGAATTTGTTGATGGACAGCTCATGGCTTGGATGTGATGAGCTTTTGATACTTGTTCGAGAAATGCGACGTATACGCATAACTGGTAACTTATTCTGCCGTTGAATCTTGTCCAATTAAAATAATTATGATGCAATCGATTTTGTTCTCCATACCGTTTCATTTTCGTTTTCTAGATCTATGAAGTCGTGATAACACATTTTCGTTTCCATTGTTATGCTTTCAGCATTACAGATAATGCTTTCTAACTACATTCGAAAGCCCAAACAGTATTGTCTGTTGGTTTGCCTGCTACAAGGCCTTCTCTCCATTGGGGTGGGTCTCTACGTATTGACATACATGCCGGAAGTTCTGGAGGACCCAAAAGAGCCTGTACCGGAAATGACGTTACGTCCTAAGATAAACAAAACAAACATACACTTGATATCGGACATTCTATCATCTAAGGACGGGGAAAATTACCACTCCTTTCGTTATGATAAATTCATCTCCGGGTTTGAGTACGATAACTGGATAAATCTGGTCACAGACCAGGGGAAATATGCGTGTTTCCAGAAAGAGTACATGCGTGAAGAAATTCCTGACTGGTTCAAGTTCAAGGAAGTTTTCTGTGGGGGATGTCTCAGCTTACACGGAAAAAGGATTGGTTATCTCAGGAATGCTACGATCGACCCTGATTTGGCAAATGGTAACATTGGAGGGGACGAAATCTCGAGCGTACTTGGCCAGCCTTTAGAAGCAGAATTTTTGAGTCTGGTCCCTGGGTTCACACTTACAGCTTCGGATGAGGATTTAGTCGTGCTGTCAAATTATACACTTAATGTTGAATTGAGGACATTTCTTAACTCTTTAAAAGTTGTTACATATGATAAATTTGATTATGATTCTGGTTCATTCCGTGACAAGACAGCCATTCTGGTGACTAGATACGAATATGCCAATTTCTACCACAGTACGATGAACTGGTACGATACTTTCCTCATCATGGTTATATATAACATCGAACCGAAGAATCTCCATGTTTATTGGGTAGACGCTCATCCGAAATCCAAACTGGATGAAATGTGGGAGACTTTGTTTGGGAAATGCAGACGAGTAAAGGCTTTAAGGAATAAGATAACATACAAAGAAATAGTATGGAACGGAAATGGTGGTCGAAGCCAAATAAACGCTCACAAACTAGAGGATTTGCCTTTTGTGGAGGAATACAGACACTTTGTCATCACACGATTCGGAATCACGGCGGATCACATCCGTAACTGTCAACAACTTCGTGTAACAATCATCTGGAGAAGGTCATATGTGGCTCACCCTCGTAATGAGAGAGGGTTTGTCCCGAGACAGATCTACAACGAGAATGAAGTCTGGGAAACTGTTTCCGCGTCACTTCCGTCCGCCATTGTTAACGGAGTTCAGTTAGATAGGCTCACTCTTACAGAACAACTAGAATTGATAGCGTCAACCGATATTTTAATTGGCATGCACGGAGCAGGACTGTCACATATTATGTATTTACCGAAAACGTCTGGGGTTATCGAATTCTTCACCATGCGTACTTCGTCTGGAAACGCCCACTTCCGGTCGATGGCAAGATGGCGCCGGTTGCCATACCTCGCGTGGGTGAACTCACGAATGGAGTTTGAAATGAAGGATCATAAGACTCAAATTCCAGTTGGTGTTTTATCTGAAATGGTACACTCTATGAAAGAAAATCTTTGTTGGTCTGAAGAAAATTGAATTTTGAACCAAAGAAGAATACATAGTAAAGTAATTCAATCCTTTCCTAAACGTGAATGTTTTTACTGCTCCAATTTGCAAGCTTATGCAGGCAAAAAGATGGACATAAATTAAATGTCCTTATAAAGCAACCTGTATCCCTTTACCCTTTTCCAACATAATGACGAATTTCGACGCCCACAAGATAACAACTTCTGAAAACAATGTGGCAAATGTAGAAATAGCTTGCTAAATGAAATTTCTTCATTCGCCACAATGTTTTCTGTATAGAAATGTGAGAAAAAATGTTGTCTACAACAACAGTGAAAATTGAACATTCTAAAACTTTGACGCCTGGTAATGGCTTAACCCTTTACCAAACGACAATATTTTGGGCTGTTCCAAATTCAAAGATGTTGCTGGCGACAATTTAAAGTGAATGAAACTTTGAATTTTTTGGTCTTTTTACATAGAAAACACTGTGGTAAATGAAGAAATTGCTTGTCACAATCAATTTCTTCATTTTCCACGATGTTTTCCAAAGCCATTATCTTGTGGGGAGTCAAAAGGTGTCACTGTTTGGTAATGGCTTAATGTGAAACCAGTGCAACTAATCATCTTGTTCGTTCGTTCAAACAGGCTATTTTGCCTTTTCTTTAAAACAATAAAGCCATATTTATGCAATACCGATTATGCTAGTTGTGTTTTCTTAAATTGGTTACATGAATAATTCTAAATGTAGATGTGCTGCTAGAACCATTTGCTCGTTATATAGTCTGGTCAATATATGATTTGACCTGGACAAAATTTGAACAGAAATGAAATATGCACCATTCTACTCGGGAAGTATCTACCTTTTCACAGAAAAAAATATAAAAGAATCCCTCCGTTCGGATTTTTGTAATTTTGGGTCAAAAATTGGGTATTTTGCTGAAAAATGAGAAAAAATGGAATTTTCTACTTTTTGAATAAAAAATATTTTCATCAAGATTTTGTTTGCGAAAATGTTATCAAATATCGATTACATTGATACAACAATTAAATTTAGCTAAAAACCATAACAAATGATTTTTTTCTGATTTCTTTTTCATCAAAGGGGGGGGGGGGGCACCTAGGGGGGGGGGGGGGTATTTATTACTATCATAGTAATAGTTATCATTTCCTTATTGGGATTTCTATTTTAGATTATATTGAATTAATTGGATTTGGATTCAACACTCAGTTTGGCTCTTCTCTTTCAAATTGCAGTATTTGGTGCACCTGACCATGTTAGAATTACATAGTTATTAGTTTTTTGTTGTTGTTGTATTTTTTCTGAAAATGTGAAATGTGATGAACTGCTATTAGACATTAATGAAATTACTGTAAATAAAGTGTTTTTGGTTAAAAAAAAAAAAGTCAAATTACACGTATATGTATTACAGTTAGAGGGTTTGACTCCTGTAGAATATGAAAAAACTATATTGATACCCGGGACTAGTGGGGGTGTTAATAAATGCTCTCTATCTTATCAAAGGCTCCATGTAGAGCTACTAAATCATATTTTAGACTAAAATAGTCAAATTATATCTTTTTACCGCATGGTACAGAAAATCCTGTATGATATATAGCAATTGGCATGGTCAACAAATTCTTTATTCTTCATTTCTGACAATGAATATCACTGTCTTAATCAGCTGAAATTCTGGACCAAAAGACTTTTATGTTTACGAATAATTTCAAACATACCAAAGTCGGCGTGAATCAGTTTACAGCTAAAGAGATACAGCGAATAGACAAACAATGGAAAGATGATTACAATTTTGTCATGAGGATTGTTTTAATTGTTTGACAAACAATTGAGGATGTTTCTATACAAAAGGTGTAGACTGCAGGAAACCTGAGTTTCTGTCAATGCCTAGGCTCCTCTGTTAGGTTAATGCCACTGAGACGATACTCCTAATATCAGTCATGACATAGCCAACCCAGGTCTTTCTTTGACATCTATTGTCTCTTGCTCCAGACATTACAGAGTTAATACAAGAGGTTGCATGCCAGACATGTCCATACCATCTGAGGCACCGTCCGCTTAGTGCCAGTGAGTTTTATGGGATCCTAACCTTTGTACCTATAAACCCTGCGTCAAAATGTCGCCAGGGGGTCTGTGTCAGACCCCAAAATACCCAACAAATTGACAGCTGTGTCATTTTGACTGAGACGCTTTAAATCCAAAGCATTGGGTGTGAAACTCACTTCTGGTGAAGGGTAGAACGCACAAAGGCATCTTAGACCCTTCCTTGAACCCACGCTCATTTGATGACAGGAATGGAAGGGTCTTCTTGAACTTCTCCCAGGCATCACTACATCGGTGGTGATATCAGTATTTTTTGGCGCCTGGGTAGCTTGACCCCCACGGGCCAAGATACCCGTGAGTAGATTGCCCATGAGTACCAAAATTTCAGGGTGTATCTTTGCCCTCACCCTTAGTATCTTAACCCCCGGGGAGGCGGGTAAGATAAACAGGCTGAAGTATCTTGGTGATCAGTGGCCAAACATTCCTGTGGTATCTTGGCCCCTCATGTTTTTTTTACATTCTAAGTATTTCTATCGGAACATCAGGCATTTGTAACTATAGGTAGCTCGTTTGATTATTGCTTTCCCACTTGAAATCAACTAATGAGTTTAATGACTTTTTACTTGTCTATTATTGGCGTATTCCACCTAACTATTGTTTTTACCAAAAATTTATCATTTACTAGATTGTTTTCTATCGTTTGTGAAATTTACCTTTAGACAGCCATGATATGGAATGAGCGATCTTGGCCCCCATCCCCTATTCCAGGCCAATTAAATGAAAAATTAATTTGATCAAAACTCATTAAACATTGACTTTTCTTTACATTTAACTGTAATATAGGGTAAGATTTATAAACATATCTTTGCTCTTATTTTAAAGATTACAACAGTGATACCTCAACCAGGAACAAATCTAAATTGTACTGAGTCTTTGTTAATGAAGTTTTGTACCAAAGAGTCTATCATATGCTCAAATAACTTCATGATATGGTCTATATGCTCAGGTCCGCAGTAGTTGTTGCATGCAAAAGAATCACCTTGGTATATGTAAAAATAATAATAAAACGCATCTTCCAGTCATGGGGTATTAGACCTATGCCATCAGTGACATTACTATCCTATGGTCATCTTACCACAGTCCTCTCTCGTAACTTAAGGAGGGGCAGCTAACAAAGGTGATGTTAGGGCGTCCGACACTCATATTCTACATTTAAAAACATAACATATTGTGCTAACCACAGCAATACTGAGCCATAGCTCTTCTTCATCTTTCTTACAAACTTCTCGTCAACAACATCCTGTTTTGCCATGCCCATTTGCTTGGCAACTTGAAGATCTGCCATCTTCAAGGATAAACATGCAAATGAAAGCAAATATTGAAAGCAAATAAACTAAATCATGATGCACATTTTATTGCTTTTATGATATACAGGTACCATCATTGTATTGTTAGAAAAATCAAATCACCCCATCCCAATTAAATCAGAGAGTCTTGCTTAGCAAAATTTTTGTTGTTTCATAGATTATTAAATCCGAGGTTTATATATAAAATTCAAAGTAAGAACCGATATTGCCTGATCTAATGTTGCGAATTACCAGGAAAATAGTTGTTTATGACTTTTTCCCGTTGCCTTTTTAACTGCCAGGTAAGAAATAGGGCTTATTTACGGTGGAGAATGTGCATTGTGGGATGGGTAAACTTAAGGACAATTCTGCCTCGCTTTAGCTAAGACATTTTGCAATAACTTTCTTATTTCTCCGTCAATTTTCTAACGCTTTTTTGCATAAACCCCGCCTTACTGAGCTCTTTCCCGTGATGTATGACTTACTTGAATTCTCCTTGTAATTATTATTTCAAGAATTGAGCCCCACCGACCAGAAAAAAAATCCAAGTGGTTTTTCTGGTCGGTTGGGATCAATATTTGCAAAAAGTATGAGGTGTTTACAAAGGAAAGAGCTCCGTACGGCGGGTTACATGCAACAAACCGCCTGGAAATTGACTCTCGAATAAGAAAGTTATTGCACAATTCCTTACCCGAAGCAAAGTTAATTTGACCGTAGTCGTTATCATTTCGTTTTCTAGTCGGTTGGGATCAATTTCTGGACAAAGTAATAGTATTCCACAAATAATTCATATTATCTCAGAAAAGAGCTCAGTAAGGCGGGATACGTGCAATAAACCTTTTGAAAATTGACGCAGAGATAAAAGGGTTACCTGTATTGCAAAATATTTGACCGGAATCGAGATTATTTTTGTCTGTAGTCATATCCATCCCATGATGCATAATCTCCACCGTTTTATTATAGAACCTTAAAAATTTGGGATATTATAATTTTCAATCATAGGATTATGGGTTCAATGACTGCATTGGTCATTATAATTTTTGTCCTTTGACAAAATTTGTTTTCTCTCAAAACAGGACGAATCATTTACTAATGACCAGCATGATGGTTTGAATTTGAATTTGTGTCTGCACTGATACAAGAAATACCAGGAAAACATGATCAGGTGCACCCATGACGACGCCATGTGACTAATAATTTTATGAAAGGAGGATTTAATCATAATTTCACTCATTTATTCAATATGATATATCTTAGTCAAATAACGGAATACATAATATATTTATTACTATGCTAGTATCAGTAATCCCCCGTTCCCCCCTTCCCCCCCCCCCCCCAATAATAGAAAAAAAATATAAACAAGAGCCGTCACAGACGGATTATGCTCCCCGAATAAGTGTTTGTCACAAAATAAAAACTATCATACATTAAGCTCCCTTTTCCCATGACAGCTTTTTTGTACACAAATTATTTATAGAATATGGTCTAGAACATCCTATTTATTACATGAGCACAAATTTTCATTAAATTCTGCCCATTAGATGAAGAGAAATAAGAGAAAAACTAATTTTTACACTAAGGCCCCTTTTTCCATGACGCGGCCTTACATTTACAAACGGAAAAAAAGGTCCCTAGGTATTGACCCAGGGAGTTCACATGTGAAGTTTCATTGAATTTGGTCCAAGGGTTGCTGAGATATGGCTGTGGACGGACGGACGGACGGACACACGGACACACGGACGGACGGACAGCGTGGCGACTATATGCTCCCCCGAAATTTTTTCGGGGAGCATAAAAATCATTTTTTCTATTTTTTATAACTAAATGTTTTTTTGGTATCAAAGAAAATCATATTTGATAACATTTCCGAACAAAATAACCACACAAACAATAATATTTTTCACAAAATGATAGATTCCAGTTTTTCACATTTTTTAGCAAAAATACCCAATTTTTGCCCCAAAATTACAAAAATCCGAACGGAGGGATTCTTTTATATTTTTTTTCTATGAACAGTTAGGTACTTCCTGAGTGTATTGGCATAGGTTTCAATTCTGTTCAAATTTTGTCCAGGTTGCGCCAATATTATTTTAGTTTGACCAGACTAATAGATCTATAAATAAATATTCATTGCGGCACTGAAATTACCCATGATCTAGTTCAAACTTTGTACACCCTAACAACCAGTACAACCAATTATCTTCGTTTGATGAAACGGGTCTTTTTGCTTTTACTTTAAAACATTAAAATCATATTTATTCAATACCGATTATACTAGCTGTTTCTTCTTAGATAGTTACATGAATAATTCCAAATAAAGCGCAATGGACTAAGACATTTTTAGACCGGTCCCAGTTGAATTGCATATGGTGGGTGACCGAAAGAATATATTGGTCAAATGAAAACGGTTTTTTTCTTTTGTCTGTAACAAACTTGAATGATATATCTGTTTGAAGTAAAATTGATGGTTGGTCGTCATTAACTTCTTCATCAGTGCTGTGTAAAAGTTCCTTTAACCCATTACCAAACGGCAAAAAATTGGACTGATCCAAATTCAAAGAGAATGCAGACAGCAATTCCAAGTGAATGAAATCTAAAAATATATGGTTGTTTTAGGTAGAAAATATTGTGGAAAATGAAGAAATTGCTTGTCACAAGCAATTTCTTCATTTTCCACAATGTTTCCCCAAGCCTTTTCTTGTGAAAGAGTCTAAAAGCGTCACTGTGCATTAATGGGTTAAATCAAGTCGCATTTTGATATATAAATTCAGTGTAACGTTACATCGTTACATATTTACCACATTTTAAGCCATAAATTGGGCTTGGACCCCCCCCCCCCCTGGAAAACAATTTGGGCTTGAACCCCCCCCCTGGAAAAAATCCTGGATCCGCCCTTGATTTGTGTACATCTTGGCATGACATGGAGAAAAGGCTTGCTTCCGGTGTAACGTTGTAAAATGACCCTAATAGAAAAATGACCCCCGGTCATTGTTTCATATAAAATACTGAGCCCCTTTGAAAAAATAACGACCCTCCTGATTTTATCCATTAAATATTGACCCCCATCTAACTTATTGCTAATTCAACATGCATTGTATATCGATTCAAATCACCGCCGTATTTATTTGTTGTTGTTAGCTCACATGAACACGGAGTACTCAATGTGAGCTATTGTGGTCACTTAATGTCCGTCGTCCGTCCTTACGTCCGCCTGACTGTCAACGATTTGGTGTTTACACTCAAAAATCCACAAAAGTTAGCCAATCTTGATCATGCTTCATCAAAGCACGTATGGTCATAAGTTCTCAGATGCGTTTGATTATGGGCCTGATCGGACTTGGAAGTCCGGAGTTATGTGCCCTTGAACGTAAAAATAGCTGGTTTTGACTTTGTTTACACTCTGGCATCTACAAATATTTATCAATAGTGACAGAACTTGGACACACTTCGATTTTGGGTCTAAATGAACCAGAAAATCATGAGTTGTCTGCCCTTGAATGTGACAAAATTGCTGTTTTCGACTTTTGTTACGCTCTAGCATCTTCAATTATTGACCTATCAAAATGAAAGTTGGGCTCAAAGTTGGTGACTATAAGGTTGCGTATGAGTTTGATTTTCGTCATGATCCGACCAGAAAGTTATGACTTATGTGTCCTTGAATTTTACAAAATTGGCGTTTTCGACTTTGTTTTTACTCTATCAACCACAAATAATGACCAATCAAGACAACATTTAAGCACAATATTGGAGACCATAGCATCTGGGATGACTTAAAATTTCAGAAAAATCTGCATTTGAATTTGACACAATTGCGGTCAGTTTTCGACTTTGTTTTCACTGTATCAACCAGAGATATTGACCAATCAAGACGAAACTTATAATCTTGGTTCAGATGAGCGATTTAGAACATCATGAACCTCTTGTTGCTACTGTCGTTGTTGTTGTTATTGTTTTTGCTGGAGCTGATGCTGACTGAAGACGGCCCCATGACTTGAACGGGGATGAGTTAGAGTCTCCAACCCACATTAAACAATTTTCATTTTATTCATAATTGCATATGGACTAGCAAGTATAGTGAGAAAATCATACTCTTTGATTTTCCTTGCTTTGCCAGAGTTTGGTTTGCCATGCATTAACCCATTACCACACAGTGACTCCTTTTGACTCCCCATAAGATAATGGCTTTGGAAAATATCGTGGAAAATGAAGAAATTGCTTGTGACAAGCAATTTCTTCATTTCCCACAATGTTTTCTACGTAAAAAGACCAACAAATGCAAAATTTCATTCACTTGAAATTGTCGTCTGCATCATCTTTGAATTTGGACTGACCCAAAATGTTGTCGTTTGGTAATGGGTTAAAGCATGACGGGGAATCACGTGACCCATGCAATAATCTGTTACATCTGTCTTAGTTGAATATGCATAGAATAATGTTCATCTTGCCAACTGAATCCCGTTTGAATTTGATCCAGTCCATTAATATGATTTTTGAGAACAGGGTGTCATATAATTATTCTATTTCTAAAAATCCTTTATAACAACTTTTGATCCGACTCGGTTATAATACGCAAATTAATGTTTCGCAAATTGAATTGAAGATTATCTGTCTGTCGGTTTAGAAGCAGGCAAATTCACAAATTCCTGTTCTAACAAGATGTGTTTGTGAAACACAAATGCCCCCGAAATGGCCATTTTTCTAAAATGTTAAGTTTTCGTGGAGTAAAGGGTTATTAAGGGTTAAGGGATGACCTTGAGGAAGGTCAAATTGCTTGAAACAGATAGATATCATTGAAAGGAAGTTGCATACCAAATTTGAGCTTTGTATGTCAAATACTTTTGGAGAAAAGGCAAAGGTTAAGTTTTCGGAGTAAAAGGTTAAGTTTTCGTAGAGTAAAGGGGTGATAAGGGTTAAGGGATGGCCTTGTGGAAGGTCAAATTGCATGGAACAGATAGATATCATTGAAAGGAAGTTGCATACCAAATTTGAGCTTTGTATGTTGTATGCCAAATAATTTTGGAGAAAAGGCCAAGGTTAAGTTTTCGGACAAACGGACGGACAGACAGACAGGCGGACGGACAGACAGACAGACAGACGGACACGAGTAAAACAATATGCCCCCGATCTCTCGATACGGGGGCATAAAAAAGTCCTTTATGCCAACCTTTGACGTGACTCGGTTATATTACGCAACTTAATGTTTTGCAAACTGAATTGAAGATTATCTGCCGTTCGGTTTAGAAGCGGGCAAATAGTTCAGCAAACGAGTCGAGCATTTATTACCGGTCTCAACAATGAAATTGAAACTGAATTTCATCTTTGCTTCGGTGATTTTGTTAAATGAAAGAGTACGCGCTGGGCGGTACAGTTTCTTTCGGGACAATAACTTTCAGGGAGAACCGAGCTCTGCTTTAGACAGCTCTGTTGGCGTTTCTGCGACTGAGTGCGCTGAACAATGTGCAGCTAGAAGCATTTGTTCATTTGCCGAATACCAGTACAGAACAAAGTTCTGTCGTCTGTTTTCGAAGATTGCCTCGAAATCATCTGCAAAGAGGGCTGGATTTGTATCCATGCATATCTACAGAGAGGTATCGTTTTAATATTTTCTTTCTTATCACTCTTTCACTAAACCAACTTTTGATGTTCTTAATGCTTTTTACACACGGCAAAATATTACATTGCTCAAAATTAAAAGATACTGCGGTAGAATGGATGTATAGAAAGATTGGGATTTGTGAACATTTACCGGTATGCATAGAACAAAACGGAGTCAAACGTATAGAAAATAGAAACGTAGAGGAACGGACTTGACATACACAATAAGCAGTGTTCCACATAGACGCGAATGCTTTACGGTTCATTGGTGTTTTACGCCGTATTCAACAGCTATGGTCATATCGTGGCGGCTGGAGCACCTAACCATGGATTCCTGTTGTTTCTCATACCAGTGCTACCACAACACCATAACCGAGCCTCCAGCTACTCGTCCACATAGGTTATCGATATCCAACCATTGGTAGATGACATTGAATGTTAAATTAAGTGTTACAATGTATCACTGACAGAACATAGCCTTCGACGCCCGTTACGCGTTTGTTAGTTTAGCACGCACAGCAAGCCCAACTGCTGCTGTTTCCAAAGTTAGTCCAACGTGAGTCACCAGTTTTAGTCAGAAAAAAATGAGGTCTGTGGGATTCAAACACAGATTTTTTCAATTCTAGAGCCCAAGCCATACTACTGAACCACGTTGCTCCACTTAACTTGTCTATTTTTCTAGGGGAACGAAACAGGGAGGTGTTCGAGCAAGGAAGTCTTCAACAAGACCACTGGTAAATGTGAAATTCTTGGTAAGTGTGGACTGCTCATACCCCATACTTAGAACATTTTGGTGATAACAACATACATGTAATTTAATTCATTCCAAAACGATAAAAATGCAGGCCAAATTCGAAAGCTGCAGCAGACGAGATAAAAATATTTTAAAAACATGAAATCATATTATGGTCTATTTACAAAATTGAAGCAAAAAGAAATGTGGTAGCCAACATTATTTTGACTTTGTATCTATGCTTTCCCGATCTTTTTTCTTTTCTTCTCGATAAATCAAACCACGTTTTATTTTGTGAAGGTTTAAACTATTTTTTTGTGATCATTACATCAACAACAACAACAAAAAAAACCCAGATATGGTTTGAATAGAGAACATTATTTTCCCCCAACATAGAGACGAATGAGTGAGAGATAAATGCATGTGTCTCTGTCTTACTGTTCTCTCAATACTTTGATTATATAGAAAATTCTGTTGCTTTTCATTCTCTCCAAATCTAGTAGCCACTTCTGCGAGATATCATTGTTAACTAATGAAGTGAATTTGTTTGAACCAACCTGCAAAATTTGGACATATGTATCAAACATACCTCAATTTTCCTCTTCTAGGCTGTGGGTTCCCACAGCAATATAATACCGATGATGTTACGGGCAACATGTATGGTGTCAACAACAAACTGCTCGTGAATGAGTCACGTGGGTACCTCGTGGCTACGTGTAATTATAATGGTACTTGGGATTTGCTGCCGCCGAATTATAACGGTACTCTGATTATCTCATTGCCAAATGAATTTGTAATGCGAGTTTTCTCTGTAATGAATAATTTTAGAGATAAAGATATATGTGAAGGAAGTGTCTATTTATACTAGTCGCACAAATTATCACATAGATTAAGTCGAACAAATTGAATGACATCCTAAACATAACTATATTGTCGGGGATATTAAAACGCTATAGTTACATATGTAGCAAAAAGCAGGTCCGTGAAGTTGGCAGCCCAGCAGCCTAGCAGCCTAGCAGAGTGAAGTTGGCAGAGCAGCAGTCTAGCAGCCTAGCAGACTAAAAAATTTTTTTGCAAAAATTTTGATTTCTGACACTAGCATTATACACGAGATATAAGTTTTACCCGGAAAAACTGAATTTCGAGTGATAATAGATTAGTTCCAGATATCTCGAATTTTTCAACTTTTCCGACAAAAATGTCTCAAAACTTGCCATTCTTATATCAATATGGTCCTTTCAAAGATGGTAACATAAAACTTAGAAAAAACGCGGTATTTTTCATTCTACGAAGCTACTTTGTAAGGGGGTCGAAAATGTGAAGTTGGCAGACCAGCAGTCTAGCAGCCTAGCAGACTAAATTTTTTTTTTGCAAAAAATTTGATTTCTGACACTAGCATTATACACGAGATATAAGTTTTACCCGGAAAAACTGAATTTCGAGTGATAATAGATTAGTTCCGGATATCTCGAATTTTTCAACTTTTCCGATAAAAATGTCTCAAAACTTGCCATTCATATATCAATGTGGTCTTTACAAAGATGGTAACATAAAACACAGAAAAAACGCGGTATTTTTCATTCTACGAAGCTAATTTGTAAGGGGGTCGAAAATGTGAAGTTGGCAGACCAGCAGTCTAGCAGCCTAGCAGACTAAAAAAAATTTTTGCAAAAATTTTGATTTCTGACACTAGCATAATGCACGAGATATGAGTTTTAGCCGGAAAACTGAATTTCGAGTGATAATAGATTAGTTACAGATATCTCGAATTTTTCAACTTTTACGACAAAAATGTCTCAAAACTTGCCATCCTTATATCAATATGGTCCTTTCAAAGATGGTAACATAAAACTTAGAAAAAACGCGGTATTTTTCATTCTAAGAAGCTACTTTGTAAGGGGGTCGAAAATGTGAAGTTGGCAGACCAGCAGTCTAGCAGCCTAGCAGACTAAAAAATTTTTTGCAAAAATGTTGGGTTCTGACACTAGCATTATACACGAGATATAAGTTTTACCCGGAAAACTGAATTTCGAGTGATAATAGATTAGTTCCGGATATCTCGAATTTTTCAACTTTTTTTTTTCCGAGAAAAATGTCTCAAAACTTGCCATTCATATATCAATGTGGTCTTTACAAAGATGGTAACATAAAACACAGAAAAAACGCGGTACTTTTCATTCTACGAAGCTAATTTGTAAGGGGGTCGAAAATGTGAAGTTGGCAGACCAGCAGTCTAGCAGCCTAGCAGACTAAAAACATTTTTTGCAAAAATTTTGATTTCTGACACTAGCATAATGCACGAGATATGAGTTTTAGCCGGAAAAACTGAATTTCGAGTGATAATAGTTTAGTTCCGGATATCTCGAATTTTTCAACTTTTACGACAAAAATGTCTCAAAACTTGCCATTCTTATATCAATATGGTCCTTTCAAAGATGGTAACATAAACCTTAAAAAAAAACGCGGTATTTTTCATTCTACGAAGCTACCTTGTTAGGGTGTCGAAAATGTGAAGTTGGCAGACCAGCAGTCTAGCAGCCTAGCAGACTAAAAAAAATTTTTGCAAAAAATTTGATTTCTGACACTAGCATTATGCAAGAGATATGAGTTTTAGCCGGAAAAACTGAATTTCGAGTGATAATAGATTAGTGCCGGATATCTCGAATTTTTCAACTTTTACGATAAAAATGTCTCAAAACTTGCCATTCATATATCAATGTGGTCTTTACAAAGATGGTAACATAAAACACAGAAAAAAAGGCGGCATTTTTCATTCTACGAAGCTAATTTGTAAGGGGGTCGAAAATGTGAAGTTGGCAGACCAGCAGTCTAGCAGCCTAGCAGACTAAAATTTTTTTTTGCAAAAATTTTGATTTCTGACACTAGCATAATGCACGAGATATGAGTTTTAGCCGGAAAAACTGAATTTCGAGTGATAATAGATTAGTTCTGGATATCTCGAATTTTTCAACTTTTACGACAAAAATGTCTCAAAACTTGCCATTCATATATCAATGTGGTCTTTACAAAGATGGTAACATAAAACACAGAAAAAAGGCGGTATTTTTCATTCTACGAAGCTAATTTGTAAGGGGGTCGAAAATGTGAAGTTGGCAGACCAGCAGTCTAGCAGCCTAGCAGACTAAAAAAATTTTTTGCAAAAATTTTGATTTCTGACACTAGCATAATGCACGAGATATGAGTTTTAGCCGGAAAAACTGAATTTCGAGTGATAATAGATTAGTTCCGGATATCTCGAATTTTTCAACTTTTACGACAAAAATGTCTCAAAACTTGCCATTCTTATATCAATATAGCTGGGCCGATTAAGTCGATTTTTCACTCAAATTGTGCATTTGGTGAAACAAGCATGAAATTTTGCACAGAGGTCAGCAAATGATAGCTGTTCACAAAAAACCCGTTGGCCACCTGAAAAAAATCAAAATGGCCGCCATTTTCCAAGATGGCCGCCATGGTCATGATTTAGTCCATTTTTATGGTAAATTTCAGCTACATTTTGTTTTTTTTTCTGCAAATTTCCTTTCTCAAATGGTACAATTGTGTGGAATATTTATTTTCAATACTGATTTATTCATTTTATGTTGTTTATGGGTATACTGCTTTAGAAAAATCCAAGATGGCCGCCATTCTTATGCGCATTATCATGTACATGGTATTTGCATGTTATCTAGACGTGTAATATGAAATAAATTAATGATTCTGATTGTGATTCATTTAATATTGTCTATTTGTGTTCCTAGGAATGTTGTAGTTGACAAAAAGTAGAATTATCTTACGACAAAAATCATGATCAATGACTACTATTAACTAGATGTTTCCTACACAATTTATGTCTGTCTGTCTGTCCATCCGCTTGTCAGTCCGAAAACGTAGCATTTGCCATTTCTCCAAAAGTATTTGACATACAAAGTTCAAATTTGATATGTAACCTTCTTTCTGTTCCATGCAATATGACCTTCCTCATGGTCATTCATTAACCCTTATCAACCCTTAACACTAAAACTTAACTTGAAAACTTTTCGGGGGCATTCATGTTTCACAAACACATTTTGTTAAAGATTTGCATGCTCATTTCACGCAAACAGTGGCTGTCTTTGTACAATCAGAGAATATGCCTGTTGATGTCATCAACGGCAAATGACTTAATTTAGCATACATCATCGGCCAACTTAAAACCCTAAGTGTTACTTAATTAAGTGTTAATTAAAAGCCTGCAAATTCCTATTCAATGAGCCAAACAATCAAACAAATCCATACAGCATAATTTTGTTTAGCTCAACTTGAAACCACACTGAACACCCCGTAGCGAGTATGAAGTCTACACATTTGCATAATTGAATCAAGGATTTGTGGACTACAGCAGCTAACTATACATGATGTCCTGCAATACTTAGTTACATTGTCTTAAAATATATATGACGTGGGTATGGAAAAGGGATCCATTATCGCAATTTAGTCACCTACGGAACCAGATCAGTTCTTACCTGGGCATAATCTGACAGAGTTGTACAAGGTTACCAAGAAACTATTAGAGTGATAGGAATATAATTATCTTTATTAGACGTGTACGTACAGCTTGATATGGCCTCAAATGTTATATCGACCCTACTTACAGATCCTGCCTCATAACGTCCCCTTTTGTATGAGTTCTCTTGTACGTAATTAAAGGCATGGATCTGATTTTTAATTTTGATACATATAGTCGTAAATAAAAACTTTGATTTGCAGAATGAATGCAAGAAAAAAGTTGCAAATTAAACTTAATTAGCAGTCTTTCTTATAGCCTGCTTATATTTGTGCCAATTTGTATTAAGGCAAAAAAGACATAGTAACCAGAGTAGAAGTTTGGCTTGTTAGTGTGTCAAACGAATGATTGTTGCTGAACCATAACAGGATATCTTTATACATGTATTTGAATGGATTTAGAATGTTCATTCCTTTCTGTGTATATGCTGTTTGTCAAACCATTAACATAATATTATGTATCAAAATACAAATACCAAAATAATCTGTAACAAGTATGGAGAAGAATTGCTATTCTACTCGTTTATCCACATACACAGATCTCTTATGATTAGGGACTGAAAATAGGAAATATACAATCTTTTGCCTCTTTGGAAACGCATACGCTTATCTATAATTGCCCATATTCATCATATTGTGGAGCCAAGAGAAATATACTTTATACCCAACAAGTTATACACGGGCTGGTCAAATATATGAATACATGGATGTCGGTGAGGAAAATATATGTCACTTAAAAAAATTAGCTTGTGTTTTCAAATGAACACTTTAATGCATCTGTTGATATTGGGGATATTTTCAAAGAAATGCCCTCTAAAATTACCATTTTCGATAGAATGTTACCAAATTCAATAGGCAACCCAAGTAATTGTTAACAATCTCAACACGCTAGTCAAATGTTGTGACATAGAGAGTCGAAACCCTGAATGTGTTGGCGACTGACAAAGTGTTTTGTATAGCTGATAACAGACTGCCAACGATCACAAAGTCTCAATTTGAGCAACTTTGAGAACTAAATGCTGAAGACACCCAATAGTATTAAGTCAGAAATGGATACAATGAAGTTTGGGTTAGGTACTTTCCACATCAAATGCTGTAACACTTTAAAAAAAAAAACAAATAGATTATTTGAAAATCCATGTTATATGATTCTGAAAAGTAGGCAAGCATTTTGTGACTATTCCGACCCTCTAGATTTTGTGATCTTGCTCAATTTGAAAGACAATATTTCTTTGCTGGCTATCAACTAGCGTAATTGTACACCATATCTGAAATATGTCATTGTTGATGTTAAGCAGCAGGCAAATTGTCACCTTTGGAGATCTTTTTGAGTGTGTTGTTCTCTTGTGAGCTATAATGATGAATTTGTGCATATTTACATTTTTATGACCAATAACAATAAATTCAAAATAAACATTGTATGCAGCAATTGGTTTCTTTAGTTTTTGTAAAATCTTTGAAAAAATTTAACAATTTCCAGATCTTTGCCATGCAGTCTTTTTAAGAGGTGAGCAAGATATTACACTTTTGACACTCTTGCTTGAGCAATTTTGCCAAATTTAAGACAAAATGTCTCTGTGTGTCTGGCACAAATTGTATAATTGTTTGTGTGTGGGTTTTTGCTCAGGAACTTAGTTTTCTGTTGTCATAGTTTTCAGTTGTTGTTGTTCTGATACATACAAAGGGTTACTTCTGGAGCTCACGTTGAGTATGTTGCACTCAGGTGAGCTAAAATGATTAAATCATTCAAAATATGTATTTGAATTTCCTATGATCGAAAGAATAAATTCAGCACAAAAATCATACATATTGATAAATTGTGACAAATCTAAAATTAAATTCTGTTAAACCAGCATTAAATGGCGGCCATTTGCAATTTTGAAAATGGCTGCCATTTTGACCACCATTTTGAAGATTTGCGTGGCCATTTGTTTCTTTCAAATGAGTGCACCATGGCGAGTCTATATGTCTAGTGTTATGCCTTTTACACTAAAAACCTAATATTTCTCTTATCTGCCCATCTGTAACAGGTTTTCGTGATAACAATATGCCCAGGTGAGCTAAAATGATGAAAACAAGCACTATTTATTTATGGATTTGGATTTACTGTCGTCAAACACATGGGTTTCGACAAAAAAAATCGTGAAAATCGGTCAATTCAGCTCAGTTTAATACCAAAAATTGTATTAGCAAGTACTATTTGGCGGCCATTTTGAAAATGGCCGCCATTTTGACCGCCATTTTGAATTTTGAGTGGCCAACGATGTTTTTTGAAAGAGAAGGACATGTTGAACCTACATACCAAGTTTCATGCTTGTTTCACAAAGTGCACAATTTTTCCCCTTTTCGGCCCAGCTAATATGGTCCTTTCAAAGATGGTAACATAAAACTTAGAAAAAACGCGGTATTTTTCATTCTAAGAAGCTACTTTGTAAGGGGGTCGAAAATGTGAAGTTGGCAGATCAGCAGTCTAGCAGCCTAGCAGACTAAAAAAATTTTTGCAAAAATTTTGGGTTCTGACACTAGCATTATACACGAGATATAAGTTTTACCCGGAAAAACTGAATTTCGAGTGATAATAGATTAGTTCCGGATATCTCGAATTTTTCAACTTTTCCGACAAAAATGTCTCATAACTTGCCATTCATATATCAATGTGGTCTTTACAAAGATGGTAACATAAAACACAGAAAAAACGCGATACTTTTCATTCTACGAAGCTAATTTGTAAGGGGGTCGAAAATGTGAAGTTGGCAGACCAGCAGTCTAGCAGCCTAGCAGACTAAAAATTTTTTTTGCAAAAATTTTGATTTCTGACACTAGCATAATGCACGAGATATGAGTTTTACCCGGAAAAACTGAATTTCGAGTGATAATAGATTAGTTCCGGATATCTCGAATTTTTCAACTTTTACGACAAAAATGTCTCAAAACTTGCCATTCTTATATCAATATGGTCCTTTCAAAGATGGTAACATAAAACTTAGAAAAAACGCGGTATTTTTCATTCTACGAAGCTACTTTGTAAGGGGGTCGAAAATGTGAAGTTGGCAGACCAGCAGTCTAGCAGCCTAGCAGACTAAATTTTTTTTGCAAAAAATTTGATTTCTGACACTAGCATTATACACGAGATATAAGTTTTACCCGGAAAAACTGAATTTCGAGTGATAATAGATTAGTTCCGGATATCTCGAATTTTTCAACTTTTCCGATAAAAATGTCTCAAAACTTGCCATTCATATATCAATGTGGTCTTTACAAAGATGGTAACATAAAACACAGAAAAAACGCGGTATTTTTCATTCTACGAAGCTAATTTGTAAGGGGGTCGAAAATGTGAAGTTGGCAGACCAGCAGTCTAGCAGCCTAGCAGACTAAAATTTTTTTTTGCAAAAATTTTGATTTCTGACACTAGCATAATGCACGAGATATGAGGTTTAGCCGGAAAAACTGAATTTCGAGTGATAATAGATTAGTTCCGGAAATCTCGAATTTTTCAACTTTTACGACAAAAATGTCTCAAAACTTGCCATTCTTATATCAATATGGTCCTTTTAAAGATGGTAACATAAAACTTAGAAAAAACGCGGTATTTTTCATTCTACGAAGCTACTTTGTAAGGGGGTCGAAAATGTGAAGTTGGCAGACCAGCAGTCTAGCAGCCTAGCAGACTAAAAAAAATTTTTGCAAAAATTTAGGTTTCTGACACTAGCATTATGCACGAGTTATGAGTTTTACCCGGAAAACTCAATTTCGAGTGATAATAGATCAGTTCCGGATATCTCGAAATGTTCAACTTTTACGACAAAAATGTCTCAAAACTTGCCATTCATATATCAAAGAGGTCCTTACAAAGATGGTAACATAAAACATAAAAAACACGGTATTTTTCATTCTACGAAGCTACCTTGTTAAGGTGTCGAAAATGTGAAGTTGGCAGACCAGCAGTCTAGCAGCCTAGCAGACTAAAAAAATTTTTTGCAAAAATTTTGATTTCTGACACTAGCATTATGCAAGAGATATGAGTTTTACCCGGAAAAACTCAATTTCGAGTGATAATAGATTAGTTCCGGATATCTAGAATTTTTCAACTTTTCCGACAAAAATGTCTCAAAACTTGCCATTCATATATCAATATGGTCTTTACAAAGATAGTAACATAAAACATCGAAAAAACGCGGTATTTTTCATTCTACGAAGCTACCTTGTTAGGGTGTCGAAAATGTGAAGTTGGCAGACCAGCAGTCTAGCAGCCTAGCAGACTAAAAAAATTGTTTGCAAAAATTTTGATTTCTGACACGAGCATTATGCAAGAGATATGAGTTTTACCCGGAAAAACTGAATTTCGAGTGATAATAGATTAGTTCCGGATATCTCGAATTTTTCAACTTTTCCGACAAAAATGTCTCAAAACTTGCTATTCATATATCAAAGAGGTCCTTACAAAGATGGTAACATAAACCTTAAAAAAACGCGGTATTTTTCATTCTACGAAGCTACCTTGTTAGGGTGTCGAAAATGTGAAGTTGGCAGACCAGCAGTCTAGCAGCCTAGCAGGCTAAAAAAATTTTTTGCAAAAATTTTGATTTCTGACACTAGCATTATGCAAGAGATATGAGTTTTACCCGGAAAAACTGAATTTCGAGTGATAATAGATTTTAGTTCCGGATATCTCGAATTTTTCAACTTTTCCGACAAAAATGTCTCAAAACTTGCCATTTTTATATCAATGTAGTCTTTACAAAGATGGTAACATAAAACATAGAAAAAACGCGGTATTTTTCATTCTACGAAGCTATTTTGTAAGGGGGTCGAAAATGTGAAGTTGGCAGACCAGCAGTCTAGCAGCCTAGCAGACTAAAAAATTTTTTTCCAAAAAATTTCATTTCTGACATTAGCATTATGCACGAGATTTGAGTTTTACCCGGGAAAACTCAATTTCCACTGATAATAGATTAGTTCCGGATATCTCGAATTTTTCAACTTTTCCGACATAAATGTCTCAAAACTTGCCATTTTTATATCAATGTAGTCTTTACAAAGATGGTAACATAAAACACAGAAAAAAAACGCGGTATTTTTCATTCTACGAAGCTACCTTGTTAGTGTGTCGAAAATGTGAAGTTGGCAGACCAGCAGTCTAGCAGCCTAGCAGACTAAAAAAAATTTTGCAAAAATTTTGATTTCTGACACAAGCATTATGCACAAAATATAAGTTTTACCCGGAAAACTGAATTTTGAGTGATAATAGATTAGTTCCGGATATCTCGAATTTTTCAACTTTTCCGACAAAAATGTCTCAAAACTTGCCATTCATATACCAATTTGGTCTTTACAAAGATGGTAACATAAAACAGAGAAAAAACGCGGTATTTTTCATTCTATGTAGCTACCTTGTTACGAGATCTAATGCTTAGATTATGTCCAAATTTCGTCTTGATTGGTCACTATTTGTTGTTGTTAGGGTAAAAACGTAGTCGATAATAGCAATTTTGTAAAATTCAAGGGCAAATAAAACACGACTTTTTCATCCAATCAGACCAAAATTCCATTTATTTTGAGATTTTATTGTAATCAACAAAATGCCAAAGTTTTGTTTTGATTAGTGAATACAGTATTTGCAATTGTCCGAGAGACAAAACAAAGTCGAAAATGCCAATTTTGAACAATTCAATGGCAAATAACTCATGACTTTCTGATACGACCTTACCGAAATTCAACCTCATCCAAATTATTGTGGCCATTAAAAATGGTTCCAAGTTTCATCATGATTAGTCAACAATTGTAGATACTATAGTGTAAACAAATTAAAATAAAGTTGAAAACAGCATTTTTGTCAAATTCCAGGGCACGTAACTCTTTACTTTCCAATCCGATCAAAATGGATCTCAAACTTATTCTAGATCCCATGGTCCAAAACATTGTGTCCAAGTTTTGTCCTGATTTGTCTATAATTGTAAATGATTGAGTGTATGCCTAAAGTAAGTCGAAAATAGCCGTAAACGACAATTTTGTCAAATTCAATGGCATATAACACGGGTTTTTCTGGTCAAATCAAATTGAAAATCAAGCTCGCCCAAGATCTTATGGACATCAACATTGTGGTCAGGTTTTGTCTTCATTTGTCGATATTTGAAGATGCTAGAGTGTTAACAAAGTCAAAACTATCTATTTTTCATGTTCAAGGGCACATAACTCTGGACTTAAAAGAAAATACTAAAACTTTTAAAGATTTTCTGGTAATGTCGCAGGATTTTTTCCTAACAAATAATAGTTTTGAATTGTTTCTTGTATTCAAGGAATTAAAGCTAGAAGGTTCTAAAAGAAACTCGTCTTGTTTTAGTGCACAGTCAATCGTGCAATTTTGGCAAGTACAGTCCACCATAATTTAGAGCTCTAATACATCATTTTGGATTATTTCAATTCCTTAAATATTTCTGAAGATTAAATTACGAATAGGTAGCATTCATTAATATAAGTTTCATTCGTGTTCTCGTCTAAAATTTTCTACAGATAAATGACAAACGTATTTAATAATGATAAAAGGGTTTTAACAAAACCTAAATTTTAACCCTAACATTCCAAAATATTAACCATATTTACTATAACGATGTACTAGAACAGGTTTGCAAGAACAAAAGTGGATTTTTTTTGATAAAACAAGGACAGGACAGATATTACACGAAATGGGAAATTTTCGTTTAATCCAAATTTTTTTATATATTAGACGAAATGGGATTATACCAACTGGGATGTAACCCGGTCAACAATGTTCTTCGGGAGGAGAACGAGAGGCATAAATTTTTAACTAGAAAGTAAGGAGGCGTTATCTTTAAACAAGCACGCATTGATCTCACATGCGCAAAAAGATAAAATGCTGCTTATCATCTTCTTCTGCTTTTGCCTAAATGTTTTCCTAATCCTTTTCTACCAAGGACGCTAAAACCAGCTCTTGTTTGTGAAGGGGTTAATTCGATTAAGATAGACCTATGAGATCATTTTTTACTCTAATTTTTCGAACTTGTAAGCAGAAAAACATAATAAATACAAAAAGGGGGTCAGTTTCCTTGGTAAAAAAATAATTGAACGAAGTCTACTCCCAATTCGTCTACTATTTTTGACATCAGTCCCATTTCGTCTACTTTTCAGTACTTTACATATCAATAGGATATTTTGTTATTTTTATAACATTGTTTTCATATCATAAAACAAAAAATGCTGTTTATTGATGATTTAACATGAAAGTAGACGAGTTGGGACCTCAACGGCTACCTTCTGACCTTATAATTTACAGCAATCATGTAGGCCTACAGGAAAGGCTTATGTCTAGTGACAGACGATAATAACTGCACATTAGTTACAGCGCAGAGATTTAAGGGGGAATGCTCCAGTTTCCTAATTTTTTTCCCAACAATAGAATTTACTTATATTTTGTATGTTGAAATTACATGTTATTACCAATTGAAAAATAAAATAAAAATGGATGGCCAGATTTTAAAATCAACACTCTTTGGAATTATGCAAAACGTCATCCCAGAGCACTACATGCTTGTTTTTCTGTGGCTCAGCTGATTGTTTATCTGTCACACTCTGAGCCTGTTTGTTCACGTTGCATTGACAGTAACATTCGGACGTGTCTTACAGAGCACATATTAACTAATTGTGAAAAAATGAAAACATGTTCGTTAACATTCATACATAAAATCAGACAACGTTTCTCTGTAGATGGTGTACAATTTCTTTTTATCATGCTATTGTGTCAACATTGACCTGATATCAGCTGTCCGATAACATTAAGTTATATCAGTCACTTATTTTTAGAACTAATTTGCATACTCTCGCGAGATCTCATTGGAACTACTTTTCAAACCTCGCCAATTCAAAATTGTAAAAAATTATTGGGCCTTCATGAATTCATAACTCGTTGCATATAATTTGACTTGTAAAAATTGACTGGTGTGACACCAATGATCTATAATTAGACCAAGACATAAACAGTTGTGACATCGTCACATGTGACGTCATACTATGTATTTGTGTAGAGCAGATCTGTGTTTTAGTATATTGACGTTTCATAGGTGACATTTTCAAGTTTGTTTTTGTGAATTTACAAGTAAATACCAACTACATAAGCATTCGAGAATAGAAGATTCATTTAGTGATATAAAAGGCTTTTACAAACAATGTTTTGTGTAGATTATATTGTGTTGAGAAGAGTGAAATTGACATACATGTCCCATAGGAAAGAATGACAAAGCATAATAAATGTGTGTGTGAAGATTCTTGACTCAAGCCGAAAGTTCTGTCATTAAATAACCAATATAAAGGTACGTTCTGAACATTGCTTTATGTTTCATTTGTTCTTCAGTTGTTTTATCATTTTCTGCATATGCATATTTTGGAATTGAAAGCTTGTCGTACACAAATTACAGGATAATTACACGTACATGACGATAGCCTAATATTTTACTACTGATCCGCCATCAATGTCGATCCTAATCTGTTTCGAAGCGACGATAAATGTACGGACATTGGAGTTCAGTTATGTACACAAATATTTCTATAAAATGCAAATGAAGTCAACTGCAATATTCACAATTCTTTGGGTTCAAACATTGCCGTGTAAATGACTAGTGAAATTAGATCTATATTCATCGGAAGCCGACATTTTGATGTCATACTGCTGTGTGATTTTTTTCGTTGCGCAATAATTTATACGTTAAAAATCTTAGAATAACCCCAAATTACGTGTTAAATAAGCTATTTTTATTTATTTATTATGATTTTCGATGATAGCATGATAAATATAATAACAGGTGACTGTCTTCTGATATCAAAGTTATCTGGCTCGGCAGGTAGAAATTATCAGGACTCGGCAGAGCCTCGTCCTGATAAATTCTCCCAACCTCGCCAGATAACTTTGATATCAGAAGACAGTCACCTGTTATTATATATTTGTCGCTAGTTCGGTCGATTACTTATATGCATTGTTTGGTATAAATGACCAATTCTACAATGTCCTAGGTGACAATCACACATCTTTTTATCACCATGTATTATGGTTTTTGCATAGAGTATGGTTGTTCTACTGTAAGCCACCATAATATTTCCTTTTCCTTTCCCAATGAAGGCATACGTTGAGAGCCATAAGAGATAACTATAAAGTAAACAATGAGTGAAACGAATAATTTCCTGTCTATGTTATTTCCCTCAATGCTTCTAGTGCTAAATTATACAATTATCCATTGTATTTTAAATCTCTGACTGAACTGACAAAAATGTTGCTTTTGGAGAGGGTTCATGTAACTTATGATAACAATATAATGTTTGTCTACGAATTCAATCTGTATGATTGCTAACATTGTATAATATATATGATTATTTAGCCATTAGACATATGTTTATCATTTCGTTTCGGATAAGCAGTTGCACTAAAATGGCAACACTATCTTCAAATGTAAGCATATTATACGTACTGAATTACGTGCAAGTCTTAGAAAGTAAATATTAGAAAACATCGTCGGAAAGGCAGTTTCGTCGAAACAAGTCTTCTGTCCTTTCGATGTTTTCTTTTACTCTCTGAATAGATTCCACCGTTATTGGAATAATATTAACTAAACTGCTTGTACATACATGCATACTTTTTCTATTCTGTCTGCCTTTCTATTTGTATTATGTTTCTCTCCTGTTTGTTTATATTCTTTCAATTGTTTGACATATTTGTAACCACTTGTTCATATATGAGAATCTTCAGTATTGGAGGAAATAAAGATATAATAATAATGGTCTTGTTTGAATTTTATAGGCATTCGTGTCACATACCCCTACAGTGAAAAAATGCACAATTTCTTGCACCTGTCCAAGGTCATTAAAATGATAATAAAATGCTGTATATTCATCGTTTAGTCCCGAAACGGATTTAAAGTAACGTCTTACATTTAACAAGAACAGAAAACCCAAAATACGAGCTATTATAAACGCGTAAATGTATAAAATAGCATGCTCACGTGTTCGGTTAGATCAGCGAAGCTGGAGTGTTTTATGCCAAAATTTGCATATTTTTGGAAATATTTTAAGTTCTACATAATAGAATTTGATAAAACTCCCTCATTGTATTACGCAACATGTCCTGGTAATAATTCAAAAAGAAAATGTATAGGTCAGCGCACTTATTAGTGATTTACAGCAATTTATATCAGCTACACATGAATGAAATGACGCAAAACAGTGGTAACTGCATACACACTTACGACTTTCTTGCTCTAAATAATCGATTTCCATCTTGAGGAAATCAGTTTCGCATAATAAATACACTTTTACCGTCGAAAATGGTAAATTTTAATGATGTGTTATATTATTAAAAATATGGTAGCGAAACATATTGGTACAAAACATTTAACTTACTACAGTAATGACCGAGTGTTCCGAAAAACTGGAGCATTCCCCCTTAAAAATATACTGACGCGACTAAAATGTGTTCTCACTTTTCCTGACTATGCATTTTAAGGTGCCCGTTCATCATATATTTTTTTCTTTTTTTTTTTTTTTTTTTTTTTTTGAAAAACTTTGTGAGAAAAGGAGATAATGGTTATCATAGTAGTTTTCACCTATTTAATGTGTTACAATGTATAGCATTTTAAAGAGCGCATTGTTTGTTTTTGTTTGCTTGCTGGTTTTATCACTAATTTGTCAATTGCACGAATTTTGAAATCGGACAAATATAAATATCTTAAGGCGGGGAAATGTAAATTTATAAAGAAACGACTTGAATAGACGGACATGAAAGTGAATGTGCAACGTCATAATATAACTTTACGTCGGAAAATCGTTGTTTTTTCGAAATCGCTTTCGACACAGTGTTTACACGGGTGGTAAACTTTGGAACGACCTCCAAAAAGAGGTAGTGAATTTCTGTTCCCATAGCACATCCGGGGACCCGCGAGGTCGGTCCAATAGCTAAAAACGTGTAAATAAAGGTAGGTGTCGGTGGTTCTTTTGATCGTTTCCGAGGTTTCTAGCTAAAAATGGATATTATGGCAATGCTATGTCGTGTAAAAAAGACTTATCGACGCACACGGCCCAAAACTGCGATCGAAACCGAAGTAATTTCCGCTGGATCGTTTTTAAAAGTTCGAACACGATATTGCTTTTTCACAACAGTTTGTCAACAACTGTCACCTTTTTGTATAATTTGTGGTCTTCCGCGAAGAATACAGCCCCGGTACGTTCGTCCTGGGGAAACGAGTACTCTGTATCACATATCCAGTTAAAAACGGCAACGGGGCGCAATATTTTAGAAAATGATTGAGAAAATTTCAGTAGAGGTCGTTCCAATAAGGTAGAGCTTGTTCCAATTTGAATGAGATCGTTCCCAGTGCTCTCCTGTTTTATACAATGAAATAATACCTGTGATATCAGACCAGCCAAACTAAGACAAAAATTAATGATGGCGTTTGAAATATCAGAATTATCGTCATATCAGAGGCTTCGTTTTGTCTTGTGTGGTGACTTTGTTTTACATGACAGTCTGTTTCTGATGTTTCTTAAACTCTACGCATGGATCTCTTGAAATGTACTTTTAGCTCACCCGAGCACGAAGTGCTCGAGGTACACTATTTTGGTCACTTATTGTCAGTCGTCCTTCCATCTTTCTGTCTGTCCGTCTACATTCTAGCATCCGCAAGTTTTATAAGCCAATCTTAAACAAACTTGGTCAAAATAATGATGGTCGTAAGTTCTTAGATGAGTTCGATTATGGGCCTGATCGAACCAGAATGTACTGAGTGATCTGCCTTTGAATGTCAAAAAGGCTGTTTTTGACTTTGTTTACATTTTAGCATCTACAAATATTGATTAATCAAGACAATAATTGGTCAGAAAAGTTGATGATAATAATATCTTGGGCAGATTTAATTTTCAGCCTGATTGAAAATGCACCTCTGGAGTTATCTGCCCTTGATTTTGACAAAATTGCCATTTTCGACCTTGTTTCCGCTCTAGCATCCACAAACATTTATCAATCAACACATAACTTGGACAGAATATTGTTGAACATAAGATCTTGTATAGGTAAACTTTTCAGTCTGATTAGAAAGATACATCTTGAGTTATCTGCCCTCGAATTTGACAAAATTTCGATTTTCGACTTTACTTTCACTCTTCAGCATTCACAGTTTCTTTCAATCAAAATTATATCCAAAGAAATAAGATCTTAAGAGAATAAGATATTACTTAAAAGAAAATTTAAGCCTAATCAGAATGCATCTTGAGCTATCTGCTTTTGATTTTGATAAAATTGCCATTTTCGACTTTGTTTTCACTACTCTAGCTACTACAAATATTTTTCAATTAAGAAAATAAACTTGGACTGAATATTGTTGGCCATAGGATCTTGCATAGGTAAAACTTTCATCCTGATAAGAATGATGCATCTTTAGTTATCTGCCCTCGAATTTGACAAAACTGCAATTTTCGACTTTACTTTCATTCTTCAGCATTCACTATTTCTTCGAACTCATCCAAGAACTTATGTGACCATCATTATTTTGACCAAGTTTGTTTAAGATTGGCTTATAAAATTTATGGATGCTAGAGTGTAGACGGACAGACAGACAGACAGACAGACGGATGGAGGACTGACAATAAGTGATCACAATAGTGCACTTCGTGCTCAGGTGAGCTAAAAGTGCATTTCAAGAGATCCATGCGTAGAGTTTAAGAAACATCAGAAACAGACTTTCATGTAAAACAAAGTCACCACACAAGACATAACGACGTCTCTGATATGACGATAATTCTGATATTTCAAACGCCATCATTAATTTTTGTCTTAGTTTGGCTGGTCTGATATCACAGGCATTATTTCATTGTATAAAACAGGAGAGCACTGGGAACGATCTCATTCAAATTGGAACAAGTTCTACCTTATTGGAACGACCTCTACTGAAATTTTCTCAATCATTTTCTTAAATAATGCGCCCCGTTGCCGTTTTTAACAGGATATGTGATGCAGAGTACTCGTTTCCCCAGGACGAACGTACCGGGGCTGTATTCTTCGCGGAAAACCACAAATTATGCAAAAAGGTGACAGTTGTTGACAAACTGTTGTGAAAAAGCAATATCGTGTTCGAACTTTTAAAAACGATCCAGCCCAAATTACTTTGGTTTCGACCGCAGTTTTGGGCCGTGTGCGTCGATAAGTCATTTTTACACGACATAGCATTGCCATAATTATCCATTTTTAGCTAGAAACCTCGAAAACAATCAAAAGAACCACCGACACCTACCTTTGTTTACACGTTTTTAGCTATTGGACCGACCTCGCGAGTTCCCGGATGTGCTATGGGAACAGAAATTCACTGCCTCTTTTTGGAGGTCGTTCCAAAGTTTACCACCCGTGGTTTAGTTAAATTGAGAATTATTAACATCAGTTTTGTCTTGTGCAGCAACAATAGCACCAGTTTAATATAGAGTCATATTGAGAAGGGTTAATACACACACGAACAATTAATCAGTAGCACGCGGCAATTTAAAAGAAGGGTGCTATACATGTATACTCGAAGATTAAGCTATGTGAGACTTACTTTTTTTAATTTGTCAACTGCTAAATTATGATAAAAATTGATTGGTTCGTAATATTGGATAGCCTTTTCATTTAATTAATGAAATAAACATATTAATATGAAGAGACCATTCTTTAAATCCCGTAATTTTTTTGTGAAAATTGTTTGAATGGAAAGGGAAAGGAAACAAAACCACGCAGGAGTTGCAGGCGCGTCGCGTGGTTTTGGACATTGAGGCGGTGGACGGGGAGGGTTTGGGAGGGGTTTCCCCTCCGTATACGTAAAAATTTATTTGTTTGAGTGAAGAAAATGACACCATTTCCTGGGCATTAAAGTCTATCACTGGCCTTTTCTAACCATGTATCAGTGAAAAAATCTATACATTTTAGACTAAATCCAAGCGTGTATGGTAATGGAATCAGATTTTGACATTGTAGGCTTTAAACGACAACTTTTATAACAATCCCTCCTCCCACGCACACACAAATAAAATAAAAAAAATATGGTCTCTAAAAATGGCATTTGAAATCATAAAGTGAAAAGGAAAAGTGATTATCCGCAATTTTTCTATACAATTATCTAACATATTTTGTATTTCGACAAAAAAATCGTCGTCTGTGACTGCTTTAACCCTTTCCCAAAGAGCGAAAATTTGAACTATTTCAATTTTACAGCTTTGCATACAACACAACTGATAATTATCTTGATCAAAATACAATTTGTGTATGATGTATAGCATAGTATTTATTTAGGCAAATGGAGAAAATGGAGGTCATTAGCCTTCCTTCTTTCGTCTCAATATTTTTCCAAGCTTTCTCTATTGCACACGTCAATACCAGGTCTTGTCTATAAAAGGATCAAAATGGACTGGCATACAATGTAATCGTTTTGGAACAGATATGAAAATATTAGTAACATTGAAAAAGGCATATAATGAAACCTTTCCCATTTCAACCAATAAAACATACTCTTGTAATTAGTTGGTGGAAAATAAAGTTCTGGATAACCAATGCGCAAACAAATGAATCAGTTTGCTTTCGAGTAATCACGTAATAAACTTAGCTATTTAATCAATTACTATAAGTTTAATTAAAGTGAAGGGTTAATCGTAAAACTATTGTAAGTGCTATAAATTTTATTTTCGCCTAAAATAGTCTGGCGGTAATAGCGTTAACCCTTTCCCAAACAACATAATTTTTGAATGTTCCAATTTTAAAGAAGTTGAAGATGACAATTTTAAGTGCATGATATTAAAAATGTTTTAGTCTTGTGGGGTAGAAAACATTGTGGGAAATGAAGAAATTGCTTGTCACAAGCAATTCCTTCATTTTCTACAATGTTTTCACATGTCAATATCTTGTGAGGAGTCAAAAAGAGTCATTGTGTGATAATGGGTTAAGCCATTCATTTTATTGCTTTAACCCTTTCCCAAACAAGACCTGGTTTGGACGTCCCTTATAGAAAATATTAGGGAAAACATTGCAACAAAAGAATTAAGACACTGCTGATAACCAGCAGTTTCTCCTTTTGTCTCAATACTTTCTGTGCCATATTTTACACAAATCCTATCTTTTAAAACATTCATTTTGTCATTTGTAGTAGTTTTTGAAGGGGATCACCCTAAAATTTTGCCGTATGGTAAAGGGTTAATATATGACAGTTACCGTACAGCCCGATTATGATTGAAATCAACCGATTGTCTTTTCGCCGCCCCAAACGACAAAGTGCCTTTTTACTTGCCGAATTATTGGGGTAGCTATTGCCACCCATGCGCGGATCTAGGGGTGGGGTCAACCCCCCGCCTGGAATTGGCCGAAAATTGAATTTTGACCATATAGCTTTTTATCAAATGACATCATTGGGCTTTGCTACCCCCCCCCCCCCCACCCCCACCCCTGGAAAAAATCCTGGATTCGCCCTTGCCACTAATGCCGCCCCGAACGCGACGCATCTGAAGACGACAAAGGAAGTTTTAACAAAATTAGAAATTGAGTCGATAAAGAGGTTATTCCAAGTCGATATTATCCCATTTCGTTTACTTTGTGTTTGAATCTTGATCCCAACTCGTCTACAGTTTTAGCTCGTCTTTTTCGTCTTTTGTGAATCGTTATAATTATAATATAATTATTTGTGCGTGTAGACATTAAAGTGACATTTCAGATTTATTTCATTTTTTAAAAGTACGTCTTCATGCAAAGGGCGTTTACTCTAATGTGTAGAAATGCTATCCGTTTTTTGTGATTGTTGTTTATAAGCGAACAATACACCTTCAAAGTTGAGACAGAAATGACAAATTCTATATAAATCTGAACTGTTGTCCACAACAATTTGTTTAATTTTAGCACAAAAATATTTATTTCTCGTAAACGGTTCAATATTTTGGCTTGAAATTTTCAGAATTTTCATAAGAAAACAAGCTCTTTCAGATAGAATAAAATAAAATTTATGAAAAATAATTGTGAAATGTCACTTTAATACACTGGTAGAATTGTTGAGAGAAGAAGAAATGGCACTCTTTCTGTGACCCTGCATGTTGAACTTGAACATTTACCTGATTTTTTTTTATTTTCTTGCTTTATCTCATGCTACACTACTCTTTGCCATCTTGTTACAAAAATATAAGAAGAATGAATATTTCTAAAGAAAACATCATTCAAATTAAGGTTTACTAAAATATATTCTTAAATAAGGCCCAAACAGTATAATTGTTATTTTCTTACCAGTTACTTTTTTCCGTTCAGTTTTTCCCGTAAACTTTCTCTCCGTTAACCTATTTGCAGAGCCATAAATAGCATTATGTTGTACTATTTATAACAAATCAGACTCAAATTCAAGATTTTATTTACAAAAGAAGATTTGTCTTGATTGGTATAAACATATTTTCAGCTGTTAAAGTGAAAATGGTGTAAACATGGCATTTTCCTCGATTTTAAGGGCGAGGGCATTTAAAGCAATATTTATTATTCGGATGTAACTTATACGACTTATTATGATTAACATTTTGATGAAATTTAAAGTGCCAGATGCTCATCTCTGCAAAATAATACTAAAACATATCATAATCTAAAATTCTATATAAAGACAAATCTCAAAATGTAACTTTGCAATTTGTTTTTCAAATTGACAATTCCACTATTCTCACCAAACAGCACTCAAATAAATGTAAGGATGAATATATTGTACTTACAAAAATGTGACAAAAAGACCTTTTAATTTGATATACATTTACTTAGATTATTTGGGAATACACTATATTAGTAAATTACTGTAGGAAAAGCATTCCTATATATAGTATTTTTTTTTGGTAATGTACCCTAGGCGCGATACCTTGCACTATTTTCTGATATGTTCAAACAGGAGTACGGACAAAAGGAATCTGCATGACGTTTTGTTATGTTATGATGTTATATTTTGACCACGGACGTTTTTGGCCAGTATGTTTTGGCCAGGACATTTCGTTGAAAAAGGGACGTTTTGGCCAAAGTCAACTTATGGGGAAGCAAATTATATTATGTTATTGTAGATGGGTGTAGGACAAAACCCCCTAGGACACCACCCCCCCACCCAAGGACATAAACCCCTGGACAAAACCCCTTCAGGACAACCCCCCCTAGGATAAAACCCCCTAGGACAAAACCCCAATCCTTATTAAAATGAATATCTCATATATTTATTTTTTCAATTTTGCTTTGGTTTTTAAATTATAATTGGGGCATTATGAAATGATTTTTTGATAATTTTCATTAAAAAAAAAGAACTTTGATATTATTTGGTTAAATATAGCAACATTTAACCCTCTATGATTAGACGACCAAATTTCAGAGTTGTCTGATTTTAAAAAAAAATCGCATATGACTGTTGCATGTAAGTACATTAGGCAATTTAGACCAGCAAGCAAAGAAACATTTAGAGAAAAAGAGAACTGTGTATTGGAACACACTTTTTATCCATTCCCCTAATCTTTACTTTATTTCCTGTTTGATGCACATTTCGTCAGACAATGAACAGTTAGATTGATCCGATTTGAAGGAAAATACAAATATTCTATAGATTTTACGTAACATCAAGAGAAAAGGAGAGCTTGATTGTTAGTTGTTACAAACAATTTCTTCATTTTCCAAAATGTTTTCGTTATGATTGATGCATAACAGTGCAGATTTTGACTCTAACCGGTCAAAATATAAACAAATTGTACCAATAATATTCAATTAATAAAGTATTGATCAAATAACTAATATGTACATTGATAATATGCAATATGCATGTATATAATAATACTTTCATAAAGCACAAAAATATAACAGTATGTATGAAATCAAATAAGTTTTGTTAAAGTTATATCAAAGAAAGTAATTTTTAACCCCGTATTTTTGTTAAATTTAATTCATTTTCTTATCACTCAAAATATTAATTTGTGTAAAGCATTAGCACTGAATATTCATATTTATTTCATAAGATTTCTCTAAAGTATTCACAAAAAAAAAAATTTTCATAACCAAGGGGGTTTTGTCCACTTTTCATTTAAGGGCATGGGGGTTTTGTCCATGGGGTTTTTGTCCAGGTGGGTTTTGTCCTAGGGGGTTTTGTCCTAGGGGGTTTTGTCCGTACCTCTTGTAGATTCTTTGGTAAATAAATGTCACTTTCAACTATTTTAATTAAAGTAACATTTCAGATTTTTTTGTCATAAAATTTTCTTTTATTTTTATCTGAAAGAGCATATTTCCTTATGAAAATTCTGAAAATTTCGAGCCAAAATATTGCGCCGTTTACGAGAATTTTATATTTTTGTGTTAAAATTGAACAAATTGTTGTGGACAACAGTTCGGATTTATATGCAATTTATCGATTATGTCTCAACTTTAAATGCATGTTTCTCGCTTATTGGCAACAACTTCAAAAAACTAATAGTATTTATACTCATTAGAATAACCAATCTTGGCATCAAGACATACTTTTAAAAAATGAAATTGGAATGAAATGTCCCTTTCATTGATTGAAATTACCTTACATCAATCAAAGAGGAGGTGAAATTTTTATTAAATTGAGTTTAGCCTAAATGTCCGCTTTTCCAATAAGGCTGGCCGAAACATCCGTCGCCTAAACGTCCTGAACAATACATACTGTCAATAACGCCTGTGGCCGAAACGTCCGTCCTGCGGACATAAGTCCAAGGGACAATGCCCCACTCAACTAGGACAAAAGCCCACTCTTTATATTAACCTTTGGAATAACTCAATTCATGGGAAAATATTTTTTCTTCATACTTCATTTCTTTGTATAACATTTCAATCACTACGAAATAATAAACATAATACCAAATGAAACATACTCATACAGGTTATGAGCTAGGGTAAGGATAAAATGGGATTTGAGAATATTTCTGTAACTAACATTATGGATGTTATGCATTTTTGTTTCATGGTAAAATTCTCAAAGATGGGGTCCCAGTCCAAAGAACCGACTGCAACTATACAAATCTGACAAGATACACACGATTGGTTATGCAATTTTCTAAAGAATGGTTCTCAACATTTAACGTAAATGCTATTCTTCCGTACATTAAATATTGAGGTTGCACGCACGACAGACACAACGCCATGACAATAGCCCGCTGACTTGAGGTCAGTAGATCAAAAAATGATTTTTAAAATTACTTTAACCCTTTCCAGAACAACAAAATTTTAGAGTTGTCCACTTTGCAAACTCCTGCAGATGACAAAACATATATTGGTAGAGACAGGATTTGAGTACAAAATAGCTAAGAAAATATTGAGGCAAAAGGAGAAAGTGCTGTTTATCACCACTTTCTTCTTTGGTCTCAATATTTTCCCATTCCTTTTCTTTTGGGTACGTCAAAACCAGATCTTGTTTGGGAAAGGGTTAAGATATAAGATATATCTTTGATATATGAATGGCAAGTTTTGAGACATTTTTGTCGGAAAAGTTGAAAAATTCGAGATATCCGGAACTAATCTTATATCCCTCGAAATTGACTTTTTCCGGGTAAAACTCATATCTCGTGTATAATGCTAGTGTCAGAAATCAATTTTTTTGCAAAAAAAAAAAAAAAAAAAAAAAAAATAGTCTGCTAGACTGCTGGTCTGCCAACTTCACATTTTCGACCCCCTAATAAGGTAGCTTCGTAGAATGAAAAATACCGCGTTTTTTCTATGTTTTATGTTACCATCTTTGTAAGGACCATATTGATATAAGAATGGCAAGTTTTGAGACGTTTTTGTCTGAAAAGTTGAAAATTTCGTGATATCCGGAACTAATCTATTATCACTCGAAATTCAGTTTTCCGGGTAAAACTCATATCTCGTGTATAATGCTAGTCTCAGAAATCAACATTTTTGCAAAAAAATTTTTTAGTCTGCTAGGCTGCTAGACTGCTGGTCTGCCAACTTCACATTTTCGACCCCCTTACAAAATAGCTTCGTAGAATGAAAAATACCGTGTTTTTTTAAGTTTTATGTTACCATCTTTGAAAGGACCATATTGATATAAGAATGGCAAGTTTTGAGACATTTTTGTCGTAAAAGTTGAAAAATTCGAGATATCCGGAACTTATCTATTATCACTCGAAATTCAGTTTTTCCGGCTAAAACTCATATCTCGTGCATTATGCTAGTGTCAGAAATCAAAATTTTTGCAAAAAAATTTTTTAGTCTGCTAGGCTGCTAGACTGCTGGTCTGCCAACTTCACATTTTCGACCCCCTTACAAAGTAGCTTCGTAGAATGAAAAATACCGCGTTTTTTCTGTGTTTTATGTTACCTTCTCTGTAAAGACCACATTGATATATGAATGGCAAGTTTTGAGACATTTTTGTCGGAAAAGTTGAAAAATTCGAGATATCCGGAACTAATCTATTATCAGTGGAAATTGAGTTTTCCCGGGTAAAACTCAAATCTCGTGCATAATGCTAATGTCAGAAATGAAATTTTTTGGAAAAAATTTTTTTAGTCTGCTAGGCTGCTAGACTGCTGGTCTGCCAACTTCACATTTTCGACCCCCTTACAAAATGGCTTCGTAGAATGAAAAATACCGTGTTTTTTCTAAGTTTTATGTTACCATCTTTGAAAGGACCATATTGATATAAGAATGGTAAGTTGTGAGACATTTTTGTCGTAAAAGTTGAAAAATTCGAGATATCCGGAACTAATCTATTATCACTCGAAATTCAGTTTTTCCGGGTAAAACTCGTATCTTGTGTATAATGCTAGTGTCAGAAATCAAAATTTTTGCAAAAAAATTTTTTAGTCTGCTAGACTGCTAGACTGCTGGTCTGCCAACTTCACATTTTCGACAACCTAACAAGGTAGCTTCGTAGAATGAAAAATACCGCGTTTTTTCTAAGTTTTATGTTAACATCTTTGTAAGGACCATATTGATATAAGAATGGCAAGTTGTGAGACATTTTTGTCGTAAAAGTTGAAAAATTCGAGATATCCGGAACTAATCTATTATCACTCGAAATTCAGTTTTTCCGGGTAAAACTCGTATCTTGTGTATAATGCTAGTGTCAGAAATCAAAATTTTTGCAAAAAAATTTTTTAGTCTGCTAGACTGCTAGACTGCTGGTCTGCCAACTTCACATTTTCGACAACCTAACAAGGTAGCTTCGTAGAATGAAAAATACCGCGTTTTTTCTATGTTTTATGTTAACATCTTTGTAAGGACCATATTGATATAAGAATGGCAAGTTTTGAGACATTTTTGTCGGAAAAGTTGAAAAATTCGAGATATCCGGAACTAATCTATTATCACTCGAAATTCAGTTTTTCCGGGTAAAACTCATATCTTGTGTATAATGCTAGTGTCAGAAATCAAAATTTTTGCAAAATTTTTTTTTAGTCTGCTAGGCTGCTAGACTGCTGGTCTGCCAACTTCACATTTTCGAGACCCTAACAAGGTAGCTTCGTAGAATGAAAAATACCGCGTTTTTTCTATGTTTTATGTTACCATCTTTGTAAGGACCTCTTTGATATATGAATGGCAAGTTTTGAGACATTTTTGTCGTAAAAGTTGAAAAAATCGAGATGTCCGGAACTAATCTATTATCACTCGAAATTGAGTTTTCCCTTGTAAAACTCATAGCTCGTGCATAATGCTAGTTTCAGAAATCTAAATTTTTGCAAAAATTTTTTTTAGTCTGCTAGGCTGCTAGACTGCTGGTCTGCCAACTTCACATTTTCGACACCCTAACAAAGTAGCTTCGTAGAATGAAAAATACCGCGTTTTTTCTAAGTTTTATGTTAACATCTTTGTAAAGACCACATTGATATATGAATGGCAAGTTTTGAGATATTTTTGTCGTAAAAGTTGAAAAATTCGAGATATCTGGAACTAATCTATTATCACTCGAAATTCAGTTTTTCCGGCTAAAACTCATATCTCGTGCATTATGCTAGTGTCAGAAATCAAAATTTTTGCAAAAATTTTTTTTAGTCTGCTAGGCTGCTAGACTGCTGGTCTGCCAACTTCACATTTTCGACCCCCTTACAAATTAGCTTCGTAGAATGAAAAATACTGCGTTTTTTCTGTGTTTTATGTTACCATCTTTGTAAAGACCTCTTTGATATATGAATGGCAAATTTTGAGACATTTTTGTCGGAAAAGTTGAAAAATTCGAGATATCCGGAACTAATCTATTATCACTCGAAATTCAGTTTTTCCGGGTAAAACTTATATCTCGTGTATAATGCTAGTGTCAGAAATCAAAATTTTTGCAAAAAAAATTTTTAGTCTGCTAGGCTGCTAGACTGCTGCTCTGCCAACTTCACTCTGCTAGGCTGCTAGGCTGCTGGGCTGCCAACTTCACGGACCTGCAAAAAGCACCGCTACATGACATCTTCGAAAAAGAAATACCAAATTATTTACTCCAAAAGCGCTTACAGTCAAACTCTGCATGGTTTTGAGGATTAAGAGGAAGTCAGATGTGTATAATGTTATATGTTCAGCAATCTCACAGGGACGCTTTGAAAATCATGTTCAATTTTTGTATGTACCTTTTCAGCAAGATACAAGCCATTGACATGTCGTGAGTTACAGAATCAGTATCCCAGCATGCCTTCTGGTATTTACGAAAACAAATATGGCGTCGTGATGTCATGTGACCTAGATACAGATGGCGGTGGCTGGACGGTGAGTTTATTATGACAAGTGTTCAGACTTATTCAAAAGTATGTTGCAGACAGCAGATGATACAAGACCACTAAGCTAACCAGAAAATTGTTGTGTCTACGTCCTTTAAACTTGTTTCCAATTAGTGGTACTTGGTCTAGGAAAAATATATTTTGAAAAGTTTGAGAAAATGCAAGTTAGTTTGTTTTGTAGTAGGGTAAGGTTGAAAAGGTTGAAATGGTGATGGTTGTAATACATCACTTGAATTTGTCTGTAAACTGTCGTCATCCTAAAGTACACTATGAAGAATTGTTTGATTGATTAATCTGATTCAAGAGCATTCTTGGTGGAAAGGGTTAGTTGGTTAAATGAAATTACTCCGCAATCGTGTTTGTTAAAGTTTCAATTGCAATTAAATCAATCGGTTTCTTTAAATATATTGGCATTGAAATTACATATAGACTATCACAGTTCTGAGTCAGGCTTCCCAATTTACTTAGGCTCTCATCTTATTGTGATTAACGTACACGTTTTTCTCTAAAATATGGTAAAACGAGCGATAAACCAAGAAGGTAAATGTTTAGTTCATTCAAAACTTGTATTCATGCTAATTTCTCTTCTGTCACGAAATCATAATTCATAATAATTTACGAAAAAAAAAATGCTCAGCATATAGATCTATCGCTATTTGTCAGGTTTTTCAAAGACGGTTCGATGGAAGCGTCGACTTCTATAGAAACTGGTCATTGTACAAGAACGGCTTTGGAAACCTTCATGGCAATGGAGAATTTTGATTTGGTGAGATTTTTGTCATTTTCATTCCGCATTATTTCCATGTTGTTTTTTCTTTTTTATACCCCCCAAATTCAATTTGGGGGGTATATAGGAGTCAGCTTGTCCGTCTGTCTGTCTGTCTGTCTGTCTGTCTGTCTGTCTGTCTGTTGGTCCGTCTGTTGGTTTTTTGTCCGCTCTATTTCTCCTAAACTGCTGGTTCAATTTAATTCAAACTTCACATGTGAACTCATTACCAAGTGGAGATGTGCATATCAAATTTTTGTCACGGTCCATTGATTTTTGACAGAGTTACGGCCCTTGAGTGAATTTTCTTGTCCGCTCAATTTCTCGGAAACTAATGGACAAATTTCAAAAAAGAATTTACAGTTATGCTTACTGGCTCTCAAATATGTGCGTATCAAATTATGGTGATGATTCATTGATTTTTGACTGAGTTATGGCCCTTTGCTGAAAATTGGCAATTAACGCAAAATCAATGTGTGTTGATCGGTTTTTCAATTTTTTGTCCGCTCTATTTCTCATAAACTATAGGACCAATTTTGTTCAAACTTCACATGTGAACTCATTACTAAGTTGAGATGTGCATACTAAAAAAATTTTTACGGTCCATTGATTTTTGACGGAGTTACGGCCCTTGAGTGAATTTTCTTGTCCGCTCAATTTCTCGAAAACTAAAAAACGGATTTCAGAAAATCTTTACAGTTATGCTTAGTAGCTCTCAAACATGTGCATATCAAATTTTGGTGATGATTCATTGATTTTTGACTGAGTTATGGCCTTTTGCTGAAAATTGCCATTTTACGCAAAATCAATGTGTGTTGATCGGTTTTTCAATTTTTTGTCCGCTCTATTTCTCATAAACTATTAGACCAATTTTGTTCAAACATCACATGTGAACTCATTACTAAGTTGAGATGTGCATACTAAATTTTTTTCACGGTTCATTGATTTTTGACGGAGTTACAGCCCTTGAGTGAATTTTCTTGTCCGCTCAATTTCTCAGATACTAATAGACGGATTTCAAAAAACCTTTACAGTTATGCTAAGTAGCTCTCAAATAGGTGCATATCAAATTTTGGTGATGATTCATTGATTTTTGACTGAGTTATGGCCCTTTGCTGAAAATTGCCATTTAACGCAAAATCAATGCGTGTTGATCGGTTTTTTTCAATTTTTTGTCCACTCTATTTCTCATAAACTATTAGACCAATTTTGTTCAAACTTCACATGTGAACTTATTACTAAGTTGAGATGTGCATACTAAAAATATTTTCACGGTCCATTGTTTTTTGACGGAGTTACAGCCCTTGAGTGAATTTTTTTATCTGCTCAATTTCTCGGAAACTAAAAGACGGATTTCAGAAAATCTTTACAGTTATGCTTAGTACCTCTCAAATATGTGCATATCAAATTTTGGTCATGATTCATTGATTTTTGACTGAGTTATGGCCCTTTGCTGAAAATTGCCATTTTACGCAAAATCAATGCGTGTTGATCAGTTTTTCAATTTTTTGTCCACTCTATTTCTCATAAACTATTAGACCAATTTTGTTCAAACATCACATGTGAACTCATTACTAAGTTGAGATGTGCATACTAAATTTTTTTGACGGTTCATTGATTTTTGACGGAGTTACAGCCCTTGAGTGAATTTTCTTGTCCGCTCAATTTCTCAGATACTAATGGACGGATTTTAAAAAAACTTTACAGTTATGCTTAGTAGCTCTCAAATATATGCAAATCAAATTTTGGTGATGATTCATTGATTTTTGACTGAGTTATGGCCCTTTGCTGAAAATTGCCATTTAACGCAAAATCAATGTGTGTTGATCGGTTTTTCAATTTTTTGTCCGCTCTATTTCTCATAAACTATAGGACCAATTTTGTTCAAACTTCACATGTAAACTCATTACTAAATTGAAATGTGCATACTAAAAAAATTTTTACGGTCCATTGATTTTTGACGGAGTTACGGCCCTTGAGTGAATTTTCTTGTCCGCTCAATTTCTCGGAAACTAAAAGACGGATTTTAAAAAAAACTTTACAGTTATGCTTAGTAGCTCTCAAATATATGCAAATCAAATTTTGGTGATGATTCATTGATTTTTGACTGAGTTATGGCCCTTTGCTGAAAATTGCCATTTTACGCAAAATCAATGTGTGTTGATCGGTTTTTCAATTTTTTGTCCACTCTATTTCTCATAAACTATTAAACCAATTTTGTTCAAACATCACATGTGAACTCATTACTAAGTTGAGATGTGCATACTAAATTTTTTTCACGGTCCATAGATTTTTGACGGAGTTACAGCCCTTGAGTGAATTTTCTTGTCTGCTCAATTTCTCAGAAACTAAAAGACGGATTTCAAAAAATCTTTACAGTTATGCTTAGTAGCTCTCAAACATGTGCATATCAAATTTTGGTGATGATTCATTGATTTTTGACTGAGTTATGGCCCTTTGCTGAAAATTGCCATTTTACGCAAAATCAATGTGTGTTGATCGGTTTTTCAATTTTTTGTCCGCTCTATTTCTCATAAACTATTAGACCAATTTTGTTCAAACTTCACATGTAATCTCATTACTAAGTTGAAATGTGCATACTAAAAAAATTTTTACGGTCCATTGATTTTTGACGGAGTTACGGCCCTTGAGTGAATTTTCTTGTCCGCTCAATTTCTCGGAAACTAAAAGACGGATTTCAAAAAAAACTTTACAGTTATGCTTAGTAGCTCTCAAACATGTGCATATCAAATTTTGGTGATGATTCATTGATTTTTGACTGAGTTATGGCCCTTTGCTGAAAATTGCCATTTAACGCAAAATCAATGCGTGTTGATCGGTTTTTTCAATTTTTTGTCCACTCTATTTCTCATAAACTATTAGACCAATTTTGTTCAAACTTCATATGTGAACTTATTACTAAGTTGAGATGTGCATACTAAAAATATTTTCACGGTCCATTGATTTTTGACGGAGTTACGGCCCTTGAGTGAATTTTTTTGTCTGCTCAATTTCTCGGAAACTAAAAGACGGATTTCAAAAAATCTTTACAGTTATGCTTAGTAGCTCTCAAATATGTGCATATCAAATTTTAGTGATGATTCATTGATTTTTGACTGAGTTATGGCCCTTTGCTGAAAATTGCCATTTTACGCAAAATCAATGCGTGTTGATCGGTTTTTCAATTTTTTGTCCACTCTATTTCTCATAAACTATTAGACCAATTTTGTTCAAACATCACATGTGAACTTATTCCGAAATTGAGATGTACATACTAAATTTTTTTCACGGTTCATTGATTTTTGACGGAGTTACGGCCCTTGAGTGAATTTTCTTGTCCGCTCAATTTCTCAGATACTAATGGACGGATTTTAGAAAAAACTTTACAGTTATGCTTAGTAGCTCTCAAATATATGCAAATCAAATTTTGGTGATGATTCATTGATTTTTGACTGAGTTATGGCCCTTTGCTGAAAATTGCCATTTAACGCAAAATCAATGTGTGTTGATCGGTTTTTCAATTTTTTGTCCGCTCTATTTCTCATAAACTATAAGACCAATTTTGTTCAAACTTCACATGTGAACTTATTACTAAATTGAAATGTGCATACTAAAAAAATTTTTACGGTCCATTGATTTTTGACGGAGTTACGGCCCTTGAGTGAATTTTCTTGTCCGCTCAATTTCTCGGAAACTAAAAGACGGATTTCAAAAAAACTTTACAGTTATGCTTAGTAGCTCTCAAATATATGCAAATCAAATTTTGGTGATGATTCATTAATTTTTGACTGAGTTATGGCCCTTTGCTGAAAATTGCCATTTTACGCAAAATCAATGTGTGTTGATCGGTTTTTCAATTTTTTGTCCACTCTATTTCTCATAAACTATTAAACCAATTTTGTTCAAACATCACATGTGAACTCATTACTAAGTTGAGATGTGCATACTAAATTTTTTTCACGGTCCATAGATTTTTGACGGAGTTACAGCCCTTGAGTGAATTTTCTTTTCTGCTCAATTTCTCAGAAACTAATGGACGGATTTCAAAAAAAACTTTACAGTTATGCTTAGTAGCTCTCAAACATGGGCATATCAAATTTTGGTGATGATTCATTGATTTTTGACTGAGTTATGGCCCTTTGCTGAAAATTGCCATTTTACGCAAAATCAATGTGTGTTGATCGGTTTTTCAATTTTTTGTCCGCTCTATTTCTCATAAACTATTGGACCAATTTTGTTCAAACTTCACATGTGAACTCATTACTAAGTTGAAATGTGCATACTAAAAACATTTTCACGGTCCATTGATTTTTGACGGAGTTACGGCCCTTGAGTGAATTTTCTTGTCCGCTCAATTTCTCAGAAACTAAAAGACGGATTTCAAAAAAACTTTACAGTTATGCTTAGTAGCTCTCAAACATGTGCATATCAAATTTTGGTGATGATTCATTGATTTTTGACTGAGTTATGGCCCTTTGCTGAAAATTGCCATTTTACGCAAAATCAATGTGTGTTGATCGGTTTTTCAATTTTTTGTCCGCTCTATTTCTCATAAACTATTAGACCAATTTTGTTCAAACATCACATGTGAACTCATTACTAAGTTGAGATGTGCATACTAAATTTTTTTCATGGTTTATTGATTTTTGACGGAGTTACAGCCCTTGAGTGAATTTTCTTGTCCGCTCAATTTCTCAGATACTGATGGACGGATTTCAGAAAATCTTTACAGTTATGCTTAGTAGCTCTCAAACATGTGCATATCAAATTTTGGTGATGATTCATTGATTTTTGACTGAGTTATGGCCTTTTGCTGAAAATTGCCATTTTACGCAAAATCAATGTGTGTTGATCGGTTTTTCAATTTTTTGTCCGCTCTATTTCTCATAAACTATTACACCAATTTTGTTCAAACATCACATGTGAATTTATTACGAAATTGAGATGTACATACTAAATTTTTTTCACGGTTCATTGATTTTTGACGGAGTTACAGCCCTTGAGTGAATTTTCTTGTCCGCTCAATTTCTCAGATACTAATGGACGGATTTTAGAAAAAACTTTACAGTTATGCTTAGTAGCTCTCAAACATGTGCATATCAAATTTTGGTGATGATTCATTGATTTTTGACTGAGTTATGGCCCTTTGCTGAAAATTGCCATTTAACGCAAAATCAATGTGTGTTGATCGGTTTTTCAATTTTTTGTCCGCTCTATTTCTCATAAACTATAGGACCAATTTTGTTCAAACTTCACATGTGAACTCATTACTAAATTGAAATGTGCATACTAAAAAAATTTTCACGGTCCATTGATTTTTGACGGAGTTACGGCCCTTGAGTGAATTTTCTTGTCCGCTCAATTTCTCGGAAACTAAAAGACGGATTTCAAAAAAACTTTACAGTTATGCTTAGTAGCTCTCAAATATATGCAAATCAAATTTTGGTGATGATTCATTGATTTTTGATTGAGTTATGGCCCTTTGCTGAAAATTGCCATTTTACGCAAAATCAATGTGTGTTGATCGGTTTTTCAATTTTTTGTCCACTCTATTTCTCATAAACTATTAGACCAATTTTGTTCAAACATCACATGTGAACTCATTACTAAGTTGAGATGTGCATACTAAATTTTTTTCACGGTCCATAGATTTTTGACGGAGTTACAGCCCTTGAGTGAATTTTCTTGTCCGCTCAATTTCTCAGAAACTAAAAAACGGATTTCAAAAAAAACTTTACAGTTATGCTAAGTAGCTCTCAAACATGTGCATATCAAATTTTGGTGATGATTCATTGATTTTTGACTGAGTTATGGCCCTTTGCTGAAAATTGCCATTTTACGCAAAATCAATGTGTGTTGATCGGTTTTTCAATTTTTTGTCCACTCTATTTCTCATAAGCTATTAGACCAATTTTGTTCAAACATCACATGTGAACTTATTACTAAGTTGAGATGTGCATACTAAATTTTTTTCACGGTCCATAGATTTTTGACGGAGTTACGGCCCTTGAGTGAATTTTTTTGTCTGCTCAATTTCTCGGAAACTAAAAGACGGATTTCAAAAAATCTTTACAGTTATGCTTAGTAGCTCTCAAATATGTGCATATCAAATTTTAGTGATGATTCATTGATTTTTGACTGAGTTATGGCCCTTTGCTGAAAATTGCCATTTTACGCAAAATCAATGCGTGTTGATCGGTTTTTCAATTTTTTGTCCACTCTATTTCTCATAAACTATTAGACCAATTTTGTTCAAACATCACATGTGAACTTATTCCGAAATTGAGATGTACATACTAAATTTTTTTCACGGTTCATTGATTTTTGACGGAGTTACAGCCCTTGAGTGAATTTTCTTGTCCGCTCAATTTCTCAGATACTAATGGACGGATTTTAGAAAAAACTTTACAGTTATGCTTAGTAGCTCTCAAACATGTGCATATCAAATTTTGGTGATAATTCATTGATTTTTGACTGAGTTATGGCCCTTTGCTGAAAATTGCCATTTAACGCAAAATCAATGTGTGTTGATCGGTTTTTCAATTTTTTGTCCGCTCTATTTCTCATAAACTATAGGACCAATTTTGTTCAAACTTCACATGTGAACTCATTACTAAATTGAAATGTGCATACTAAAAAAATTTTCACGGTCCATTGATTTTTGACGGAGTTACGGCCCTTGAGTGAATTTTCTTGTCCGCTCAATTTCTCGGAAACTAAAAGACGGATTTCAAAAAAACTTTACAGTTATGCTTAGTAGCTCTCAAATATATGCAAATCAAATTTTGGTGATGATTCATTGATTTTTGATTGAGTTATGGCCCTTTGCTGAAAATTGCCATTTTACGCAAAATCAATGTGTGTTGATCGGTTTTTCAATTTTTTGTCCACTCTATTTCTCATAAACTATTAGACCAATTTTGTTCAAACATCACATGTGAACTCATTACTAAGTTGAGATGTGCATACTAAATTTTTTTCACGGTCCATAGATTTTTGACGGAGTTACAGCCCTTGAGTGAATTTTCTTGTCCGCTCAATTTCTCAGAAACTAAAAAACGGATTTCAAAAAAAACTTTACAGTTATGCTAAGTAGCTCTCAAACATGTGCATATCAAATTTTGGTGATGATTCATTGATTTTTGACTGAGTTATGGCCCTTTGCTGAAAATTGCCATTTTACGCAAAATCAATGTGTGTTGATCGGTTTTTCAATTTTTTGTCCACTCTATTTCTCATAAGCTATTAGACCAATTTTGTTCAAACATCACATGTGAACTTATTACTAAGTTGAGATGTGCATACTAAATTTTTTTCACGGTCCATAGATTTTTGACGGAGTTACAGCCCTTGAGTGAATTTTCTTGTCCGCTCAATTTCTCAGAAACTAAAAGACGGATTTCAAAAAAACTTTACAGTTATGCTAAGTAGCTCTCAAACATGTGCATATCAAATTTTGGTGATGATTCATTGATTTTTGACTGAGTTATGGCCCTTTGCTGAAAATTGCCATTTTACGCAAAATCAATGTGTGTTGATCGGTTTTTCAATTTTTTGTCCGCTCTATTTCTCATAAACTATTAGACCAATTTTGTTCAAACTTCACATGTAAACTCATTACTAAGTTGAAATGTGCATACTAAAAAAATTTTTACGGTCCATTGATTTTTGACGGAGTTACGGCCCTTGAGTAAATTTTCTTGTCCGCTCAATTTCTCAGAAACTGAAAGACGGATTTCAAAAAAACTTTACAGTTATGCTTAGTAGCTCTTAAACATGTGCATATCAAATTTTGGTGATGATTCATTGATTTTTGACTGAGTTATGGCCCTTTGCTGAAAATTGCCATTTTACGCAAAATCAATGTGTGTTGATCGGTTTTTCAATTTTTTGTCCGCTCTATTTCTCATAAACTATTAGACCAATTTTGTTCAAACATCACATGTGAACTCATTACTAAGTTGAAATGTGCATACTAAATTTTTTTCATGGTTCATTGATTTTTGACGGAGTTACAGCCCTTGAGTGAATTTTCTTGTACGCTCAATTTCTCAAATACTAATGGACGGATTTCAAAAAAACTTTACAGTTATCCTTAGTAGCTCTCAAGTATGTGCATATCAAATTTTGGTGATGATTCATTGATTTTTGACTGAGTTATGGCCGTTTGCTGAAAATTGCCATTTAACGCAAAATCAATGTGTGTTGATCGTTTTTTTCAATTTTTTGTACACTCTATTTCTCATAAACTTTTGGACCAATTTTGTTCAAACTTCACATGTGAACTCATTACTAAGTTGAGATGTGCATACTAAAAAAATTTTTACGGTCCATTGATTTTTGACGGAGTTACGGCCCTTGAGTGAATTTTCTTGTCCGCTCAATTTCTCAGAAACTAAAAGACGGATTTCAAAAAAACTTTACAGTTATGATTAGTAGCTCTTAAATATGTGCATATTAAATTTTGGTGATGATTCATTGATTTTTGACTGAGTTATGGCCCTTTGCTGAAAATTGCCATTTTACGCAAAATCAATGTGTGTTGATCGGTTTTTCAATTTTTTGTCCACTCTATTTCTCATAAACTACTGGACCAATTTTGTTCAAACTTCACATGTGAACTCATTACTAAGTTGAAATGTGCATACCAAAAAAAAAATTCACGGTCCATTGATTTTTGACGGAGTTACGGCCCTTGAGTGAATTTTCTTGTCCGCTCTATTTCTCTAAAACTAATAGACGAATTTCAAAAAAACTTTACAGTTATGCTTAGTAGCTCTCAAATATGTGCATATCAAATTTTGGTGATGATTTATTGATTTTTGATTGAGTTATGGCCATTTGCTGAAAATTGCCATTTTACGCAAAATCAATGTCTGTTGATCGGTTTTTCAATTTTTTGTCCACTCTATTTCCCATAAGCTATTAGACCAATTTTGTTCAAACATCACATGTGAACTTATTACTAAGTTGAGATGTGCATACTAAATTTTTTTCACGGTTCATTGATTTTTGACGGAGTTACAGCCCTTGAGTGAATTTTCTTGTCCGCTCAATTTCTCAGATACCAATGAACGGATTTCAAAAAAACTTTACAGTTATGCTTAGTAGCTCTCAAATATGTGCATATCAAATTTTGGTGATGATTCATTGATTTTTGACTGAGTTATGGCCCTTTGCTGAAAATTGCCATTTTACGCAAAATCAGTGTGTGTTGATCGGTTTTTCAATTTTTTGTCCACTCTATTGCTCATAAACTATTAGACAAATTTTGTTCAAACATCACATGTGAATTCATTACTAAGTTGAAATGTGCATACATTTTTACTAAATTTTTTTCACGGTCCATTGATTTTTGACGGAGTTACGGCCCTTGAGTGAATTTTCTTGTCCACTCAATTTCTTGGAAACTAATGGACGGATTTCAAAAAAACTTTACAGTTATGCTTAGTAGCTCTCAAACATGTGCATATCAAATTTTGGTGATGATTCATTGATTTTGACTGAAAATTGCCATTTAACGCAAAATCAGTGTGTGTTGATCGGTTACTCAATTTTTTGTCCACTCTATTTCTCATAAACTATTGGACCAATTTTGTTCAAACATCACTTGTGAACTCATTACTAAGTTGAGATGTGCATACTAAATTTTTTTCACGGTCCATAGATTTTTGACGGAGTTACGGCCCTTGAGTGAATTTTCTTGTCCGCTCAATTTCTCGGAAACTAATGGAGGAATTTCAAAAAAAGACTTTATAATTCTGCTTAGTAGCTCTCAAATATGTGCATATTAAATTCTTGTGATGTTTCATTGATTTTTGATTGAGTTATGGCCTTTTGCTGAAAATTGCCATTTTACGCGAAATCAACACGTGTTTATCGGTTTTTCAATATTTTGTCCACTCTATTTGTCATAAACTTCCGAATCAATTTTGTTAAAACTTCACATGTGAACTCATTACCGCATTGAGAGGTGCATATTATATTTTGGTCATGGTCCATTGATTTTTGTTGAGTTACGGTGCTTGAGTGAATTTTCTAGTCCGCTCAATTTCTCGAAAATGAATGGATGGATTTAAAAAAAAACCTTTACAGTTATGCTTAGAAGCTCTCAAATATGTGCATATAAAATTTTGGTGATGATTCATTGATTTTTGAATGAGTTATGGCCTTTTGCTGAAAATTGCCATTTTACGCAAAATTAATGTGTGTTGATTGTTTTTTCAATTTTTTGTCCACTCTATTTCTCATAAACTGCTGGACCAATTTCATTCAAACTTTACATGTGAACTCATTACTAAGTGTAGATGTGCATATTTATACCCCCCAAATTCAATTTGGGGGGGGGGGTATATAGGAGTCAGCTTGTCCGTTGGTCTGTTGGTCCGTTGGTCTGTTGGTCTGTTGGTCCGTCTGTTGGTTTTTTGTCCGCTAAATTTCTCATAAAGTATGCAACCAATTTTATTCAAACTCAACATGTAAATTGATTACCAAGTGGAGATGTGCATATCACATTTTGGCCTCAGTCCATTGATTTTTTACAGAGTTATGGCCCTTGAGTGAATTTTCTTGTCCGCTCAATTTCTCGGTAACTAATGGATGGATTTCAAAAAAAACTTTACAGTTATGCTCAGTAGCTCTCAAATATGTGCATATTAAATTTTGGTTATGGTTCATTGATTTTTGACTGAGTAATGGCCCTTTGTTGAAAAATGGCATTTTTCACAATGTAAATATGTGTTGATCAGTTTGTTGATATTTTGTCCGCTCTATTTCTCATAAACTACTGGTCCAATTTTATTCAAACTTCACATGTAAGCTTATTACCAAGTGGAGATGTGCATGTAATATTTTGGTTATGGTCCATTGATTTTTTACGGAGTTAAGGCCCTTTAGTGAAATTTCTTGTCCGCTCAATTTCTCGGCAACTAATGGATGGATTTCAAAAAGACTTTACAGTTATGCTTAGTAGCTCTCAAATATGTGCATATTAAACTTTGGTTATGGTTCATTGATTTTTCACTGAGTGATGGCCCTTTGTTGAAAAATGGCATTTTTCGCAAAGTTAAGTAGTGTTGATCGGTCTGTTGATATTTTGTCCACTCTATTTCTCATAAACTATTGGACCAATTTTGTTCAAACTTCACATGTGAACTCATTACTAAGTTGAGATGTGCATACTAAAAAAATTTTTACGGTCCATTGATTTTTGACGGAGTTACGGCCCTTGAGTGAATTTTCTTGTCCGCTCAATTTCTCAGAAACTAAAAGACGGATTTCAAAAAAACTTTACAGTTATGCTTAGTAGCTCTTAAATATGTGCATATTAAATTTTGGTGATGATTCATTGATTTTTGACTGAGTTATGGCCCTTTGCTGAAAATTGCCATTTTACGCAAAATCAATGTGTGTTGATCGGTTTTTCAATTTTTTGTCCACTCTATTTCTCATAAACTACTGGACCAATTTTGTTCAAACTTCACATGTGAACTCATTACTAAGTTGAAATGTGCATACCAAAAAAAAATTCACGGTCCATTGATTTTTGACGGAGTTACGGCCCTTGAGTGAATTTTCTTGTCCGCTCTATTTCTCTAAAACTAATAGACGAATTTCAAAAAAACTTTACAGTTATGCTTAGTAGCTCTCAAATATGTGCATATCAAATTTTGGTGATGATTTATTGATTTTTGATTGAGTTATGGCCATTTGCTGAAAATTGCCATTTTACGCAAAATCAATGTCTGTTGATCGGTTTTTCAATTTTTTGTCCACTCTATTTCCCATAAGCTATTAGACCAATTTTGTTCAAACATCACATGTGAACTTATTACTAAGTTGAGATGTGCATACTAAATTTTTTTCACGGTTCATTGATTTTTGACGGAGTTACAGCCCTTGAGTGAATTTTCTTGTCCGCTCAATTTCTCAGATACCAATGAACGGATTTCAAAAAAACTTTACAGTTATGCTTAGTAGCTCTCAAATATGTGCATATCAAATTTTGGTGATGATTCATTGATTTTTTAATTGAGTTATGGCCCTTTGCTGAAAATTGCCATTTTACGCAAAATCAGTGTGTGTTGATCGGTTTTTCAATTTTTTGTCCACTCTATTGCTCATAAACTATTAGACAAATTTTGTTCAAACATCACATGTGAATTCATTACTAAGTTGAAATGTGCATACTAAATTTTTTTCACGGTCCATTGATTTTTGACGGAGTTACGGCCCTTGAGTGAATTTTCTTGTCCACTCAATTTCTTGGAAACTAATGGACGGATTTCAAAAAAACTTTACAGTTATGCTTAGTAGCTCTCAAACATGTGCATATCAAATTTTGGTGATGATTCATTGATTTTGACTGAAAATTGCCATTTAACGCAAAATCAGTGTGTGTTGATCGGTTACTCAATTTTTTGTCCACTCTATTTCTCATAAACTATTGGACCAATTTTGTTCAAACATCACTTGTGAACTCATTACTAAGTTGAGATGTGCATACTAAATTTTTTTCACGGTCCATAGATTTTTGACGGAGTTACGGCCCTTGAGTGAATTTTCTTGTCCGCTCAATTTCTCGGAAACTAATGGAGGAATTTCAAAAAAGACTTTATAATTCTGCTTAGTAGCTCTCAAATATGTGCATATTAAATTCTTGTGATGTTTCATTGATTTTTGATTGAGTTATGGCCTTTTGCTGAAAATTGCCATTTTACGCGAAATCAACACGTGTTTATCGGTTTTTCAATTTTTTGTCCACTCTATTTGTCATAAACTTCCGAATCAATTTTGTTAAAACTTCACATGTGAACTCATTACCACATTGAGAGGTGCATATTATATTTTGGTCATGGTCCATTGATTTTTGTTGAGTTACGGTGCTTGAGTGAATTTTCTAGTCCGCTCAATTTCTCGAAAATGAATGGATGGATTTAAAAAAAAACCTTTACAGTTATGCTTAGTAGCTCTCAAATATGTGCTTATAAAATTTTGGTGATGATTCATTGATTTTTGAATGAGTTATGGCCTTTTGCTGAAAATTGCCATTTTACGCAAAATTAATGTGTGTTGATTGTTTTTTCAATTTTTTGTCCACTCTATTTCTCATAAACTGCTGGACCAATTTCATTCAAACTTTACATGTGAACTCATTACTAAGTGTAGATGTGCATATTTATACCCCCCAAATTCAATTGGGGGGGGGGGGTATATAGGAGTCAGCTTGTCCGTTGGTCTGTTGGTCCGTTGGTCTGTTGGTCTGTTGGTCCGTCTGTTGGTTTTTTGTCCGCTAAATTTCTCATAAAGTATGCAACCAATTTTATTCAAACTCAACATGTAAATTGATTACCAAGTGGAGATGTGCATATCACATTTTGGCCTCAGTCCATTGATTTTTTACAGAGTTATGGCCCTTGAGTGAATTTTCTTGTCCGCTCAATTTCTCGGTAACTAATGGATGGATTTCAAAAAAACTTTACAGTTATGCTCAGTAGCTCTCAAATATGTGCATATTAAATTTTGGTTATGGTTCATTGATTTTTGACTGAGTAATGGCCCTTTGTTGAAAAATGGCATTTTTCACAATGTAAATATGTGTTGATCAGTTTGTTGATATTTTGTCCGCTCTATTTCTCATAAACTACTGGTCCAATTTTATTCAAACTTCACATGTAAGCTTATTACCAAGTGGAGATGTGCATGTAATATTTTGGTTATGGTCCATTGATTTTTTACGGAGTTAAGGCCCTTTAGTGAAATTTCTTGTCCGCTCAATTTCTCGGCAACTAATGGATGGATTTCAAAAAGACTTTACAGTTATGCTTAGTAGCTCTCAAATATGTGCATATTAAACTTTGGTTATGGTTCATTGATTTTTCACTGAGTGATGGCCCTTTGTTGAAAAATGGCAGTTTTCGCAAAGTTAAGTAGTGTTGATCGGTCTGTTGATATTTTGTCCACTCTATTTCTCATAAACTACCAGTCCAATTTCATTCAAACTTCACATTTGATCTTATTACCAAGTAGAAATGTGCATGTAATATTTTGGTCATGGTCCAATGATTTTTTACAGAGTTATGGCACTTGAGTGAATTATCTTGTCCGCTCAATTTCTCGGTAACTAATGGATGGATTTCAAAAAACTTTACAGTTATGCTCAATTGCTCTCAAATATGTGCATATTAAATTTTGGTTATGGGTCATTGATTTTTGACTGAGTAATGGCCATTTGCTGAAAATTGTTATTTTTCGCAACTTCAGCGTGTGTTCATAAGTTTGTCTGTTTTTTGTCCACTCTTTATCTCATAAACTACCAAATCAATTTTATTCAAACTTCACATGTTAACGCATTACCAAGTGGAAATGTGCATTTTATATTTTTGGTCACGGTCCATTGAATTTTCATAGGATTATGGCCCTTGGGTGAACTTTCTTGTTTAAATTGTTAAACTCATTTTATGAAATATTTAAGATACAATGTTCATATACTTGAAAACTTTTCTCATTCAAAATATCAGTTTTCAGTTTATATGAAATGTCAAAATGCACAAACACAGCGCTTTTTGGGGGTATGATCACTTTCAGTGATATTCTAGTTTAATTTTGCATAGCACATACCACCTGCGAACAATACACATCGTGGTTGGTGTCGCCCAAAAGTGAAAACAAAATTATATGAATACAATATTCTGTAACTAGAAGCTATCTTCTGTAATACCTTTGAATTTTAAACAGCCGCCTTGTAATTGGTAAATGTGCAACCAGTACAATCAATTATCTTCTTCGTTTGATGAAACGGGCCATTTTGCTTTCCTTTGAAATATTAAAGCTATATGTATGCAAAACCGATTATGCTAGGTGTTTATTCATAGAATACTTACATGAATCATTCCAAATGTAGGGAAATATTCCATAATAGTTAAGAATTGTAAGAATATGCGCCACAAACAAAGATATTGCATCAAAATATTGCAAAAGTAGAATTTCGACATGTGTTTATCTTTCTCCCGAACTATTGCTAAACAGCTTTAATAGAATGTGTTATTGTATAGTCCAAACATGTTGCTATCGTTCTGTGTAGCAAATCTAAAATATCCAAAGTCTCTATTCAAGAAAAAGTATGGCATAAATAAAAGAAGGTAATTTTTTATTTCGAAATTATACTAGTACTGGTGTGAAAAACAATTGATTTATCTTTCTATCTATACCAATTTTAGATTGTGATTTCGATTTCAGAGGTATTAGATACAAGGCTAAACCTCCACAAAAAACGCTATAGAAAGTGCTACAGACAAAATGGCGGATATGATAAGACCTGACATTCACGACAAAGATAGGAAAAAATATGTCAGGGCTTTTGAATAGGACTAAGTATTGTAATAATTTGAGAAATAATCAAGGACTGCACAATATGTAATTATGTAACACTATGATTATCATACATGGCATGACTTAACTAAATCTAGTATTTGTTTTGAGTACGTTTGTGTATCGACAGAAGAAAAAGAGTACGATCAGTACCCGCACATCCGTAAATCTTTTATTTGATAAATTATACACGTTTATTACATTCCTAGCAGTGAAATCCTGTAAATTCACAGTGAAATAAATTTTGATATTTTCACTGCAGTGAAATATTTTACTCCTGCCGGAAATACTTTTTTATTCTTTTTTTCCCATTAATTCATTATCATTTACAGATTTCTTCGGACGTTCCTTTGAACGAATTTATTTTACATCAATTGGGAAGCAAGTTTCTTCAACTTATTTTAATCCCTCTCGATTGAGCATGCATAACATCGGAAATGAATGTCAAATAAGATCTACCTGCAAAAAAGAAAAAAAAACATCTGAAGAGAACTAACCTATATTCTTTGTTTTCGCCATTATTCTACATTTTTTATCATGGAAGCGAAGATGTATCAAGCGCTTGGGTGTTAAAGGGAAATGAGAAACACGAACATGACGAAATTTGTTCCGTGATAGGCCTATATTCAAATCACTTGAACAGACAGTTGTTTTCACGCCTGCTCAAAGCAACCGAACGACACATCACAGAATTTGATAAAGATTGTTGCTAGACCATCCCTTTTGTCTAAAACACGCTAAATCAATAGTTTTCCGCTGAGAATTCTGTTTTTTTAATAAATGTGTCATTCAGCTGTTGACCTTGTTGTTGTTGTTGTTTTTATTGGTAACTTAGACTAGAGTTTTGGAAAATTTAGACTAGAAAGATTGAAATTTATTCAGTTCGCTTTTTATTCTTTCATTACAATTGTTTTTTATAATTTAAAGTCCAGATGCTGCATTCTTTGCTCGCTTCAAAATTTAAACAAATGGCGGCCTTTTTTTCTGAATACACAAAGAACATGTATATATGCGCGGTGTAAAGCCTTGGATCAGATTGGAATAAGATCGTTATTTTTAAAAATATTTTACCTCAACTTGAGGGTTGAATTCCGAAAATAGGTATGTAATGAATAGATTAACTAACTGAATGAATATAATATGAAAATTATTTCACTCGAGTGGGGTGAGATGCGGTTAAAAAAAACTCGTCCTAACGGACTCGTTTATTTCAACCGCATCACCCCCCATTCTCGTGAAATAATTTTCATATCACATTTGTTCAGTTAGTTAATCTCTATTTCTTTATCTTTGAAATAAATGCCTGTCCCAATTTGAGATCGGCTACAGAAGAAAAATGTTTGATAAAACTTGCATTTGTAGAAATTATTGCACGAACTATATTGAGGCAAAAAGTAAAATGCTGGTCATTAATTTCACATTTTCTTCTTCTGCATCTATGTGTCACTGGTTTTTAATCAGATTTGCATGGCACATTCAACGTACTAGGAACAGTGGACATCATGATTGGTGTCGCCCAAATTTGAAAATCAAATTAGATGAATACATTATTCTGCAACTAGAAGCTATCGTCTGTGATATTTTTGAACAGCCGCATGGTGCTTGGTTAACGTTCAACCAGTACAACCAATTATCTTCTTAGTTTTATGAAACAGGTCCTTTTGCTTTCCTTTAAAACATTTAACACCCATTCTCATTTTTTGGGCCGAAAACGTGTCACAAGCATTCTAACCATTGGAAAGGCACATTGCTAGTGTAAAATATACTTGTTATGCCTGCCATATTTTCACTATAAACCATATATCTGATGAATTCATATCAAACAACGGCGATCTAAACTTCCGTTTGATCTTAACCAGCGATTATATAACATGACCCCCCGTAAAAATCAGTATCACAAGCCAATTTTCCGAATTTCAAAGGGTTGGTAAATCTCTGTCCAGCAAGCGATATACGCAGAATATGTTTCATTCGATACATGGTGTATAAAAAGATGCTAAAATTACATGGAATCATAAAATAAAGTTGCTGCTTTGGCAAAATGTCTTTTCTTGCTTTGTCACAACCCAGGCGAATTGTACGTGACTATGGTTTTTGTAGGCGCCATACATTAACAACAGAAGCAAAATCATACCACTTACCGCTGTTTTAAATCAATTATCTATATATATATTGCCCCAGAACATGTGTATCCAAATAATGGAAGTATTTTCTTCATGGTCGCCATTTGAAATAGCTCCACCAAGTGTCGGAATTTTTTGCTTGAATATGTACGTGACAGCGATCTTTCATTTATGGTAAAGACCATGTCTAAATCTTTTTAATCACATCATAGCCTTTAGTATATACACACTATTTACACACAGTGCGACAATATATTTTGAAACCACGTTAAGCTATCCTGATTTAAAAGTAAGTTTTATATTTACGTGACTGAATACAACGTGACACTGAAAAACAAAAGTACTATAACTTCGTCTGACAACAATCTAATTATTATTCATGGCCTCTACATGTACTATGGCGTCAAGTTTTAGGTTTTTCCATTCATTTTGAAATTCAACGACAGTAATCCTAATATGAAGGAAGGTTTTGCTGGATTTACAGCCATGTACATTGTTGGTTCAATATCATAATCTCCTGACAGGTGTGATATTTAAAGTTTGCATTAAGACTAAAAAATAGTATTTTTCCCACACATTTGCGTGTTCTGAATGTTTATCCCTTTAAACAGGCCTTTAACTGCAATCAATATCGTCACGTAATATTCACTGTCTCGTCAAGTTGAATTACACATCTGCTTCTCAACTTTCCAGACATTTAAACAAATTTCACTATTCTTTCCGTGAATTCCTTGACATATCTAAAGAAAATAAGAATTTGGAAAGCTTTAAAGAAAGAAATGAGACACAAGAAGCACCAGAGACGGGCAGTATACTCCTCCTTGTATGTGTGTTTGTCACAAAACCCCATTTCTATTGGCAGTGACCTGTGAGAGAGCCAGTGGTCCACGCTACATGCAAAAATTAAATTCAAATACATTAATCCAAATGCAGATAGAAGATTCCTGAAGGATCTATATCTTAAGAATTCAAATACTGAGAGACAGCGAATGTTGCGAAAGTAACGCGTGTAAGAGACAAAATATCTTTATCTTTATATCTTGGTAATTATGCCTTTATTTCTATTTAAAACCGAGAACCCGCACTATTATGTAAGTTTTCATTGCATAGTGATAATTTGAAATATTATTGTAGGAATAGGCGATATCGCACACTGAAATCCAAATGGCTTTATGTTTTAGGAGAAGATTGTATTGGATTTTCTTCTTAACTTCTATGTAAATATCAATAACCCACAATGTAGGGGTAATTTACATTTCATAGTAATAGTATGTATTTCAAATCAAACCATTTGTCTTTTAATTCTTAACTAATTGCACATTCAAATAATTCTACTCAATTAAAAAACATGACTTGTTTCTAAAGCAGTAACTTTCACTGAATATTACGTGACAAAGGATCAAAATTCATTAGGTCGACGCATTTTTTTATATTTTTACCAAATACATGCTAATTTGTTTTGAGTTTGATAGAACATATATTGCTTAATGAAATTATTAGTCTTATAAACTATTTTTTGCCATCATAAGTCATGAGAGGAATTAGAAGCAGGTGTTTAAAGTATTGACTGTTTTTGGACGTTAGTTTTAATAAATCCCATACTCGCAGTGCTTCTTATTCTTACATGTCTTGAGTTTATGCAAGTCACTTGAATTTCTAATATACAGCTATATATCGCCTGTTGAATTACCAAAAACAGTATGTCCTTTGTAACTTACTTGAATGTTGTTTTTTTTACCAGAATTGGTATAATTAAGTCATGTCACGTAAAATAAAATAGTAGTTTTAGGGGTTCTTCAAATCATAGATGCAGATAAAGACAGACACCTTTAAAAGAGTGGCCATTATTAGTTTTTTTTACCGTATAGATGTTATACTATCATATTGTTATAAAAATATTGCAATTCTGTAAAGTCAGAATTTTGGAATTTTGCTGGTGGTTTTCGGCCGAAAAAATGAGAATGGGTGTTAAGCTTTATATTTGCATAACCGATTATGCTAGTTGTTTATTCTTAGATTAGTTACATGAATTATTCCAACAGTAGTGAAATAATCCAAAATAGTTCAGAATGGTAAGAATACGCGAAACAAACTAAAATTAAGCGTCACGATATTGCAACAGTAGAATTTCGGCATGTTTTCGTCTTTCTCCCGAAATGTTTCAAAATAGTTTAAATAGAATTTAGTTTTGTAATAATTTTTAGAAGTACACCAAACACTCCACAATATATTATTATGTAACGCTATACTTATCATACAAGGCAGGGGTTTAACAAGTCTCGTATTTGTTTCATGTATATTTGAGTACCCTCAGAAGAAAAAGAAGACGATTAGTGCCCGTTTATCGTTAATCTTTTGTTTAAAACATGTTTCTTTATCCTTGAATTGATATTACCACAACTACTTGCATTTACAGCCACATTTTTGATATCATTTGCTTCTAATACTGCTTTTCGTTAAAACAAAACTCGTGACCACAGACTAAAACAAGATGTAGTTATGAGGTTTTTAAAGGAAAACAACGATGTTAAATTGATGAATAGATTTGCTTCTAAAAATCATCGATTGCAGGCCTTAGACACCTATCGAAGATTCTTCACGACTCTGACTACGAGTTTGAGTTACGAGTAGATCTAATGGATTGGTCCAACATCACGGGGTTTGGCGTGTATCAAAACTTCAGCATTTCCGACGAAACCGACTTCTACAGACTATCCTTGGGTAGCTTTACCGGTAGGTCCATTTCTAATGTTGTCTCTGATAGAAATACTTGAAAAAGTTAAACAGTTTTAAAAAGTGTTAAGCAAGAGAAGAAAATGCTTATACATGTAATTGTTTGCCTTCATTTTTTCCAACATTTACTTTTGGCACGAAATATTTTGTAATCTGTAACGTTAAAAACGGGATTAAGTCTCGCACCGACATAGAAAAAGTTGCAGTCGACATAATAATGCAAATTTACGAAAAAAATCTTCGTGTCATAAAAAGTAGCATATACATCATTTTCAAGGACATGCAGTACTATAAATGGCTTATTATCAGCATTTTCCTCATTTTGTGCAATGTTTTCGAAACCCTTATCGAATACGTCATCACAGAAAGACCCTGTTTGGGTAGGATTTAAAGGGAACTTTGTTATGCTATACAGTTTATTATTCATCATGCATATCATTTAACATGTATAGTTTTATGCAGAGTTGTACGAACATTATATATACATGTATATTTCCATCCTTTGTAATTTCTAAAGACATTATAGACTGGTTTAATTTTTCAAAGTGACTGGTGCTGCTCTTTTCAGGTCATACAGGAACTTTTATAGAACAATGTGGATCCAGATCAGCCTGTACAGCCCCCATATTAGTCTTGAAAGCCCCAATGATGTCTTTGTATAGATACCAGCTAAATTATATTTTAGGTAACATCGGAGATGCCCTTGCTGAAAGACATGCTTATGCTCCACTGAGCGATGGAAAAATGTTCTCCACATACGACGTTGACAACGATAATTATGCCGCGTTCAGTTGTGCCGAAGATTACGAAGGGGCGTGGTGGTTCGACGGCTGTTTTAACGGCCACCTAAATGGGAAATATCAGTTCATGCCTGAGGCATTCAATTTATCTTTGGAATTTGGACTGATCTGGCAACCGTGGAGAGGATATTACCAATCTCTTCAATCAAGCAGCATGAAAATAAGGGAAACAACCAAGAAAATCAAACTATAACCTTTCTTATCTTCTTACTTAATCTTGATTTAAAGTATTAACCTATTACAAGTACCCTTCTTTAAAATTGAATAAGCACTATTTCTAGAAGAGACAACTATTCGCATGATATCAAAATTGAATAAATTCTTATACTTTTGTATGGAGACGGTTAAAGTTTTAATATGAAAATTAGAGAAATACACATGTTCTTGTTAAGGCAACGCATTTGTCTTACATGTATGTGTTAGTCATTATAATGGCTTAAATAATGCGATAATCTATTATATCCTGACTGTGATCGTTTAATCCTCCCTTAGATAAAACTGTCTTAAGACCTATGAAAAAATCTCAAAAAGGCAAACAAGATGGCCAAAAAATGCGGAAAAGGCAATAGAGACTAGACTGGGCAATATAGAAAACGAGCAAAGTTCATTTCTCTATAATGTCCCATTCTAGTCTCCTTTACTAGATCTACAAGTCCGGTTGAAATCTGTGCAAAGCTTATTCAAGTTTGCGCACAATGTACGACGATGGACGAAACATGGTCGCAATAGATCACCATGACCTTTGGTCAGGTGACCTAAAAAGGTAATGACCGATGTCAACACAATTGTTATCGATTTAAAAATTGTACAGCGCCGTACTATAGGTATGCTATCGGAGCTTTGTCACTGCAGTTGTAAAATTTACAAGGAATTTGAGTAACGAACAATTCAAGGACATCTATTTTCAGAAGTTTAAAACTGTTCATAGTTACATTTTGGTCGACTTCGATCGGCGATAGTTCGAGCTATAGTTTGGCTGTTACCCGTCTGTAATATTCGTTCCGTTCTGTGCAAATCAATTTAAACCTTTTTTGAAGCAATGTAGTAATTGACAGTTACGGAACTGTTCGTTACCCCATTTCCTTGTACAATTTAAACCTCCAGTGACAAAACTCCAATAGCATACCAAATAGGACGGCGCGTGCAGCACGCCGTTCAATAAAGATACTTCACGTCTCATATTTTAGCGCGGGAACTTCAGGCTCACATTTTCACATTTTGTAAATGCCTATAACTTATTGTTGGCGCAAGATCGTATTGCACATGTTTACATTTTTTCCAAATGTAAACAAAACAGTGTTGTATAAAAGATGAATACCTTTTTTATTAGTAATGACGTAGACATGTTGACCATTTAGGTACAGTGATAGAGCGGTCTGATTACTGTTCAGAGTTTTCTGCGTTTTATCGAACAATGTTTTGTTTACATTTGCACAAAACGTAAACATGTGCCATACGATCTTGCGCCAACAATAAGATGCTTATGAATACATTCTAATAGGTAACTACTCATCAGATGACGTCACAAATTGTATGGTCCTTTAAACTTGGATATTTTTAATCATGAGGCTCCAGGTAAGGAGAGGCTGCGAGTGTTAGAACCAGACCTACACAGTAACATATTTGTTCAAACTCATCGCACACAATACCGTTAGCCATGGCCAATTCCATTGACCCCGGTGTCAGAAACCAATTTATGTCTAGTTCGGACAGGCTGATCTGAAATCTACATGCGCCTCAATAGTCATAAGGGCCGTTTTTACTGATCCCAGCTTAAATATATTTCTAGGTGACATCGGAGATGCTCTTGCTGACAGAAATGCTCCTACTATGTTCAGCAACGGACAAAGGTTCTCCACATATGACGCTGACAACGATATGTCGTCAGACAATTGTGCCGTGTCGTGGCATGGGGCTTGGTGGTTCAACATGTGTTTTAACGTCCATCTAAACGGTCATTATAAGTTTCTGCCTGATGCGCTAGACTTACCTAGTAAAGGAACAGGATTGATGTGGACTAACTGGAGAGGTTGGGGCGTGTCCCTCAATGCATGTAGTATGAAAATAAGGGAAACAACCAAGAAGATACCTATATAAACATTCTAACAATTTTGATATTTAAACTTTTACCATATAAACCTTTTCAACTGTGAATAAACATTTGATTTTAGATAAAGTTATTCTTGTGATATCAAAATTAACTTATACTGAGTCAAAAAAGAAAGTGTGCACATTTTCTACTTTATATATCTACGTAACCACTGCAATTAACTTCGTCAAACTTCTACATAGAGTTAAGCTATCAATTTTCTCGTGTCTATTGACATGGGAAGCAACTTTGGATGATTAAATAGTCTGGCATAGAGATCTATTGCAAAACGCTGTTTGCACCTTTTTGCACTTGGTTATCAAAACAGACGCTTCATAATAAACTGTATTATCTAAATCTGTATTCAAAGGGTATAAATGCTAAATCAAACATAAATTTCAAAATTCTGAATAGCAAAAGATGCTACGTCTTAGTTAACACAACATATTTTACACGTTAGTTTTGCTAATGTCTTTAACCGACGTAAAATGTGTCGTTGTCGTTAAAATGTCATCGTTCTGAAATAAGGCGTTTGCAATCATGATTCCAAAACAAAGGATACATTTTGATAGGCTTCGGGCTGATATCCCGGATGCAGCAATGACTAGACAGGATCGTTACATGACGTATACGCCCTTACATCAACGTTTCAAAGCTACACCATTTATGGCTATTTAGTAAAACAAGCATGTGTAAGCAACATGTGAAATCGACGAAGGCAGATAGACAGGTTATAAGAAATTTGAGACAATATGTTTGTCACACTAGCATGATGCCTAAATCTTACGTTACGCCTGCAAAAGGCAAATCGTCATCGGCAAGGGACGCATGGAAATTAGTCATGAGTGTGGTGTAGGGCCGAATATCTCTACCGCCTGAGTTCGCAAAACTTAGGGTCCAGTTAAAAAAATTGCAAGCCGTGGAGTACGTCTTGCAGTATGAACACAATGAAATTCCAAACGATATATGAAACGCTTTGTTCGATCAGTGAGACCACAGATGTTTGCCGTCATTCATTGAAGAAATACCACAATAGAAATTTTAGAAGAAATCCTAAGAAAATTGCATTATTGAATCTCCCCACGTTCTTCAGCAAGTTCTGTGAATTTCGAAATTGACCCCTATCTCAAATATCTTAAGCAAAACACAAGGAAAATTCCATTTCATTCAATTTAAAAAGACGCGTAGTTACTGTATAGGAAATTGAATCATCTTTAGCTTGATACCAATTTCATTATATCAACATTCAAAATTACGATAGACATTCCAGTTATTCTCTTTATGCACACTTTCTTTTTTGACTCAGCATATCTTATTTCGTAAAGAGGCAACTATCATCGTGAAATAACATTTAGGAAAATATTTTTTTCTTTTTAAAGACAGCCGTTCTTGTGAAATTGATATGGATTAAATATTTTGTTGTGAAAGCAAATGTGTTTATAATTGTTTCATATTTTATTTGGTTACTATGTAATTATTTAATTCATGACAATACATGGCTTTTTAACTCTTCGCCTCCTCGGAAACATTTGATCGTTCCAATTTGATATCAGTTACAGAAGCCAAATGTTCATGAAGCTAGAATTTGAAGAAATCTTTGCACGAATATATTCGTGCACAAATGATATAATTGCTGGTCATTGGTGAAACATTTGCCTTCTTTTGCGACAATATATTTGCCAAAGCAGGTAGTGCTTAAGAAATAATTTTGACTTGAAATATTAGTGATTGCCTTGTGTACAAGCAAAGTACCACAAGGCAACACTGGACATCGTGATTGACGTGGGTCAACTATGCAAATCAATAACAGTTGACACTCGTCATGTTGACTTCGGGTAAAGTCGAAGTGAAAATCTGGTCCTATCCACATCGATGGATATCAAAAATTCCAATCGATGTAATTTCAAAATTAATTTCGTTATTGCAAAATAGTGTATCGAAGGTATAAAAATTACTTGTTTTTAGCAATTGCTTTCTTTTTCATACTATATTTCAATTGTAAACGTACTTGATAAGTTACAAAAAAGGTCAAATGTCAGTTATTATTTGAAACTAAACAAAATCGGGTGAGTGAAACGCAAGATATGTCGAGGCATTTTGCTGCCCCACTTGCTTCGACACAACGAGTTTAGACTGAATATGAATATAAGGTAAACATCTAACATACATTTCTGTAAATAGTCACTGTTTTTACTTCACAAATAAAGACGTTCATAGAAAACAAAAGAGATAAGAAGACTATGTTAAAAACAACATTTTCTACATTCCCCAAAATGAAAATCTATTGTCATGCAATGATTTGCAAAAGATCAGTTTTAAATTTAGTTTAATCTATATAATCTGGCAGCAATGTAGATGATATATGATATAAAAGATCACTCAACTCATATGACACATCAAAGTGAAACAATCAAGAAAATATTCGTGAGCAAGCCCGGGTTTCGTCTTCAAAAAGTAAGACGGCTTTGGAAAGGAATGGAAGAAAATGCTGAATTCTAGCATTTTTTCTTTTTCTTTTTCATTTTACCCTTTACCAAACGGCAATAGTTTAGACTGTTCCAAGTACAGCGATGTAACAGATGATAATTTCAAACGAAATAAATTGTAATATTTGTGTCTCAGGGGATAGAAGACATTGTGATTTTCAACGATGTTTTCCAAGTCCATCTTGAAAGGGCGACAAAAAGCTTCATTATGTAGGAACGGGTGAATTATTCGCAAATTCTGCACCCACTTTAAGCTATTTTAATTGAATTAATGGACACTTTCTTTCTGTAAAGATTTGTGTCATTTCCTATAGAAACTGTAAAATAAATTTAGGCAAATGGGTCCTGATTCGTCTGATTTGAGATAAAGGCTGATCTCGGTCTATTTTGTTATCAAGGTTCACAAGGTCCTTATTAACCAGATCCCGACGCGAAACATGAAGGAATCTGACACGCTATTAAATTTCAATAAAACCAAGAAGTAGAAAATACCAAATCACTGTTGCTATTTTTGCGATGCCAGACTGCTGAAGGTGGTAAAAGAACCGGACACTTTGTCTCGGCCATTTCCGAAAATGAAAATCACATTTTAAAATAAATAAAGGAGAGTCATGACAAATATTAAATAGAAGAAGAGATTCAGATATGGGCCTGATGATCGTCACCAGTTTTTTGGCATCTTTACAGATTGACTAGGGCTTACTTAATTGGTCTAAATTCTATTAACAAGGGAACAGAACGAAAAAGACGTGAAAATAGTAAAGGCATAAGTCACATTTGATCTGTGTGACGATCGGCGCTCATTTGAGATAGATACTAGAAATTGAACGTGGTTTCATGATTTTGAACCTTGAAACAAAGAAAAAAAACAACGTTTGGGTGCCACCTGATGAGGGAAACACAACTGTTAGTAACACCATTATACCATATATTCTGTGATAATCATGTTCGAAATAGTACTACTTCCTTTCTCGATTATTGTAGCGGTGACTCGACGGTTTAACATTGAGCAACTATTCTAAAAATGTCAAAATAATCACAGAGCGCCCCCAGCACTCAGTCCAACGATACCTTTATCTTCGCCTAGTGAACGCACCGGTCTGTCGTGACCGAATTTTTGAAAGAAATCAATTTGAAATAGGGAACGATTTTATCCAGTGAATCGTGACGTGATTCGGACAAACAAATAGTATTTCGTGTTGTTATAAAATCTCGTAACTACGGCTTGATTCAAGCCGTAGTTACGAAATTTTATAACGACACCGACGGTTCATCAAAACAGTTCATTTTTAGAACAAAATCTTTTACCAATCATTGACCACCCCCGTTCAGCTCAGACCTCGCTCATGTAACATTTGGTCCCTTTTAAAATTATGATTATGATATATTTGGAACCATATCCAGTAATGCCTGTGGTTACTATCCACAAAGGAAACATAAATATACCGGTTTCCTAGTACTGTACATAAAGCTTTCCGAAAATGGATAGGGCGCTGAAGAATGGTCTATTCTAGTAAGAGAGAGATGAGGCTTTGACAAAGAAAACATAATTGTTCAATTATTAGAATATGATGTACAATACTATTTCACGACTTTATGAAATGCCAATAATATCTGGATACTTTACATATAAATTTAACATGTATGGCTGCGTTTCAATGTCATTTAAAATAGATTGCATAAAAGTAAGCATTAGAAAGTATACGCAAGAGGTTTAGCTTCAGTTAATGTTCAATCAGAAAGAGCAATTATCTTTTTTTGTTCCATGAATAAGGTCGCTTTGATTGTCCTTAAACATTTAAGTTTTTTTTAAACCGATTATGTCAGTTCTTTCTTCTTTCATTAGATATGAATAATTCCAAATGATATTTATTCAACAAAACATAGCCTATTTTGAAATTGAAAATAAGTGCGCCTCGGCAAAATGCAGCTTTTCTTAAAAACAACGTTGTAGACCGGTCCAAATGGAATAGCATTGCGAATGACAAATGAGATGGTATTGAACAGAGAGAAAATGTTTTGGCAATAAATGAAAATGCAAAGAAAATGAGTTATCGCGAATTTCTTCTTTTGTCTTCGTGTCTCAAGTAAATCTTGAAATACTCAATTGACGTAAAATTCCCCAGTGTTTAGAAATGGGATAGTTTTGACATAGTCAAAAACCAAATAAAATGTTCACAACGATTCTCACAGAAAGGGACTGGTTTCATAAAGAAAGAAGTGTCTAGCAGATATTGCTTGGGAAAACATTGCAACAAAAAGGATAGGAATGAATGGCCGATACGTCTACGTTTTTGTACATTTCAATCCTTTTCAATGCGGCAAATGTATACAGTTCCAAGCTGCTGCAAACGACAAAGGATGCATTGGTATATATAGAATTGCAGTAACAATTATTAGAAGTGATTTATGCGCTTCTAAATCTATTTTATTCATACTCGCTTGGTCGAAGTAAATGAAGCTTTTTAGAATTCTGTATGATATCACGTCGATGCACTTACGGCCGTATAAAGTTTTTTTAGGACTGATTACATTTTGTGAGAGATACAAGCTCCAAACCAACCTTCCCCAAAAAGGAAGAATTACCAGCTTCACCCGTTTTTGTAGGTCAAGTAAGATGATACATTTTGTGAAAAACATTTTTATTTAACGTCTTTTATGAGAGTTGATACACGTAGAAACATTTCTGTTGAATTCTACATCACTTTTACATTCGAATTACTTCAGTAATTCGTTATTTGGCGACAGTGGTTATTGGCGAACCTTCTTGCTTTGATTACTTTTTTGTCAACTTTTGACGTGGCTCGGTATAAAATTATGTTTGGCAAAGAGCTGGAAAAAAACCTCCTGAATACGGACGAATCAGTCGGTCAACTTGTCACCCAGAATGATATCGAAACTGAATTTAGTCTTTGCTTTCGTGATTTTGGTAAATGCATGGGTGTTTGCCGAAAGTCACAAGTTCTTTTTGCCTGGCATCTATTTTCATTTTGAGGAGAGATATCCTATAGAAAGCTCTATTGGCGTTTCTGCGACAGTATGTGCTGATCAGTGTGCTGCTAGAAGTATTTGTTCTGTTGCCGTGTACCAGTTCAGAACAAAATTCTGTCGTTTGTTCTCACAGACGGAGTGGCCATCATATGAAAAGAAGGCTGGATTTTTATCAATATATGTCTACAGAGAGGTACGTGTATTATTTCATTATTTCGATTTTAGCTCCACTGGTCGAAGGCCAGCGAGCTATTGTCATGGCGTTGTGTCCATCGTTTGTGCGTCCGTCCGTCCATGCGTTAACCTTTTCTTTAAAAATCTTCTCCTTTCAAACCAGTTAGCCAATATAACCAAGCTTTTCAGGAATGTTCCTTAGGTGACCCTTTGATAAAATTGTTCAAAGAATGTTAATTGGTCCGCAAATGTGGGCGTGGTAGGGCGGGGCTTATCAGACTTAGAGAAATCACAAAATAATTCTTTAAAAATCAACCATTGGGCCAATTTTGACCAAACTTGGCAGAAATGTACCTTGGTGACTCTTTACTTTAATTGTTTGTTACATTATGATTAGTCCCTAAATGTGGGCGTGGAAGGTCGGGGCTTATCAGACTTAGAAAAATCACAAAATAGTTTTAAAAATCATCTCCTCTCAAACCAGTGGGTCAATTTTGGACAAACTTTGCAGGAATGTTCCTTGGGTAACCCTTTACTTAAACTGTTCAAAGAATTTTGATTGGTCCGTAAACGTGGGCGTGGCAGGGCAGGAATGTTCCTTAGGTGACCCTTTGATAAAATTGTTCAAAGAATGTTAATTGGTCCACAAATGTGGGCGTGGTAGGGCGGGGCTTATCAGACTTAGAGAAATTACAAAATAATTCTTTAAAAATAAACCAATTCGCAAATGTTTACTTAACTTGGCACAAATGTACCTTGGATGACTCTTTACTTAAATTGTCCATGAAATTTTAATTAATCCATAGATGTGGGAGTGGCAGGGTGGCGCTTATCAGACTTTTCTTTAAAACAATTCGTTAAAATTCAACAAATGAGCAAATTTAGACCAATTTTGGCTACATGATGTTCCTTGTGTGGTCCTTTACTTAAATTGTGACATTTTGATTGGTCCATGAATGTAGGGGTGGCATGACAGTGCTTTCAAATTATTCGAGGAATGAACTTCAATAAAGGAATTTTAACACCAAGAGGGTATCTTCCTAGTTTGCCGTATAACATACATCGCGGAGTGCTTCTTCTACTTTTTGTTAAAGTGAAATAATACAGTGAAATTGTTCAATAATGTCAGTTTTGATAACAAACCCATACTTCACAGCCGTGCGTTAGAATTTTGACAATGGTGGAATCGAACAATTTTAATTGTAGATCAAATGGTAAATCCATATTATATTATACATCTTATTACACATTGTTTCAGCTTGATAGCATTAATAAAGAGTAAATATCGGTAATGACAAGCAGTGCCATTGGAAGCCGTGTTCTGACAATGATGGTGTTCTGACAATGATGGAATGTTCAGCAGATATCGGACGTGATAAAATATTTCAAATGCCATTCAACACCTTGTCCGATTAATGGCGCTCACTTGAGTCTGTTTCACTACCGACCTTTTGGGTGTGCCCAGAAAGTTACTAGGACGTGTCTCTTCGTGTCTTTAGCATAAATTTTACCACGCCCGACAACGTCCATCAGATTTGTTATTTTTTGGGGGGAGCAGTGGCTGTGGTATTGCCTGTGACCGGGATATTATTCGTGCCAATCTTAATTAATCAATGACTTTTCTTCCGAACTTACACTTTAACCCTCGATCACTGAGTCTCAAGTCAGCTGTTTTGGTCAGTGGCTCTATTTGCCACTTCACTTCAACTTTTAACTCTCACAAGTACGGGTACACATTTTACACTATTTGGTGATGAAAAGCAACAACGTGAGATAACAATATTAGTCAGAAAAAATTCCATAACGTATGTGGATTCGACCACAAGGTCTTTAGTATCCAAAGTTCACGCACTACTACATGACCACGGTGTCCTCCTTTTCATAACTTGGTTGTCGTTCTATTTGTCTAGGGGAACGAAACAGAGAGTTGTCCTGGTAATAAAGTTTTCAACAAGACCACTGGTGAATGCGAAATTCTAGGTAGGTTTACTTTACCTCTCCCCCAGGACTTAATGTAAGAAGGGCCTAATTAGCACCAAAGAGCCAGCGGCGAAATTTGAAAAGTGCTAGTAATTCCGAAACTGTGTTACATTTCCATTCCAAATATAAGCATAAGCATTTTGTATAGTTTAGAATTTTGAATTAATGCGTATTTATGGAGTGTATTTACAAGTGTGTGTAATTTGGCCCATTTCATATGGCTAGAAGGTAGTGTTTTTAATTAAACAAAGGTTTAGGAGATCAGAATATGCATCGAATTTAATCTGAACAGATATGGCTATGATCAACAATTTCTACATTTGTCTCGATGTTTTGTTTGCTATTTTGCAAGCAAATACTCTGTATTTATAAATACACATTTTGTCGTCTTCTGTAGTTTTTAGATTCGATAGTTGAGTGAGGCATTATAGATTTTGTCCAAAATTCCGATAGGATTCGTTAACTATAAGCTTTAATTAGATCAATAGTGAAATTAGTTTTCATATTACACGTGTGTATCGCTTTTAACAAGTTAAAATTCCTTTGATACCAAGGCAAAACCAAATAAGTCAATGTTAATGTAATCTTCTATTTGGTGTAGCAGTTCTAGCGTACCAACAATAACCCGTGATGTTTTCTTTTAAAGTGACATTTCACAATTATTTTATTTTTTAAAAGTATACCTTTATGCAAAGATTGTGTATTCTAATGCGTAGAAATACTATCAGTTTTTTAAAGTTGTTATTTATAAGCGAAAAATACACCTTTAAAGTTGAGACAGAAATGACAAATTCTATTATAAATCTGAACTGTTGTCCACAACAATTTGTTTAATTTTAGCACAAAAATATATGTTTCTCGTAAGCGGTTCAATATTTGTACTTGAAATTTTCAGAATTTTCATAAGAAAATATGCTCTTCCAGATAAAACAAAATTAAAATTTATGTAAAAATTAAAGTGAAACGTCACTTTAAAAGTCATTCAGCTAACGGACTTATCCGGCGAAAGTTCTGCATCGATGACACATATTTGGTGTTTAACAAATAAACGCTGTTTTCTTTTTAGGTTGTGGGTTTCCACAGCAATATGATGCAGATAAAATTACGGGCAACATGTATGGTATCAACAACAAACTGCTCGTGAATGAGTCACGTGGACTTCTAGTGGCCACGTGTAATGGTAATGGGACTTGGGATTTGCTGCCGCCGAATTATAATGGTACTATGATTATTTCATTCCCAAATGAATTTGTAATGCGAGTTTTCTCAGTAATGAACAAAAAGCTAGAGATACAGATATACGTGAAGGAAGTGTCTATTAATTTTATACATATCGTACAAATTATCACAACGGACTTAGCGCACGAAAATTATATTGTCCCAGGTTAATTTTGCTGGGCAATGCATTATATACATATAATGTTACGGTCAGTAATCTCACAGTGACGCTTTGAGAATCATGTACACATTTTGTAAGTACCCTTTTCAGCAAGCTACAAGCCATTGACATGTCGAGATTTACAGAATCAGTATCCCAGTATGCCCTCTGGTGTTTACAAAAACAAATATGACGTCATGTTATCATGTGACCTAGATACAGACGGCGGTGGATGGACGGTGAGTTTATTAAACGACAAAATTCCAGGAAATGTTAAAAATGATATTGCAGACGACAGATGTTTGAGCTACCAGACAACCAAGTTCATCTAAAAATATTTTTGTATAGGTCCTCTAAACTTGCCTCCAATTATTGTTACTTTGTCTGAGAAAAAATAGATTTTGAAAAGTTTGAGACGACGCCAGTTTATTTTGCAACAAACGATTTAGAATTTATCCACCTTCTACCATTTGTATTGTTAAATGTTTGTACTTATTATGTGTTAAAGGTTTGTTTGATTGATAAATCTAGTTTAGGATCATTCTTTGTAGACAGGCTTTGTTGGTTAAATGAAATAACTCAGAAATCGTGTTTGCTTAAGTTTCAAATGTAATTAAATCAATTGGTTTCTTTAAATACATTGACATTATAATAGACTATCACAGTTCTGAGTTAGACTCCCCAGTTCACTTTGGCTCTCACCTTATTGGGATTTACGTACACGAATTTCTCTAAAATATGGTTAAACGAGCGATAAACCATGATAGCAAATGTTTTGTTCATTAAATACTCGTACACATTCTAATTTCTCTTTTGTCGCGACATCTGAATTTTAACATAATTTACATCTAGAAGGATTGTTCCGCATCTATTGCTGTTTGTCAGGTTTTTCAGAGACGATTCGATGGAAGCATTGACTTCTATAGAAACTGGTCAGAGTACAAGAACGGATTTGGAAACCTTCATGACAACGGAGAATTTTGGTTTGGTGAGTTTTTTGTCTTTATAATTCCGCAATATTCCCATATTTTTATTCAGGTCATAAAAGAATAAAACATTAATTCCTAAATCGATTGCACCGGTGCCTACCAATACCAAGATAGGATTTGTAGAAATTATTGCACGAAATTTGTTGAGGCAAAATGTGAAACCCTGGTCATTAATTCAACATTTCTTTCTTTTGCACCGGTGTAACACTGGCCATTAATCAGGTTTGCATAGCACATACCATCTGGGAACAGTGAACATCGATGTTGGTTTCGCCCAAATGTGAAAACCAAATTATACGGATACATTACTTTGCAACTAGAAGCTATCGTCTGTACTATCTTTGAATTTTGAATAGCCGCCTGTTAATGGGTTAATGTGCAACCAGTACAATCAATTATCCTCTTAGTTTGATGAAACAGTCCTTTGCTTGCCTTTAACTTTTTCCACAACGACAAAATTTTAAGACTACCACATTTGAAGGCTGCTACAGACGTCACAATGGATGCTGTCAAAGAAAAAATTCGTGTACAAAAAGCTCAGCACTTTCTTCTTTTGCCTCAATGTTTTCCCAAACCAATTCATTGAGGGACGTCAAAACCAGGTATTGATTGGGAAAGGGTTAAACAATAAAGGTATATGTATGCAAAACCGATTATGTTAGTTGTTTATTCTTTGATTAGTTACATGAATTATTCCAAATGTAGTAAAACAATCCAAAATAGTTTAGAATCATAAGAATAAGCGTCACAAACAAAAAATAAGCATCAAAATATTGCAAAAGTAGTAGTTCGGCATTTTTTCTTGCTACACGACTTTTTTTAAATTTATTGTAGGCCTAATGCTTTTGAGAAGCAAATTAAGCACTCCACAATATATAATTATTTATGTAACACTAATTGTAATTGTTTCAACAACGTTTGAGTACAGACAGAAGAAAGAGAAGACGATTAGTACCCGCATATTTTTAAGCTTATATTTAATAAATTATACAGGTTTCTTTATCCTTGAACTGACATGAATAGCCTCTTTCTTAATATCGTTTGCTTCTAAAAGCGATGCTTGTCTTTAGGCCTTTTCCAAACGGCAAAATGTTAGTGTGATTCACTTCAAGAACTTCTACAAATGACAAAATGGATGTTATTTAAGATAGGATATGGTAGAATATGGCATAGAAAATATTGAGACAAAGGGAGAAAATACTGGTTATCAGCAGTTTCTTCTTTTGTCTCAATGTTTTCCCTAACCCTTTATATTAGGGACGTCAAAACTAGGTCTTGTTTAAGAAAGGGTTAAAACAAATCTCGTGGCTATAGATTAAAACAAGGCGTTGTTATGAGGATTTTGAAAGAAAGCGACGATATGAGATTTATTTATAGTTTTACTTCTAAGGATCGCAAATAGGGAACGATTTTAACCATTAAATTGTGACGTAAATTCGGACAAACAAATAGTATTTTGTAGGTGTTGTTACAAAATCTCGTAACTACGGCTTGATCCAAGCCGTAGTTACGAAATTGTATAACAATACCGACGGTTTATCAATACATAATGATAACCCAATCTATATTTAGCACAAAATTCATTGCCATTGCAGGCCTTAGACACCTATCACAGATTCTTCGCGATTCTGATTACGAGTTTGAGTTACGAGTTGATCTAGTCGACTGGCTGAACAAAACCGGATTTGGCTTGTACCAAAACTTCAGCATTTCCGACGAAAGCGACCTCTACCGATTATCCGTGGGTAGCTTCACCGGTACGTCCAATCATTTAAATATGTTGTCTCTTATAGAAAATACTTAAGGTAGAATACCCGTGATATGGCCATTTTTATATTAATAAAACATCGGCTTTTTTCGACCGGTGTCGATACGTATCAGAAACTATTCGGGCGTTGTCATTTTTACAAACATTCGGCGGTGGAAAGTTCCAACGTCGAATCTTTTCGACTTCGCCCGAATAATTCCGACGCCGTGTGAATCCCATTAGGGGTAGACTACCTTAAATAGCTAAAAGTGTTAAGGAAGAGAAGAAAATGCGCATAATCTTTTGGCATGAATTATTTTATAACTCTTAAAAAAATATTAAACCTTGCACCGACATAGAGATAGTTGCAGTCGACATGAATAATGCTAATTTATGAAGAAAATCTCCGTGTCATAATAAGTAGTGTAGAGCATTTTAAATGAAATGCAGAAATGGATTATTATCACCATTTAACTCATTTTCTGCAATGTTTTAGAAACCCTTATCGAATGGGCCATCAAAGAAAGTCCCTGCTTGGGCAGGATTTAAAGGGAACATTGTTAAGCTATACAGTTTCACTGGCGTAGGAAGAGGGGGAGGGGAGAAGCCCCCCCCCCCATAATTTAGAAGGGGGCCATCATATCCTTTGCCCCCCCCCATAATACACCCAAATTTTCTTTCAAGGAAAGTCCAGGTATAAAATTCTGTCTGAAAGTGCCAAGATTGCAGGAAATGGCCTTTTAGAATTCAAAATTTTCAGAGGGGCATGCACCAAGACACCCTAGCAACGCTACGCTCAGTCGGGTTTCATTCACTAAAACAATTGGCCACCCCAATATTATGAATCTTCCTACGCCCATGAATTTATAGTTCGTCATACAGATCACGTACAATTTTAAACAGAGTTGCATAATTAAAGGATACGACCATTATATGGGCCTACATTTCCATCCTTTGTAGTTTTTAAAGACATTACAACAGACTGGTTAAATTTTTCCAAGAGATTGATGTTGCTCTTTTCAGGCCAGACTGTTATACAATAATGTGAATCCAGATCAGCATGTACAGTCCCATGTTGTTCTTTAATAAAGCCACAATGGCCTCTTTGTATAGATACAAGCTAAAATATATTTTAGGTAACATCGGAGACGCCCTTGCTAACAGACATGTTTATGCTCAACTCAGCGACGGACAAAGGTTCTCCACTTACGACGTTGACAACGATAATTATCCTTGGTTCATGTGTGCCGAACATTACGGCGGGGCGTGGTGGTTTGACGCATGTTTTGGCGCCCACTTAAATGGAAAATATCTGTTCATGCATGAGGCATTAGATTTACCTGATCAATTCGGACTAATCTGGCAACCGTGGGGAGGAAATGACCAATCTCTTCAATCGAGCAGCATGAAAATAAGGGAAACAACCAAGAAAATCAAACTATGAACCTTTCTTGCTATCTTGACTGTATAATAATTTCCTTATTACAATTTGCCCTTCTTTAAAATTGAATGAACAAAGTGTTTCTTAGAAGTGTAATATCGACGGCTATTACTTTAATATGAAAATTGAATAAATACACGTTTTCTTGTAAAAGCAACGTATTTGACTTATGTGTTACTTATTATCTTTGGTTTAATAATATGATATATTTTACACAGAATATGACCGTTTAATACGAAAAACGTAACGTAATCAAAGCGCTGAATGCGCTGAAGGCCTGTGAATTGTACTAAAATCAATTAGAGTAATGCTTTTATCGATCTTTGGGTTGTGGGAAGATATTGTTAGGTGCACCAGTCTGTGAACTATATTTGAAATTTGTTGAGTTTGACCAAAAAGACTTAAAACAAGGTCGTCAGAGACGGACAATGCTCCCCGAATAAGGCATTGTCACAATAAATGTTTGCCATGGAGAGCACTTTATTGTCAAGGACATCTGATTTGCTACTCAAATATGAAATTTCATCAAATTCTGACCATTAGAGTAGGAGAAATAGAGAAAAACTGCATTTTACCTTAAGTCCCCTTTTCCCATGACGAGTTCTAAAATCCAAAAACCGGGAAAAGTACATCGGCATTTTGTCATAGGGAGTTCACATGGTAAGTTTCATTTGATTTGGCCCAAGGGTTATAGAGAAATCATTTCGGACGGACGGACGGACAAAGCTGCGACTATATGCTCTCCCTTCGGGGAGCATAATAATGTATCTTGTGTCGTAAATAGCTGACCTTTGTAATTAGAACCACGAAGTTAATAAAAAAAACATGGTGAACATGTGCATACAAATGCTATAATCTGTTGTTGTTAGTATATGATGAAAACAGGCGTTCTACTTGCTATTCTTTTAATTTTCTGTATATTTTAATAACAGGTTTCAATAACAAAATATATCTGGTCCAGCGTTCATCTTCCCGACCAACCAATCGTAAAATTGTTCGATCATACTAACAATGTTAAAATGGGGATATGCCAATTTTAAAATTGTTCGAATTGCCAAACGGGTTATAACAAAGCCGATTTACGCGTATTAATATAGCCTACATGTATGTTGCAATCGATTGTAGATATTCTACAATTTCACTTCACTACTCTCAACGTATATTTTTACTTCTTTTGTAATGAACATGGGTCACAAAATCTGCTTGAAGTCGTATAGATCTAATCCAGTTCCGACCTACTTTTCATCGCGCAAGAATAACTGCGTTGGATGTTTTCCCATTATTAATTCTACCTACCCCCAGAAAAACCGTATGTTAATATTGGCCTTCACAGGCCAAAAACGCCCCAAGGGCAGAAAACGGGTCAAAATGTGGGAACATGCCTGGGAGGCTTGGGTAATAAAGATAAAGAACAAAGAACCCTCGGTCGGGTGACCTAGAAGGCATTGACCGGGGGTTTGGAATAGAATATCTTTCTGATTGACATCTTTAACGGCACATTCTCGTGACAACTCACAACGTATCCTTTCTGAAACAAGACCCCGATTCGAGGTCCTTGAATATAAAGCATGAAAAACATTGAGACAAATAAAGAAATTGTTTATAATCAGCATTTTCTCATTTTTTCCTACATGTTGATCTGTGTTATAAATATCGTACACAATTCATATCTTAATCAGCAACCATTTTTGTCGCCTGGAACAACTTTAAAATTGGACAATGTGGTCGTTCGGGAAAAGGTGCTTTAACAATTCATTATCCAAACTATGTGCGGTAGGTATTTTGAATACCTTATTGGAAAAGGCTTACGAAAGCTTGTAGACCAAAAAAATGCTGATAACTAGCAATTTTCTTTCAATATGGTATATATGTCGTGCAATTTTTCCCGTTTGCTTTACTGCGTAAAGGCCTACCATTTTTTGTAACTAACATAACTGTTTATTTCCAAGATGAGGAACACTTTAACACTAAAATCCGAATCTTCTCTGATGAAAATTCGCTCTTTGATGCCTGGACGTCGCTATAAATTTATGACAATAGCGACATCCAAATATCAAAGAGCGAATTTTCATCAGAGAAGACTCGGATTAACTAAAAACATTCTTATTTTTATCAACAACTATTTTATCAAAAAAGGACGGTAAACAGCGCAACAATTTGGTTCCAACATAAAGGACGCGCAATATCAAATAACGCTACTTGATGTCTGATACAATACGGGAACTTCAAGGTCGCGGTTGGCGTCATAATTATCTGCTATTAAGATGACGTTATAATTTGACTGGTCCACTATATATATATAACTCACAAAGTAACCAAATCACTTATTCCAATCTCACAAAGTAACCAAATCGCTCTAGTCTATCTCACAAAGTAACAAAATCGCTCAAGCCAATCTCACAAAGTAACAAAATCTCACAGAGTAACAAAATCGCTCGAACTCGTCGCCAACAACACAGTTAGTGGTGGTCAATTGACCCCAATATTAGAAGGTACCAAACTGTGAAAAGTGGCAACCTCTATTCGGAGTTTAAACCCATTAAATCAGGAGTTCCTCAGGGATCCATACTTGGGCCGATTTTATTTCTTATATATGTCAATGACCTTCCGCTAGATTTATCATCTAGTCTTGATATGTATGCCGATGATGCGACTCTATACAAATCTAATGTATCAGTATCTGTGTTAAATTCAGCTTTGCAAAGTGATCTTAATCAAGTTGAAAAATGGTGCAAAAATAACAACATGGTTCTAAATCCTACAAAGACGACATGTATGTTAATAGGTTCAAAACGGAAAATAAGCGAGTCACAAAAACTAAATTTATTAGTTTCAAATGAAAGAATTGTAAATGTTACGTCACAAAAACTTATGGGGATTCATATCGACAATACTTTAAGCTGGAAAGTGCAAGTCGACAAAATGTGGTCAAAATTATCATCTCAACTTTTTCTTCTTAAAAGAATTAACAACTTCCTTTCGTTAGAAATGAAACAAGTTTTTTACAATGCATACATTACACCGCATTTTAATTATGGGTGTATTATTTGGGGCAACTGTGATTCTACTTTATTTAATAGACTATATAAAATACAGAAACGATCTGCTCGAATAATTTTATGCAAACCTAAAACATCTGATACTCTGTGCAACTTTTCATCTTTAAAATGGCTAACTCTTAAGAATAGGTGTAAATATTATACTTTTCTGATGGTTTTTAAAATAATTAAGGATCTAGCTCCCCCATATATGTCCCAATTCATTAAACATAGTAACAACCAATTTTACGATCTCAGATCAGAATGAAACGCCCTTGTAGCGCATAACCTTACACCGAAGTCTGAGTATTTAAAGCAATCCTTTTCTTATAATGGAATGAAATGCTGGAATAATATTCCACTTCATATACGAAATATACAGAATATCCAATGTTTTAAAAGATCCCTAAAAAGTTATTTGTTAACCAACAACTAATAACGGGGTTGTTCATACTAAATATGTCAATTAATAAATGTATGTCTTGCTGTACATAATATGTTTGAATATATAACACTACCAATATTCTAACTGTGATTTCATCATTCATTTGTTATCATCATCATCATCATCATCATCATCATCATCATCATCATCATCATCATCATCATCATCATCATCATCATCATCATCATCATCATCATCATCATCAACATCATCAACAACATCATCAACATCAACATCATCATAGTTATCATTTTGAATTCACTCATATTCATGTTGTTTTCATACATTTGAATTTCTTCTTGATTTTAACTTGCCATGTTATAGTTTCAGAAGGCCTCATTGTAAATAAGTTTTCATTTATGACAACTTAATGTGCTACCTTCTTTAAATAAAGATTTTATTATTATTATTATTATTATTATTATTATTATTATTATTATTATTATTATTATTATTATTATTATTATAGACCAACATAAGTCAGATGAAACGGCGTCTACACGTTGGTTAATCGAGGGCCGATATATGGACGTCGGCAACGGCGTCTACACACATGATAATCTAAATCCATATGTGCCTCAAAGGTCATAAATGCCGTTTATACTGATCCCGACTTAAATATATTTCTAGGTGACATCGGAGATGCCCTTGCTGACAGAAATGCTCCAACTATGTCCAGCAACGGACAAAGGTTCTCCACATATGACGTTGACAACGATGTGTCCCAAATGAATTGTGCCGTGTCGTGGCAAGGGGCTTGGTGGTTCAATGCTTGTTTTAACGTCCATCTAAACGGTCAATATAAGTTCCTGCCTGATGCGCTAGACTTACCTAAACCAGGAATTGGGTTGATCTGGACTAACTGGAGAGGGTGGAGCGTGTCGCTCAAAGCATGTAGTATGAAAATAAGGGAAACAACCAAGAAAATTTATATACATGTATAATATAAAAATTTCCAAAACAAACATTTTAAAGGTTAGATAAACATTTGATTTTAAATAAAGACAGATATTCTTGTGATATCAAAATTAACTTGTATGATTTCGTAAAGAGACAGTTATCATTGTTATAAAAAATAAATAAATAGAAAAAAATAAAATTTAGGAAATTATTTGTTAAAGACAGTCGTTCTTGTGATATCAATATGGATTAAAATTTTTGTTGTGAAACCAGTGTGTTTATCATTGTTTCATATTTTATTGGGCTACTGTGTAATTATGATAATTCATGACAATGCATGCTGTTTAACTCCTCGCCTCCTCGGAAACATTTGATTGTTCCAATTTGATATCGGTTACAGAAAACAAATGTTGATGAAGCTAGAATTTGAAGAAATCTTTGCACGAGTATATTCCCAAAACAGGCAGTGCTAAATAAGTAAGTTTTACTTAAAATATAAGTGATTGTCTGGTGCACAAGCATAGCATATAAAATTATAGTGGTCAAACGATATTCTGATTGCCGCCAAAGAATAAAGACCATGCCCATTTACTAATTGAAGGTTATACTGGTTAAAACGAAATCATATTTATGATAATCATGGTTGTTATTTAATATTGCCGAGACGAGTTGTGTGTGCGTCTCTATGATAACATGTTTTTATAGATTAAAGGTTTGTTTTTAAACATCAGCCCTGCGTTCAGTAGACAAACTGTTAGCTAACGTTACCAACATTCGCAACTTCTTTGACCCAAATTTCACAGAATTGACTGAGTATTCCGAATGAAACGGCTAATTATTAGCTAACGTTTTGTCTTACTGAACGCATGGCTGATTAGCGTTGGACCGCTGTACCACATGGCAACACTGGACATCGCGATTGGTGACGGTCAAATATGCAAATCAATTACAGTTGACACTCGTCATTTCGACTTCAGATTAATCGAATTTCTGCTTAAGTCGAAGTGAAAATCAGAGATGCGTTCTTTAGAGCAAGATTTTTTAAGATTTTTTTAAGATGTGTTTGATACAGCGTCTTTGAGACCGAGATTGTAAGCGAGGTGTTCCGAATGTTCCATACTTCATACAAATGACGTCATGAAGTATGGAGCATTTGGAACTTCGAGGTTTATGAATCATGGAGCATTCGGAACAACTCGGTCAATTCTCTCCCATATAGATTCTACAGAATTTACCGAGGGGTTCCGAAAGAAGTATAGAGTAATGGCGGCTCGCAGTGATCGTCTTAAAAATCTTGCTCAAAAGAGCGCTTTATCCTAAAACACCTTAAGACATCTCAAGATATCTCAAGAAATCTCGCTCTAAAGGACGCGGCTCAGGTCCTATCCACGCCGCCAGCGCACAGTCAAGCGTGCCCTTCATCTTCACCAAGTGAACGCACCCGCCTGTCGTGACCGAATTTTTGAAAGAAATCAATCTGAAATATGGAACAATTTTATCCAGTGAATCGTGACGCAAATTCGGACAAACAAATAGTATTTCGTAGGTGTGGTTATTAAATCTCGTAACTACGGCTTGATTCAAGCCGTAGTTACGAAATTTTATAACGACACCGACGGTTCATCAAAACAGTTCATTTTAGAACAAAATCTTTTACCAATCATTGACCACCCCCGTTCAGCTCAGACCTCGCTCATGTAACATTTGGTTCCTTTTAAAATTATAATTATAATATATTTGAAACCAGATCCAGTAATGCCTGTGGTTACTATCCACAAAGGAAACATAAATATACCGGTTTCCTAGTAATGTACATAAAGCTTTCTGAAAATGGATAGAGCGCTGAAGAATGGTCTATTCTGGTTAGGGAGAGATGAGGCTTTGACAGAGAAAACATAATTGTTCAATTATTAAAATATGATGTACAATACTATTTCACGACTATATGAAATGCCAACGGTGTCTGGATACTTTACATATAAATTTAACACGTATGGCTGCCTTTCAACGCCATTTAAAATAGATTGCCTAAAAGTGAGCATAAGCAAGTATACTTAAGAGGTTAAGCTACAGTTAATGTTCAATCAGAAAGAGCAATTATCTTTTTTCGTTCCATGAATAAGGTCGCTTTGATTGTCCTTAAAACATTTAAGCTTTTTAACCCTTTCCCAAACAAGGCCTGCTTTTGACGTCCCTGATAGAAAAGGCTTGGGAAAACATTGAGACAAAAGAAGAAACTGCTGATAACCAGCAGTTTCTCCTTTTGTCTCAATATTTTCTGTGTTATATTATACACAAATTCTATCTTAAACAGTGTCCGTTTGTCGCCTGCAGCAGCTTTTGAAATGGAAATTTTGATAATTTGCCGTTTGGGAAAGGGTTAAACCGATTATGTCAGTTCTTTCTTCTCTGATTAGATATGAATAATTCCAAATGATATTTATTCAACAAAACGTAACCTATTTTGAAATCGCAAATAAGTGCGCCTCGACAAAATGCAGCTTTTCATAACAACAACATTGTAGACCGGTCCAAATGGAATATCATTGCGAATGACAAATGAGATGGTATTGAACAGAGAGAAAATGTTATAGCAATAAATGCAAAGAAAATGAGTTATCGCGGATTTCTTCTTTTGTCTTCGTGTTTGAAGCAAATCTTGAAATACCCAATTGACGTAAAATTCCCCAATGTTTAGAAATGGGATAGTTTTGACATAGTCAAAAATCGAATAAAATGTTCACAACGATACCCACAGAAAGGGACTGGTTTCATGAAGAAAGAAGTGTCTAGCAGATATTGCTGGGGAAAACATTGCGGCAAAAAGGATAGGAATGAAAGGCCGAAAAAAAAGAATATTCTTTCTCATATACGTCTACGTTTTTCTACGTTTCAATCCTTTTCAATTCGGCAAATTTATACAGTTCCAAGCTGCTGCAAACGCCAAAGGTTGCATTGGTATACATGTATATAGAATTGTAGTAACAATTATAAGAAGTGATTTATGCGCTTCTAAATCTATTTTTTATTCATACCCACTTGGTCGAATTGAATGAAGCTTTTTAGAATTATGTATGATATCACGTCGATGCGTTTTTTGGACTGATTACATTTTGTAAGAGATACAAGCTCCAAACCACCCCTTCCCAAAAAAGAAAGAATTACAAGCTTTATCCGTTTTTATAGGTCAAGTAAGATGATAAATTTTGTGAAAAACATTTTTATTTAACGACTCTTGCCTCTAAACGTCTTCTATGAGAGCTAATACACGTAGAAAAATTTCTGTTGAATTCTACATCACTTTTACATTCGAATTACTCCAGTAATTCGTTATTTGGCGACAGTGGCCACTGGTGGTGAACTCGGCCAAAGCGAGGGACGTTTTTTCGCGATCAATGTATTCCGTCGATGTTGGTATAAAATATATATAGATTTTATAACAACACCGACAGTTTGTCAATACAAAACGGTAAACACGGTCTGTTTTTAGAACACATTCATTGCCATTAGAAATAATTTATAAACTCACATTTAAACGCAAAACATCTATACCTTGTTGTAACGAAAATTGATTTAGTTCACCACCTGGCACCAGTGAGTGGTTATTGACGAACCTTCTTGCTTTGATTACTTTTTTATCAACTTTTGACGTGGCTCGGTATAAAATTATGTTTTGCAAAGAGCTGAAAAATCCTCCTGAATACGAACGAATCAGTCGGTCAACTTGTCACCCAGAATGACATCGAAACTGAATTTAGTCTTGGCTTTCGTGATTTTGGTAAATGCATGGGTGTTTGCCGAAAGTCACAAGTTCTTTTTGCCTGGTATCTATTTTCATTTTGAGGAGAGATATCCTATAGAAAGCATTATTGGCGTTTCTGCGACAGTATGTGCTGATCAGTGTGCTGCTAGAAGTATTTGTTCTGTTGCCGTGTACCAGTTCAGAACAAAATTCTGCCGTTTGTTCTCACAGACGGAGTGGTCATCATATGAAAAGAAGGCTGGATTTTTATCCATATATGTCCACAGAGAGGTATTAGTATCATTTTTAATTTCTTCGATTTTTAGCTCCACTGGCCGAAGGCCAGCGAGCTATTGTCATGGTGTTGTGTCCGTCGTGCGTGCGTCCGTCCGTGCGTTAACCTTTTCTTTAAAAATCTGCTCCCTCTCTAACCAGTGGGCTAATTTTGATCAAACTTTGCAGGAAAGTTCCTTACTTTAAATTGTTCAAAGAAATACGATTGGTATATAAAAGTGGACGAGGCAGGGCGGGGCTTATCAGACTTAGAGAAATAATTCTTTAAAAATCAACCAATTCGCCAATTTTGCTTAACCTTGCAGAAATGTACCTTGGGTGACTCTTTACTTAAATTGTCCGTGAAATTTTGATTAATCCATAAATGCGTGGGGCGTGGCAGGGCGGTGCTTATCAAACTTGGAGAAATCACAAAATAATTCTTTAAAAATCAAGCAATGGGCAAATGTAGACCAATTTTGACAGTATGATGTTCCTTGGGTGGTTCTTTACTCAAATTGTGAAATTTTGATTGGTCCATTAATGTTAGTGTGGCATGGCAGGGCTTTGCGGAATGGGAGAAATCACGAAATAATTCTTTAAAAATCAACCATTTGTACATACTTGGAAGAAATGTTCCTTGTGTGGTCCTTTACTTGCCTTATTTGTGAAATTTCGATTGGTCTCTAAATGTGGGTATGGCAGGACAGGGGTCTTCAGAATTGGACAATCATGATTTTTTTTAGAAATAAACCAATAGACCAATTCAGACCAAACTTGGCAGAAAAGTTCAGTCGGGGGCTTGCAAGAAATCGTGAGATTATTATTCTTTTACTTTAGCGAGTGGAGCGATTCAGGCCCTCCTGTGCCTCTTGTTTTACAAACTCTTCGGTGTTTTGTCTATACCTTTCCAAAAGAATATAATCACGGTGTATAATCACGTGACTCAGAATTTCCGATAATCTTCAATATTTTTTTTTTTAATACTTGACTAATTTGAATTCGGTTTAAAGCAGAGAAGGTGGGCAAATGCCAGTAATAAGATGGACGTGTTGGATTTTCAAAAAATCAATTTTTTAAGTCAAAATCAAAATCAAATTTTTGGTTTATCTTCAATAACTTTTTTATTAGTTGATTTTTCTAAAATCAACCCCGTCCATCTAATGCGTGACGTCTGTCCACATTCTCTGCTTCAAACCGAATTCAAATCGGTCCAGTAATTACGAAATTATTGAAGATTTTCTATTGTATCACGTGACTATCCAACGTGATCATGTTAGATGCATCAACATCGTGACATAACACCAGCTACTTTTATTCCGTTGTCTTCAAATTTATAAAGCAGTGATGAGAGCAACTTGTGTTTCCCTTTTCCTTTTCCTTTTGCTTCGTCTGTTCTAAGTCTTTTAATGTACAGTCATTCACCTTTTTAACCTGATTGTATTAATCACATTTTCTGTCTTTAGTTAGAAAAAGATGGAAAACTCATAAACCTGCTCGGAAATGGTGCTATGTCTGTGGCTTCAGCAATGCGTTGTCAGTTTTAAACACTGCCTTAGCACGGCTGACCATTTTCAGTCAGTGAAAAGCAAAAACTTGATAAGCAAACTACCTTTCAAATTATTTGGGGAATGAACTTCAAGAAAGGACTTTAAACACCAAGAGTGTATCTTCGTAGTCTGCCGTATAACATACATCGCGGAGTGCTTCTTTTGGTTTTTGTTAACGTAAAGTAATACAGTGAAATTGTTGAATAATGTCAGTTTTGATAGAATCCCATACTTCACATCCGTACGTTCACGGTGGGGATTGTGCATGCTGGGATGAATAACGAATACGGACAAAAATAATCTCGAATCTTGTCAAATATTTTGCAATAACTCCTTTATTTCTTTGTCGATTTTCAAAAGGTCTGTTGCATGTACCCCGCCTGAAAATCCCTTTCCTCGGATACATGGATTATTTGTGGTATCCTTTCAATTTTTCCAAAAATTGATCCTAACTGACCAGAAAACGAAATGATAACGACTACGGAAAAATAAGCCACGCTTCAGGTAAGAAATTGTGCAATAATTTTCTTATTTTTGTGTCAATTTTCAAGCGGTTTGTTGCATGTACCCCGCTTTCCCCAGGTGTATTACTTATTTGAAAACTCCCCATATTTTTCCCAAAAATTGCTCCCAACTGACCTAAAAAACGACCAGATTTTTTGTTGTTTTTCTGGTCGGTTGGGATCTTTTTTCGCAAAAAGTACAAAAGGTTTCGTGTAAAGCATACATCGGAGGAAAGAGCTCAGTAAGGCGGGGTACATGCAACAAACCGTTTTTTAATTGACGCAGAAATAAGGAAGTTATTGCAAAATGTCTTACCTGAATCGATGCAAATTTGTCCGTAGATTTACCCATCCCAGCAAGCACAATCTGCACCGTGACGTTAGAATTTTGACAATGGTGGAATAGAACAATTTTAATTGTAGATCAAATGGTAAATCCATATTATGTTATACATTTTATTACACATTGTTTCAGCTTGATAGCATCAATAAATATACATAATAAAATAATAAAAAAAGTTTAGCAACAAAATGTAAATATCTGTAGTAACCAAAATAGTTTTGTTTTAACATAAAATTAAACGTTTACACAATAGATTATAGCTAGAGAACACAAACAGATGACTTTTATACCGCAATCGCGTGCGTCTCGCACTCCAGGTGCCCATTTCCGGTTTTCATGTCTGCCATGGTGTTCATGTTTTTGGAGCATAGTTCTAGAAAACATTTAGGTGTGAACGTAATCGTCTTTGCCAAGCATAAATAAGGCCACTAAAAAGAGTTTTCTGCAACGCTGTGGGACTACGCCATGGACTTACGTTAGAAGGACGTTATATCGCTAATGTGTTTCTACGTGGCAGAACCGGCGATAAAGGTAACAATTTGAGGATGCTATGTGAGCCAATTTGTGTGGTTTGAGATAGTCCCGGTCAAGAACGTCGTAGAAAAAGGCCACGAGAAGATGACCGTCATAATTTCGTAACGTCACGGCAAAGACGTTCCTTATCAACACCAAAACTTCCGAGTGGCTTCCATAAGAATTTCAATATAGAGTATCCACAGTTACCATCCGTGATCGTCTCCACAGATGAACGGTTACTAGACGTTGACCGTACGTTGTAATTTCCCTGACGCTACACCATGAACGCACCAGCCTTGAGTGGCATAGAGTCCTAAATGCTTTAAGCCAAATTAAGCGTATACAACACTGATGGACTCCCATTATCATCCCTTTCTTTCTGATTTGTCACCCATAGAGCACATACGGTGCATTTACGGAAGACGTGTGCGTGATCGTTCTGACGCGAATGACGTTCAATCTCTTGATAAAGTAGTGAATGTTGATACTGTGTACAAACAATTTAAGTGGATTAGAAAACTTTTCACTGCTGTTCTAACTTGAAAATGGCCGCACAGTCGATACCGAATGTTATTGTAACTTTTTTATTTTGACCCCTCACCTACGTCAAGACAATGTTTCTAACACAATATTTAACGTTACCACAAAGCGACCTTTGAATGTTACGCGTAAATGCATATGCTAAAATGTATATAACGGTTGTGAAATAAATATCATAGAAAATACATTTTTTCAATTAACAAAGTCAGTGTTGCTAAACTTTTTTTACATGGTATAGTAAATATCGGTATTGACAAGCAGTGCCATTGGAGGCCGTGCTCTGGCAATGATGGAATGTTCAGCAGATATAGGACGTGATAAAATATTTCAAATGCCATTCAACACCTTTTCCGATTAATGGCGCTCACTTGAGTCTCTTTCACTACCGACCTTTTTGGGTGTGCCCAGAAAGTTACTATGACGTGTCTGTTCGTGTCTTTAGCCTAAATTCTACCACACCGGACCACGTCCACCAGATTTGTTATTTTGGGGAGAGCTGTGGCTGTGGTATTTCCTGTGACCGGGATATTATTCGTGCCAATCTTAATTAATCAATGACTTTTCTTCCGAACTTACACTTTAACCCTCGATCACTGAGTCTCAAGTCAGCTGTTTTGGTCAGTGGCTCTATTTGCCACTTCACTTCAACTTTTAACTCTCACAAGTACGGGTACACATTTTACACTACTTGATGATGAAAAGCAACAACGTGAGATAACAACATTAGTCAGAAAAAAATCCCATAACGTATGTGGATTCGACCACAAGGTCTTTAGTATCCAAAGTTCACGCACTACTACATGTACATGACCACGGTGCCCTCCTTTTCATAACTGTGTGTGTGTAAAAGTTGGTTGTCGTTCTATTTGTCTAGGGGAACGAAACAGAGAGTTGTCCTGGTAATAAAGTTTTCAACAAGACCACTGGTGAATGCGAAATTCTAGGTAGGTTCACTTTACCTCTCCACCAGGACTTAAGGTAAAAAGGGCCTAATTAGCTCCAAAGAGACAGCGGCGAAATTTGAAAAGTGGTAGTAATTCCTAAACTGTGTTACATTTCCATTCCGAATATAAGCATAAACATTTTGTATAGTTTAGAAGTTTGAATTAATGCATATTTATGGAGTGTATTTACAAGTGTGTGTAATTTGACGCATTTCATATGGCTAAAAAGTGGTGTTTTTAATTAAACGAAGGTTTCGGAGATCAGAATATACATCAAATTTAATCTGAACAGATTTGGCTATGATCAACAATTTCTCAATTTGTTTCGATGTTGTGTTTGCTTTTTTGCAAACAAATACTCTGTATTTATAAATACACATTTTGTTGTCTTCTGTAGTTTTTAGATTCCAAAGTTGACTGAGGCATTATAGATTTTGTCCAAAATTCCGATAAGATTCGTTAACTATAAGCTTTAATTAAATCAATAGTGAAATTAGTTTTCATATTACACGTGTGTATTGCTTATAACAAGTTAAAATTCCTTTGATACCAAAGCAAAGCCAAATAAGTCAATGTAAATGTAATCTTCTATTTGGTGGGGCCGTTCTAGCGTACCAACAATAACCCGTGATGTTTTCTTTTAAAGTGACATTTCACAATTATTTTAATTTTTAAAAGTATGCCTTTATGCAAAGATTGTGTATTCTAATGCATAGAAATACTATCAGTTTTTTAAAGTTGTTATTTATAAGCGAAAAATACACCTTTAAAGTTGAGACAGAAATGACAAATTCTATTATAAATCTGAACTGTTGTCCACAACAATTTGTTCAATTTTAGCACAAAAATATGTATTTCTCGTAAGCGGTTCAATATTTGTACTTGAAATTTTCAGAATTTTCATAAGAAAATATGCTCTTCCAGATAAAACAAAATTAAAATTTATGTAAAAATTAAAGTGAAACGTCACTTTAAAAGTCATTCAGCTAACGGACTTATCCGGCGAAAGTTCTGCATCGATGACACATATTTGGTGTTTAACAAATAAACGCTGTTTTCTTTTTAGGTTGTGGGTTTCCACAGCAATATGATGCAGATAAAATTACGGGCAACATGTATGGTATCAACAACAAACTGCTCGTGAATGAGTCACGTGGGCTTCTAGTGGCCACGTGTAATGGTAATGGTACTTGGGAATTGCTGCCTCTGAATTATAATGGTATAATGGGATATTTTATTCCCCAAGAATATTAAATGCTTAATTTTCTCAGTATTGTACAAAAATCTAGAGATGCAGATAGGTGAAGGTAGTGTCTTTTTGGAGAGCAAATGATCACGTATATTGAGCCGATCAAATTGTATAACGTTGTAAACATAACATGTCCGTTACGTTATAAAACACCATAGCTACATTTGTAGCCCCAAACACCGTTAACACAATTTCGAAAAAAAATCATGACCATTTACTCCTGAAGAGCTTGTTTAATAACGAGCAATTTAATATTTTGCATGATTTTTATGTAAATAACGCAGTAATTTAGAGGATTGGTGGCATATATAACGTTAAATGGTCAGAAATCTCAGGGATGCTTTGAAATCATGTTAACTTTTTGTACGTACGTTTTCAGAAAGCTACAAGCCATTAACATGTCGGGAGTTACAGAATCAGTATCCCAGCATGCCCTCTGGTGTTTACAAAAACAAATATGGTGTCATGATGTCATGTGACCTAGATACAGACGGCGGTGGATGGACGGTGAGTTGTATTAATTTCTTTATTGAAGGACAAAACTTTAGGCATCTTATATACGGTGAAATCAACAGCGTAGCCTGGTAAACCTTAACCACTGTTGTGAGTGTAATACATGTATATAAATCACACGGTCATAGGGGAAGTGAATTCTTTTAACAACCCAACCTAAATTATGAACCAGAAACTACTGAATCAGATTCATCTTTGAAATCAATTCTTATATTTTGGATTAAGAACTTCTGTTTTTGGAAATAAAGAATTTCGAAAAACTTAAGATCGGCAATTTCCGTGTGACATAAGTGTGTCAGAAAGCTCAGGCTGGCGACGGTGTTACGTCATAATGTCCGACATAAAGTTTGTCGATTTTTCAAGCTTCGTCTACGGGGAAGGTCGGAAAAGGCATTTAAAAACGAAAAAGTACCTTTTATATTTTATAAATAATTAAACCTAAAACACTAGGTTTTTCGCTACAACAAGGTACGAGGGTTGTCCGGAAAGTTCGTGGACACAGGACAATATAAAAAGATGAGAAAAGAAGAATATATCAAATAAACATGATTTCATTCAACAATATCTTAGAAACAACATTTCAAAATTTGAATGAATTCCCTCAATTTTTAACAGAATTACATAGGTTTTTGTTAAGAAGGTTGAGGCACCCCGGAGCACGGCATGACGTTACGTCGTTCCAGCCATGAAGAAATGACTTTGCCGCAAAGACTTGTGCTGCTTTATTATCTTAAGAAAGAAGTCTAGACACCCATCATGGACACAATCTTTTTATTTCCAAATGTTCCGTGTGGATTTCTGTTACAATTGTTTTTGACAGTTCACATTTTTGACCGATATCTCATATCGTATTTTGCCTATCGTTATTCAGAACGTCAATTGCCAAATAAACATTTCTATCCGTTGTAAAACTCAGTCTTCCCGACCGCGAATCTACTGTTGTTTTCTCTGAAACGTTTGTACATTTTGCAAACGATAGAAGGTGACACACATGGGCTCATCGTAGAAGAATTAACCAATTCCCTGGTCTATGCGGGTATTTTCCTAGTTCCACGCAAAATTTTACACGAACGCGCTGCTCCACCCAAACGTCCGACGTCGTCATTTTTGACAGATTTTCTTCCATGTCAGACGTCTTTAAATTGTCATAAAATGTTAATTGTTAAAGGGACAACATTGAAATCAAAACAATATTGAGTCGGAATGTGACATCATAGTTTTATACATATATTATTACGATTCCTGCCAATTTCATATGTTAAGTCATATTTTAAAACACAGACATGGGTAACCAAAAAGCCCAAATTTTGACGTGCTCCAGGTACCCTACGTAGAGCTGTTTAAGGTCCTTTTGCAAAATAATTGTTAATTAAATTTATTTCTCTTTGATGTAAAAGTACTTGATAGATGTTGAACTTGCATGTGATATAGATTTTTCCACGAGAAAAGTATTGTAAAGCAAAATAGATTGTGTGTCCACGAACTTTCAGGACAACCCTCGTACAGATATTTTGCGTTTAAATGCGAGTTTAAAGATCTGATTGGATAGTTCTTCTGATAACAATGAATTTGTTCTAAAAATAGGCCGGGTTTACCGATATGTATTGACAAACCGTCGGTGTTGTTATAAAATTTCGTAACTACGGCTTTATCGAAGCCGTAGTTACGACGACATTTTATAACAACACCGACGGAATACATGTACAATGATCGCGAAAAAACATCCCACGCTTTGGCCGAGTTCACCACCAGTGATTCCGTCGGTGTTGTTATAAAATATCGTAACTACGGCTTCGATAAAGCCATAGTTACGAGATTTTATAACAACACAGACGGTTTGTCAATACATAACGCGAACCCGGTCTATTTTTAGACCAAATTCATTGCAATTAGAGTTAAAATCTTACGACTCACATTTAAAAGCAAAATATCTATACCTTGTTGTAGTGAAAAACGTCCCTCGCTTTGGCCGAGTTCACCACCAGTGTAATTGGTCAAGACACTTTCTATTGTCTCGACTTAACATTATTTAACATAATATATTCAGAAGTATTGATACATATATCTTATCTACTATTTGTCAGGTTTTTCAAAGACGGTTCGATGGAAGCGTTGACTTCTATAGAAACTGGTCAGAGTACAAGAATGGCTTCGGGAATCTTATTGAAAACGGAGAATTTTGGTTTGGTGAGATTTTTTTGTCGTTCACATTTCACGTTATTTCCAAATTTCGGTGTCATTTTGCGCCATATCTCTGCACCACATCACTTAACCCATTACCAAACGACAAAATTTTAGGGTGGTCCAAATTCAAAGTTGATGCAGACGACAATTCAAAGTGAATGAAATTTTACATTTTTTGGTCTTTTTATGTAGAAAACATTGTGGGAAATGAAGAAATTGCTTGTGACAAGCAATTTCTTCATTTTCCACGTTGTTTTCCTAAGTCATTATCTTGTGGGGAGTCAAAAGGAGTCATTGTGGTTTAATAGCCAGATCGTAGTCGAAGACTGTAATATCCGGATATAGGTGCACTTGCAAAAACAAGATCGCAATTTACGTCGAAACCAGAATTTCACGATCTCATCCGGGTATAGGAAGTTAGATTAATGTTTTCACTTACGATGCAGCATAGATTTGCGTGTTGACAACCCATATCTTAGCCGTAATCGTGATCGCCAGCATTGTTTTTCTTCGAATTGGCTCCGGCCATTTTCCGGCATATTCGTTACTAAGAACGCTGGCGTAAGGAATTTGTCATCTTTGCAGCAAGCAATATTTTAGCATTTGTTAGTGTCGAAACGGATAATATTTGGGTTGACAATTGATTTTGTGTATATTTCATGCCATGTTTTAGTTATTTGTACTATGTAATTACAATGCTGCCGAAGAACTATTTTGTCGCGTAATGCTGGCGAATGGGGCCGGATGCTGGCGATACGTTTCGATCGTTCTACTCGGATAATCGGGTCATGCAAATTATATGATTTAGAACGTTAAAACAGAGAATGTTTTCCTGTATACCCCTTTCCTGTTAGTTTAGGGGGTTTCTGTACAAAACCCTATGTTGTTGGCCTTGACCGAATCACTCATTCCGGCCGGTCCAGCCGAAACGGAATGGAGGATTCTGATTGACTAAGGACTTCGCCAGCATCGCCAGCATCCAATCGGCTATAAAAGCGCTGAGCCGAGAGCGTTCCACATCAATTGCTCGGACGGCATCGACACATCGACATGGAAGAATAGAAAAGATCTTCAATCAACAAAGCCTTTAGAGGCTAAAAGACAACAATGAGCTTCTTTTCATCAATAGTTTAATCAGAGATTGATCAACATTCATGAGAAAGTAGAATAGAAACGCCGTCGTCTGTAGCAATTGGTCATGCCTCCCCTTTTAAGCTATTTGTTTGTTTATTTTACATGGAAAAACTACAGAAGAGATATTTAATAATGATTCTAAAACTTTGATTCAATCGCATAATGTCTTTGTTTTTATATGTATAATATACAGACTAATTGTCAGTCGTGTTTGCATGTTTCTTTCGAGAAGATGTATGTATAGGTATTCGATGGATTTATTTCACTACGCTGGAAATATGTATACATCACTGGAGATTTCAGATTGTGACATACATGTAAACGATTGAGACGGACACTAGAATTTCCCTCGGAATTGCAGAGTCATATTCTTGACTCCGAGCACAGATTTCACAGTTTGCTCTTACACATAGCTGTTTTTCTTCGAAAAACAAAAGTATATTTATTTATAAGAAATTGTAGTTACACAGTTTTTGAAATGAGATTTATGAATAGATTTACTTAAAATAAACCGCAAATTACAGGATTGAGACACATATCACAGTAAATTGTGACGTAAATTCGGACAAACAAATAGTATTTTGTAGGTGTTGTTACAAAATCTCGTAACTACGGCTTGATTCAAGCCGTAGTTACGAAATTTTATAAAAACACCGACGGTTTATCAAAACATAATGGTTAACCCAATCTATATTTAGCACAAAATTCATTGCCATTACAGGCTTGAGACAACTATCACAGATTCTTCACGACTCTGAGTACGAGTTCGAGTTACGAGTTGATCTAATGGACTGGTCCAACATCACGGGGTTTGGTGTGTACCAAAACTTCAGCATTTCTGACGAAACCGACTTCTACATATTATCCGTTGGTAGCTTTAATGGTAGGTAGCGTTTTCATTTATTGTTTCCCAGCTACGAATAGATCTAGTGCAAGTTCAAGTGTGCTATAAAATGGTGAAAAAGACTAAATGAAGTAAAATATAGAGTATAGAGTAAAATGATATTTGTAGATTATTTTCTTCTTGAAGCATAATCTTGAAATCCGGCAGGGTGAATCAACTTATGTGAAGCGTATGTGTGTGTAATTTGATGCATTTCGTATAGCTAGAAAGTGGTGTTTTTCATTATGGGTCTTCTACCTTAATTTGACCAACAGGTCAGCCATTTTACGTAAAGCAATGGAAATAAATAGCACTCTCACAAATCATCAGATAAGAGGGGATGAAGGCGTTCTAACTTTTTTTCAAATCCAAACCCTATGTTCAGTCAGACGATTCAAATGAGTACACATGACATAGGATTTGTAGAACAAAAACTATTGCGTTTTGAAAACCCATTACCCCTCTTTTTGTAGTTACAGGAGAGTATGTTTTACAATGACAGACCCAACTATAATTGTGACCCGTCACGTTAAAAGGGACCTTATATGAAGTGTGAAAAATATCGACCCTAGTCAGTCTGCGCAATCCGCGCAGCCAGACTAGGGCCGCTACTTTTCACTTTTATGTAATTTTCTAAATTCGGAATGTTTTCCCAATTTTACTATAAATTCATTTTCGCATACGGGATCTGGTTGACCTGTAGTGAGTCTAACAATTTTGTCAAAATTCGGATTTTGGAGTTCGGATAAGGTCCCTTATAGCGTGACGGGTCACAATTATTTTAAGGTACAATCGGAGATGCCCTCGCTAACAGAGATATTTCAACTACGTTCAGCGACGGCCACAGGTTCTCTACATATGACGTTGACAACGATGTGGACCCTAAAAGTAATTGTGCCTCGTCCTATGCTGGGGGTTGGTGGTTTAACAGCTGTTCATCTGAACGGGGAGTATATTTTCCCTCCTGATGCGTTACAATTACCTGAATATGTAGATGGAGTGATCTGGCAGCAATGGAAAGGGTGGGACGTGTCGCTCAAAGGATGTAGTATGAAAATGAGGGAAACAACCACGATGAAACTACTTTAGATGGAATCGAGTGACAGATAAAACAGCGCTTTATTTATTTACAAGTTGATATGCGTTCTACGAATAAAAGTCCATTCTGATTAAAATTCGGTGTTACCAGTTACATCTGAAATCCACCAGTAACGTATCATCGGATTTGAATCAGATTGAATCAGAGGGAATTTTAGCGGTTCACTGGAGGCGCTCTTGTGTCGTCCTGGGCAATTTCGAACCTTTTGTCGTAAAACCGACCTCTGTCACGAAAAAGTCTGATTGCTACCCAAACAGAACACCGCATTTTTCGCGAAAATAAATATTTAAAGAAGATCTCGTGTAATCATCTTCAAAATTGGCGACGTAACAGGTGTTTTGCGAGGATTGGTATGACTTTCTTGAAAAAAAAAACTTGGAACCCTTGTCTTAGATAAGAAAAAGACTACATAAAAAATCGCTAAAATTTCCTGTGGATTGAATAAAACTCGATATTGTTAACATTTTCGAACTCGAAGTTTTATAGTCAATAGTGATTTTTTTTTTAAATAATGTATTAATTAGATTCATCGACAAGGAACTATTTTGATGCTCCAAATGAAAAAAAAGCTTGATTTGCTGTAAGAAAAATGCGGATAATTAAACCATTTTTTTTTTTTCATTTTGCCTAGACATTTATGATGCCATATTATTGCTCATAGATCTTATCTTCACACACACCCCATTCCATGATCTGCAGAAACTTTTAATTTGATACTTTCTTAACCGTTTAGAAAACGGTTAAAACGAGCACACAGTCCAATTACAAAAAGGGCACTATGGCACATGGTTTCTGAGTTCGACTCGGAGAAGTTTTGTAAATATGTAGTTCTTTCTTTGTAATTTCGAAAACAGCCGTGGCAACAGTTCTTGACCCGGGTGACGTATTATCCGGACGTGGATCTTTGAAGATTTGTACGTTGACGTCATCAACGTCACCAAGGATACGTCTGACGTCATAAATGTTGGTTGGGGGTTTCAATTTATTCGCACGGGTTTCGATTCTTTTGCTACGGTCAATCCAGTCTAGTTCTTCGGCGTGTGAAGTATGTACATAGTGGTTGCAGTGAAAATAATAATTTCCGGACTCGCTCTCGGAAGATGGCACCAATTCCTTCAATGAAACCGTCGTCTTTCCGTCCTGCAAGAAGAAAAAGATACGAGAGCCATGAATTAGGAAGGGGCTATTGGAAAAGATACGAGAGCCATGAATTAGGAAGGGGCTCTTGGAAAAAGATACGAGAGCCATGAATTAGGAAGGGGCTCTTGGAAAAAGATACGAGAGCCATGAATAAGGAAGGGGCTCTTGGAAAAAGATACGAGAGCCATGAATAAGGAAGGGGCTCTTGGAAAAAGATACGAGAGCCATGAATTAGGAAGGGAATCTTGGGGTATTTGAGATCAACATCGATCCAGGTGAGCATGTGAAGACGCGATCAATCAAAAGCAATGAATTTTGTGCTAAAAATAAATTCGGTTTACCGTTATGTTTTGATAATCCGTCAGTGTTGTTATAAGATCTCGTAACTACGGCTTGATCTTGGATCAAGCCGTAGTTACGAGATTTTATAACAACACCCACGAAATACTATTTGTTTGTCCGAAATTACGTCACTGTTTACTTGATAAAATCGTTCCCTATTAAGCAATCAATCGCAATCGAACAAATGTGTTAATTTTGTGTACTATATCCAATATCTACAGTAGGTATTGCAAATGGTCGGTCTATTGCAGACAGCAGCGACTTGTATTAAGGTATCCTATTCCGCTTCTAATGATATTCATTCGACGTCGAAAATATTCGGGCTACGTCGTAAACATTTGGCGGTGGAACATTCCACCGCCGAATGTCTACGACGTCGCGCGAATAGGTTGGGGTACGTATAGATTGTTAACGACGTCGCACGAAAGATTCTTACGTCGCGTGTATCTCATTAGGGATGGACAAACATATTTACCTTTTCTGGGTAAACTTCTAGAGTCCCCATTCCATCTCCGTTAATAGAAGCTATGTTTACATTTATACCATACGCGCATCCATTCGGCTTGTTCTCCATAACCTTGGCGCATTCCTCCATTGTGGTACACGTGAGAAGCTTACGTAATAAGATGGCGACGGGTACTGACTTCCGGTTTACGTGTATGGGTAGCAAAGTGTTTACAGTCAGCACGAGGTGTCGATTCATGCCGAATGTCAGCCCTGGAAGCTCACCTGGCATTACATACGACGCAAATGCTTCCTCGATATCACCATTTTGTTCATTTACTATAGTGACGTGAACAAAATACGCAAGCTCTTTGACTTCCTTGTCCCAGTCTTCATTGTGGGCGATCATTCGGAACTCTTTGTTGTTAACCAAAACATCCGTGCAACGTGCCGGGTCCGTTGTCTCCTGGGTTTCTTTTTCATTCGCGTCTTTTACTTCCTTCTCGTGAATGCAAAGAACTTCAGAGGCAATCTGATGCAAAAATATCTTTTCAAAACTGAGTTCTGATCCGTCAGCGATTCCTTTGATTTCTTCTATGACTTCCGGGAAATGTGTTGTGGTTGTGGCAAGGTATTGTTCATACAGTTTCTTGCCCAGACTTGAAGCATAGAACGTTTGTAGGCTTTTGTCCAGCGGACTTGTTCTTTGGTATTCATGAATGAAATCTGAAAAATATGGATTTGACTTAAATAAGGTAGCCTAAACATTAAAGAGTCCTACTATGTACTATTCAAACAGATTGCAGCAGTTATAAAAACAGATATCCGTTATGATCCATTTCAAGACCGACTGCTTCGAAGACTTCGACAAAATATTTTTAGAGAATGTTATAATGAGAATGACACGGAAAACGACATAAACTTAATAAAATACATTTTAATTGTTATACAAATGAACAACTACAGAACAATTTTAGTCAAGTGCAATAGGCCTACTATTTAAAAGTTGGCCAGTCTACGTGTAAAAGTACCCCGTTTTGGGGTTTTTTTTTAAAGGGATAATAGCTGTGAAAAAACTGTCTATTTGCCTCAAAAAAGGTTTACCTTTTTAAAGTATGAACAAAAAGATGCAGAAAGACCGTATTTCAAGCGAGTAACCATGCGCGGTTTACCCACAACAAGCGTATAAATGTTGGTATTCTCACATTTCCACGGCGCTCAAAATATGTTTACATTCGTGGCTAAATATATCATAACGGGTACTTGTCACAGCCGTGAACATCCGTATACAGTCGGTTGATCATGTGATACACAGGAAAGTGTGCGTCACAAATTTAAATGAGTTCCCGTTATTTCATGAATGTTGCCCGTCACGCAGAAAAGGGCCTAATGGGAAGTCTATAAAATCAAATTTCGCGAAATGAACCAGACTCAACAGATGTCAATCATTTTTTGCTTCTGGAAAATGTAAATAAGGTAAGATGTATAAACCATTCTAGATTCAGAAAATAACCTTTGAATCAAAAGTTCCGATCCTAGTCAGTCTGCGCAGTCAGATCAGACTGACCAAGGTCGATACTTTCCACGCTTCCCATACGGTCCCTTTTTAACATGACGGGTCACAAATTTGAAACATTTCGATTTCCACGGGATTCCAGTGCGTGCTTTCTTATGAATAATGTTAAACCCTTTCCCAAAACGACAAAAAATAACTGTTTCCATTTCCAATTGAAATCGGATCCAAACTGCAAAATAAATGGCATTGAAAATGTAAAATATTTAAGAAATAGCTTAGACAATATAAAGGCAAAAGGAGAAACTGCTAATAATAAGCATTCCTTTCTTTTGTCACGGTGGTTCCTCAGCTTTAGCAAATAGGGGCGTCCGAATCAGGTTTTGTATGGGAAAGGGTTAACCTCAAATTGTAGTAAATTGTTGTACTGAACCCTTTCCCATGCGGCAATAATTTTAACTTTTCATAAATTGGAATATTGAATGTTTTGTAGACGACAAAATGAGTATATAAACATAGGGTTTAGTAAAATACTGCTGATGAAATATCTAGGCAATAGGGGGAAATGTTGGTTATCAGCGTTTCCTCAGATTGCACGAATGCTTTTTGAACTCTTTTTAGTAAGGGCATTCAAACAAGGTCATGTTTGGGAAAGAGTCAGTGCTCATCCGTATTAACGTGTCCCGTCACGCTAAAGGCGTGCTTCTATGAAGTTAGTTGAAAACTGAATTTTGAGATAACATCTATCGGACACCAACCTCATTCGTATTTTGAAATCGGATATTTAATATATTATAGGTAGATAGGAAGAACAATCTTGATTCAGAAAACTAACTTAGAGTAAAAAGTTCCGATCCTGGGTAGTCTTTGCAGTCTTCATAGATTGACAAGGACTGGTACTTTAACAATTACCAGAAGATCCCTTTTACCGAGACAGGTCACATTTTGCAATATTACTGTTTATATTCTCTGACGTCATTTCAATGCGTGCACACGATTTGAAAATAAATTCCGTTGATTTTCGTATTTTACCGTTCAGAACTCGGATAATTCCGACTCGCACCTGAAATTGTAAACATTACCTACTAACATACATTGTAAAAGGGGGAAAATACGCAAATACACATTTCTGTTACAGGCGGAAAAGACTTCTTTCATAATATCAGATGATTAGACCTCGATAACACAAAAAATATTTTTTTTGTGGTATTTCTTCCTTTTTCACAGCTATTATCCCTTTAATGAATCACTTTTAAAAATACTCAACACGGCGTAAGTCAAACAAGACAGCGTGAGACCCAAGTTAGCTTGATAGTTTCATGCACGACCCATATTCTCCTGATCCCGGCTCATTCGTAAGAAAAAAAGTACTTACGTTTGAATGTTGAACCAATGATATTTCCAACTTCATAATGGTTTTTCACTCGGACGTACAAAACAGGTAGAGCCTGCATCTTGTATTAACTTTAAATTAACATATTTCACAACGATATGTAAAGTGCGTGGCCTAGTTTGATAACTAAACATACGGTCATGTTCAAAAGTTTAGTGATAAAGAAAATGACAAAAAATGTGTCCCTTTGCAATTGCTGATAAACACAATTTGCATGTTAAAGTTACGAGAAAGTTTATTTCGCAATTATACATAAAGTGCTTGGGCCATTTTGGTTTAACCCATTACCACATATTGTCTCTTTTTGACTCCCCAAATGAAATGGATTTAGAAAACATTGTGGAAAATGAAGAAATTGCTTGTGACAAGCAATTTCTTCATTTCCCACAACGTTTTCTACAAAAAAAAAAGATAAAACGTTTTAAAATTCCTTAACTTGGAAAATTTTGTCATCTGTAACATCTTTGAATTTGGACCATTCCAAAAATTTGTCGTTTGGCAATGGGCTAATTGGAGACATTTCATGTTTAAAATTCAAGCGGTAGCCTATAAAGTTTAGTGACAAAAACGTTTTGTAGCAGATAAGAAACTAAAATTTCAAAATTCCATTCAAAAGAACAGAAAGCAACGCAATAGTGTTTCTATATTATTCAATTATATTTTATTCATTTAAATAAGTACTCTAATTACTCTTCTCGGGATGCCATCCCCAGACGTTATTTTAGAAATGGATGAAAAGCATAGCAATACTTTTGAATTGTTCTGTATCCGCTATCAGTAGGCTACGTGATGTAGGGTGGTGTAGTAGGCTTTTCCCAAACTACTGGGACAGAGATGTTGCAAAATACAAAAAAGAATGGCAGGATAAAGTCGCCTTTCTTCAAAAAGTTCTTGTTTTAAGCTGCAGTTGCGATGTTTTCGAAGAAAATCAAGGTTTGGGGGCAATCATGTATGATAAATCATGGAAAAGTAAAACACGATAGGGAACGATAAGACTGTGCAATTGTTATGAAAAAAGATAGAATGTCCCCTTACAAGCACGAACCTACTTGTAACCTTGTAACCTCTTTTCTATTCAATCCATGTTTTGAATGTATGTGGTCAACAGAAAACGTTATCTATAAGTTTTCAAAAACACTGTATATCTAGCAGCTTCTTTCCGTTTCTTACATTTTTCCAATGATGAAACATGTGGTAACATTATGAGCTAAAGGAATACTTGAATTCATTTACTATTGTTGTTGTTGTTGTTTTGGATTTTTTAAGAAATACTTGTGAATATATTCACCACACATTCATATATGTTCAACACTCTCCCGACCCTGAACATGCATAAATTATAATGGTCCAAATTAAAATGTGTTTAAACAAACAGAAAATAAACTTTAAACAAACAGAAACAAACTATATATTACAACAGAAAAACAATCACGGAAAAAAAGAAGCTACTGGTACATGTATTGACAATTTTGTTCTTTGAAAGGGTAGATGTTGATCTCGTTCAGTCTACTTAGTAGGTCAACGTTTACCTATATCTCTGACAACAGAAGATAACTCGATAGTACGGTCACATTAAAATATACGAGAGTAGTCTCCCATGTTTTAATCAGGCTTTTCTTACCATTTCCTACCACGGCATACATCTACGAAGGCAATATTTGCCTTTCTTGGTGTGGTTTGATAAAGTCACTCGCATTACAAATAAAAAATGCCACTTAAATTCATATATTGCCAGTCAAAATATGACCAGTCACGCAAACATTTACCTTCTGAAAAGTCAAAAGTACTAAATTTTTAGAATTGGATTTGACCTAGCAGACGTGTAGCAGATGTCTTACTTGGAAAATGATCACATAGTAATATACCTGGTAGTAAGATCTAGAGTGAAAAGAGTGATCGTAGTCAGTCTGTGCAGACTGACTTAACCCATTACCAGACGACGAAATTCCAAACTAGTCCAAATTCAAAGATGTTGCAGACGACAAATTCAAGTGAACAAAATTTTACATTTTTGGTCATTATGTATAGAAAACATTATGGGAAATGAAGAAATTGCTTGTCACAAGCAATTTCTTCATTTTCCACAATGTTTTCTACAGCCTTTACCTTGTGGCGAGTCAATAGGTGTCACTGTGTGGTAATGGGTTAAGTCCCTCATTCCCTCACTTCCAAGAACTTACCTGTTACCGTTTTGTCACAATTATAAAAAATAGAAATTTCAAACACAATTGCACACAACATTATAAACCAAGTTTTGTGTCATCTTTCGAAAGTTTTATTTATTTACTAGCGACTGGTGCTACTATCCACGCGGTCCTGATCTTTCAGATAGTATGGCCATATTTTGTCGTCTGAAAGGATGGGTTGCCACAAGGGATTTTTAAAATAACGCATATATCACAAGACACGCATACAAATTTTCACGCATCTGGGGCTAAAAATAAGAAAGATAAGCGACTTAAAATGACCACTACTGTGTTTCAGTCCATCTTACCCCACCCACTTTATTTACCCTAAATAAGCCGAAACCAGATTTTTTACACATACAAATTAAAGATATTATGTAACCCTATCAATCCACAAAATTTAAAGAAAATCTTTTTTTTACCCCTTGTTGCAACCCATCCTTTTTGAATTCGATCGTTTTGTCAAGTGGAAAATTGTTTTTAAAAAAATTGAAACCCCCGTAAGCTTTTTCACACAGCAATAACTTAGACTTTTCTAATTTAAAGACTTCCGCAGACGACAAAATATATAAATAGAAAGAGTTGGTATACAAAGGTGCACAGAAAATATTGAGACAAAGAGATAGAATGCAGATTACTGCAGCAATTTTGCCACAATGTTTTCCAAAGCCTTTGCTTTCGGGGACGTCAAAACCAGGTCTTGTTTGTGAAAGGATTAAATGTTGAACGGTAAATAGAATCATGTTGCCATCAATTTGAAATCAAAGGCTAATCATTTGACCATCATTACATTTTGAATTGAAATAGTCTGCTCTATCTTATTTAACCTTGTCCCAAACGACAAAAATTCAGGACAGTCCAATTTGACAGCAGATGCAGAAAACAAAATGGATGTTGTGAAAAATATAATATTTATATAATATAACATAGACAATATTGAGACAAAGGGAGAAACTGCTGCTTATCAGCAGTTTTTTCTGTAGTCACAATTGTGTTTTCCCAAGCATGTTCTATTAGGGACGTCAAAACGAGGTCTTGGTTTGGAAAAGGTTAATCCTTTTCAAACAAAATCTACTTTTGACTTTTCTAATAGGCAAGGTTTGGGCAAATGTTGCCTTGATTTTTTCTGTGCTATATCAAATACATACCTTCTTTTTCTACATCAATTTTGCTGGTCTACAGTAACTATTTAATTGAACTATCCTAATATTTTGCTGTTTGGGAAATGATTGAATGGACATGTGCAGAATATTTTAGGGTTCAGAAAGACAAGGGGGGGGGGGGGGGGGGGTCAGAGTTTGCATCGTTGTTGCAATATCTAGGGTCAAAAAGAAAAAAATAGCACTGGTACAAAGGAAAATATTGGGAGAAATAAAATCAGAATCTTCTCCTTTTGCTGCAATATTTTCTTCGCTAGTTTGAAAATAAATTCTATATCAACCATTTTACTGTCTACAGTAGCTTTCAAATTTGAACAGCCTTCAAAGTGTTCCCGTTCGGAAAAGGGTTAAGACCTACATGAATTCAGATTTAGATCCATTTGGATTCACTTTTAAACCTTACTCACACAACGCTTTGTTTTGGTGGTCCAAATAATTATGTAAATGCTTGGAAACATAGAGACAAAACGAGAAATTAAAATTTTGATAACGAAATAAAAATATTTTTTTGTCAGCAGGCACTTTCAAATTGGAACATCTTAATTTACTGTCATCTTGAAACGCAATTATCACATAAGAAGGCAAATCGAAATTGAATGATTTCCATTCCCATAATTGTTACAAAGTCCATAAATATTGTATCTCTTTGACTGACATTGTCGCTTTTCTTCGAAAACCTCGAAACTGCAGCTTATATTAAGCTGCAGTTACAAGGTTTTCGAAGAAAATCAGCGATATAAATTTAAGGAATTTAATCAATTTCATCATTATAATTGTTTACTATGTATGTACCATACAATTTTTCATCGGTCTACTTTTTCTAATAACACATTCCGATGGACTCGTAATCCCATAAGGATTACAGGTTAATCCCTTTATGATATTAGATTTAATAATTCATTTCCAACAGGTTGGAAACACACGCCCTAGTTTAGTCCTTTTGTGTTTCCGAAATAGTTTGAATGAATAATTTAACATGTATCTTCACTCATTTCACAGATCACAAGATGCATCGCTGCTTTTCAACGAAAACGTGGTAACTGCAGCTTGAAACAAGCTGCAGTTACGAGGTATTCGTTAACCCAGTCCCACACAATGGCGACTTTTGACGCCCCTAGTAGAAATAGCTTAAGAAAACGTTGTGAAATAGCTTAAGAAAACGTTGTGGAAAATAAAGAAATTGCTTGTGACAAGCAATTTCTTCATTTCCCACAACAATTTCTACCCAGAAATACCAAAAACCTTAAAATTCCATTCACTTGAAATTGTCGTCTGCAATATCTTTCAATTTGGATAAGCTAAAAATATTGCCATTTGGTAATGGGCTAAAAAGCGACAATATGCTGGTCCAAAATGAAAGGTGCTGCAGACGACAACACAATTTAAGTTTGACAAAAAGGAGATAAAAATTTCTATGTTTCCATGGTAGAAAGATAATCTTAAACCACTTACAGACGGCAATATTTTAGACTTGTCCAAATTCAAAGATGTTACAGACGACAATTTCAAATGAATGAAATTTTACAATTTTCGGTCTTTAAAAAAATATTGTCCCAGTGGAAAATTAAGAAATTGCTTGTCACAAGCAACTTCTTCATTTACCACAATGTTTCCCAAGCATTTGTCATTATGGGCGTCAAAAGGCGTCACGGTGTGGTAATATCTTTAAACAAATAAGACTTGTACGAAGCAATTTCATATTTTGATGGGCGGCTATTTTTTCACTGGTGTGAAATAACCTAAGTTTTTACGTAAACTGGGTTTGACATACTCTCCAAAGCCGAGGTCTATTGATTAAACCACCAAATATGATATATCATTCTATCGAAATGGAATGAAGAGATAATGTGCTCTGTTCTTAAGGGTGAAGTTAAAAAAATGAAGTCAAAGTGTGACATTGAGGTAAAAAATCAAACAGCCTTGTGGCTGTTTAGTTTCGGTATAAATCATTACTAAAGATGTTGAAGTTTCAGAAATTAATAGCGATCACTCTCTGAAAGTATCCATGTTTCTGCAATTCATATGGCTTTGTCATTAACGGCACTTTATTTCAAAACACAGTACTTCTTTAGCAGAGCGCCATAAAGTTGTTACATTCACGTTTGAAATAAAACATTTGTCAAGTTCAATTGAATATACCTTGGTGCATAATTCTAAAACGTTAATTTTAGCAAATTCCTTGAAAAAATATTTTTTCGCCATTTTTTCATACATTTCACCTGTAATTCATTGTTTCTACCCATAAAAGTTATCCCACTCATTTGATGTCTACATATATATTGCAATTAATATATTTTTATCTAACTTCAATACATTCCAAAACAGCTCTGAAAATTTCGAAGCGATACAATGATTAAATCTGGTAAAATATGACCTTCAAAAAGCTGCCCTTTTTTCCTCATTGCGTTGCACTTGGGACAAAAATATGTCAAAAAGGCTTCTTGGAGCAAAAAAGAACATTTTTCACTTAATATTTTAGTACTTATGTGCAATATGTATGTCGATTAACTAATAAATGTAAGACATTTTAACTTTGAGCATGAAAAATATTCAAAACAGCACACTTCAGTCCCTTAGAATTGAATGCTATAGTTTATGTATGCTCATCACGCTGGTTGTTTTCCATTGATTTGAAATTGATAGTAAATCAAAGAAACAAGTCATAATATTGTAAATTTGATATTTTCCTTGAACCTCAGAAAATTCTAAGACTGGTCATCAACATATCTTAATAAAATAAAATGTTGCACTTGGGACAAAAATCAGATTCTTCGAATTTAAGGTTTCCTGGTAAGAAGAGATCACAATTATGTTTTATATAAACATGACAATGAGTGAGGGTAACACCATGATAAATGTAAGGTGTTGAATAATGCCAGTTTAGGTTGACTTTGGTACCATGCAAAGTATTCTTTAAAAGCGTTTCTTAAATTTTAGGTTTGTGTATTGTAGATATTTTGAAATTTCTTGAAATTGAATTGAAATCGATTTAAAAGCTTCGTTTTTCTAGTTTTTGAAAAAAAGTTCTGTAATTTTACAGACTTGTAAAAAAGGGTACTCTCTGCACATCAGTCAACGTTTTAACCGATGCCAAATTCGCCTAATCAGTAAGAGATTTCATTGTCGAGTCATAAGCTGTCAATGGAATAAAAACTAATTATTTAAAGTCTGTTACAGTTTCCTACTGGGTTTATAAAGCTCCTGTGGCACCGTTAACTAATAAAAGTAAATTGTTTGATTTGACGAACATGAAAATTTGATTTCATCCGATGATTATAAATGTTTGGATGTGTGTCACTCAGAGTATGTCATTACCATTGGCGTAGACTTTCAATGGATAATGCCAAATAACAAATATGACACAGTAATTGACGTCATAATATAGTAAAATAGGACAAATTTGATGACCTGACGACAAAGTTTGAATCAATCGATAAGATTGATAAATTCTGTACTGAAAGTAGTAAAAAGCATAAATATCAATTATGTCCCAAGTGCAACAGTCTAACTGTAGTTGTATTGACCTTCTAAACAGTAACAACTGTGCTCCTTTGGGATTATCTCTAAGCATCAGAAATACCAAACATAATCTACACCATTTAAAACATATTCTGCACCATGAATAGACTTTTGTTTCATTCTAAGCAGGCACACACCTAATAGGAATCAAATATTTGTCTTGATTTGTTCGTTTTGTTATTTAGTGTTCACTTGTTTTCCTTTAGAGGGAAGTTTTACAATTAGTTTCTTCATTTTCTTTGCATATCAGCGCAATTTCTTTGGAAGAATAAAGATTCCAGCATGGATTTTCTTATTTTAGATTTTTTGTCCCAAGTGCAACGTTTTAAGGTTCGTTGAAAAGCAGTTACTCGAACATGTCAAAAGACAGTTAAACTAAGGTTATTGTTGCGACTGACATCTACATTGAATAAGCGATAAATAAAAGCAAAAAAGTTTGTTTTGCAAGTTTTGAGTTTTGAAAAAAACTCCACTGAATACATTTTTCGCCAAAATAAGCTATTCATTACCAAATAATTTCTCCGTACGGCATAACAAAGTTTTTCCAATGCTGTTATTTGATAGATGTATATTTTAACAATAAGATAAAACCAAAGTATGGCAAGTTCAGTCTGTTTTTAAAGTTTCACAATACTCCGAGTTCGCTTAGAAAAACGCGTTGCACTTGGGACATCACTTTCGGCAAAATTTAGGAAGGCAGCACGCAAAGAATTGCAAATACTTGCCCGTGAATTATGTTTTCTGACTTGCTTATCTGAAAAATGAGGAAAGACAACATGTTACGCAGGTAATGCTTCTTTTATGGACCTAAAACCTCAAAGCGTTGCACTTGGGACAAATTCAGGTAGCAGTTTAAAAATGTTATTTTCTGGAATATCTTGCTCAAGATTAGTTTATTTGCAATTGAAAATTAATCATAAGACATACTGCTATGCCTCGGATACCTTTCAAAGTGTATATTGATGATAAATTATGAAATGTACTTGATCAAATTCCAAATTTGATATTCGGGAGGATACATTTTTCACAGGGGGTATCATCATTAATGCATAAACTTGAACCAGCAAACATAGTGACACATAACTGAATTACATTTGAACCTTGAGTTTAATTGATGACTTTCCAATTGCAGGATCTTTTAGGTACATGAAGCATCACGCTTTTCTTAAAACAACATTTGAAAACAAGAGATGTTTGTAAAACATATATGCCCCCTCAGGGGCCTACATTTGATGTAGGTCAAAGTCCAAGGTCAAGTTAACAAGGTCCAATGTCATGGTCAAATATGAAAGGTCTTGGTAGGAGGTGTCTATGTGTGAAAAATATAAAATCTGTATATGTAAAAGTAAAATGGAACATAGGCCAGGTTAAAGTTTTTAAAAGTAGGCCAAATGCCAAGGTTAAGGTCATGGTCAAATGTGAAAGGTCTTGGTTGGAGATGTCCATGTGTGAAATATCAAGGCTGTAGGTGTAAAAGGACATGATATATATGCCTGGTTTCAGTCTTTTTAAAAGTAGGTCAAACTCCAAGGTCAAGGTTGCAATATTCAAGGTCATGGTCAAATGTGAAAGGTCTTGGTAGGAGGTGTCTATGTGTGAAATATCAGGGCTGTAGGTGTAATAGGACATAAGATAAAGGCTTGGTTAAAGATTTTTAAAAGTATGTGAAAATCAAAGGTCAAGGTCACACTGGCCAAGGTCATGGTCAAATGCGCAAGGTCTTGGTAGGAGGTGCCCATGTGTAAAATATTGAGACTGTATAGGTAACAGGACATGAGATATAGGCCTAGTTTAAGTTTTTAAAAGTAGGTCAAACTCCAAGGTCAAGGTCTAAGGTCATGGTCAAAACTGAAATATCTTGGTTGGAAGTGACTATGTGTGAAATATCAAGGCTGTATGTGTAATATGACATGAAATATAGGCCAGGTTAATGTATTATTAAAGTAGGTCAAATACCAAGGTCAAGGTCACAAGGTCCAAGGTCATGGTCAAATGTGAAAGGTCTTGGTCGTAGGTGTCCATGTGTCAAATATTAAGGCTGTATGTGTAAAAGCAGATGATATATCAGCTAGGTTAAAGTTTTTTTTTTAAAGTAGGTCAAAGTCCAAGGTCAAGGTCACAAAGTCCGAGGTCATGGTCAAATGTGAAAGGTCTTGGTAGGATGTGTCCATGTGTGAAATATCAAGGCTGCATGTGTAATAGCACATGAGATATAGGCCCAGTTTATTTTTTTTAAAAGTAGGTCAAACTTCAAGGCCAAGGCCACATGGTCCAAGGTCATAGGCGTATGTGATAGGTCTTGGTCAGAGGTTTCCATGTGTCAAATATCAAGGCTGTATGTGTAAAAGGACATGATATATCAGCTAGGTTAAAGTTTTTTTTAAAGTAGGTCAAACTCCAAGGTCAAGGTCACAAAGTCTAAGTTCATGGTCAATTGTGAAAGGTCTTGGTAAGATGTGTCCATGTATGAAATATCAAGGCTGTATTTGTAAAAGGTCATTAGATATATGCCGGGTTTAATTTTTTTTAAAGTAGGTCAAACTCAAAGGTCAAGGTCACAAGGTCCAAGGTCATGGTTAAATGTGAACGATGTTGATAGGAGGTATCTATGTGTGAGATATCAAGGCTGTATGTGTAAAAGGACATGAGATATAGGCAAGATTAAGAATTAAGTGTAAAATCAACAAAGGGCAATAACTAAAAAAATTTGATTGGCAGAGTTACAGTTCTTGTGCACAGCACCTCTCCATTATGAAATCTATTCACCTATAAAGTTTCATGATTCTACCTTACATATTTTTGAGTTGTGCTCCGGACAAGAATCAAGTTATAAAATCAACAAAGGGCAATAACTCAAAAAATATGATCGGCAGAGTTACGGTTCTTGTGCACTGCACCTCTCCATAATGAGATCTATTCACCTGTACAGTTTCATGATTCTACCTTACATACTTTTTGAGTTATGCTCCGGACAATAATCAAGTTGGAAAATCAACAAAGGGCAATAACTCCAAAAATATGATCGGCAGAGTTACGGTTCTTATGCACTGCACCTCTCCATAATGAAATCTATTCACCTGTAAAGTTTCATGATTCTACCTAACATAGTTTTTGAGTTATGCTCCGGACAAAAATCAAGTTTGAAAATCAACAAAGGGCAATAACTCCAAAAATATGATCAGCAGAGTTACGGTTCTTGTGCACTGCACCTCTCCATAATGAGATCTATCCACCTGTAAAGTTTCATGATTGTACCTTACGTACTTTTTGAGTTATGCTCCGGACAAGAATCAAGTTTGAAAATCAACAAAGGGCAATAACTCCAAAAATATGATCGGCAGAGTTACGGTTCTTATGCACTGCACCTCTCCATAATGAGATATATCCACCTGTAAAGTTTCATGATTGTACCTTACATACTTTTTGAGTTATGCTCCGGACAAAAATCAAGTTATAAAATCAACAAAGGGCAATAACTCCAAAAATATGATCGGCAGAGTTACGGTTCTTATGCACTGCACCTCTGCATAATGAGATCTAACCACCTATGAAGTTTCATGATTCTACCTTTAATACTTTTTGAGTTATGCTCCGGACAAGGTTTGGTCTACGGACAGACCGACCGACCTACGGACCGACCGACCGACCGACCGACCGACCGACCTTCCGACCGACACTTGCAAAACAATATACCCCCATTTTCTTCGAAAGGGGGCATAATAATGATTGTATCAAAATGTCACGCTTTTTACGTTGCACTTGGGACATTTTTGGGCATATTTTTCGCCGTAACTTTGGTTTGGATGGTTCGATTTTCATGAAATTTTCCATGCTGTTTAACACCATCGAAATGCATAGCTTTAATCCAAAAAGAACATTATTCTTAAAAATATATTCATTCAGGCTCTGATGTTAATAAAAACTTCATTTTTTTTAACTTCACCCTTAAAAGAGAGTAGGTTTGACAATGTATAAAGCTGTACTCAGATTAGTATGCTACTGCATGTTCTCATTTTGAAAGAAATAATGTCACATTTTCTTTGGTATAATCATTGTTGCATACGACAGGGTTCAGACGTGCATGCATTTTGACGTGATGACCTTGATTAGTTTTCTTTCTAAGGCCAAATTTATTATCACATTCTGAAAGAAAACCCGATATTCGCGTGATATTGAAACAAAGGCCTAAGTCGAAATTAGTATTTTTGTAACAAGAATAGTACAATAAGAACGTCTTTCCACAAAAGTAAAAGACAGCTTGTATTTACTGACATGTTCATTACCAGACGAATTTTTTTAAGCTGGTCCAAATTCAAAGATGTTGCAGACGACAATTCAAAGTGCATGATTTTTTATTGTTTTGGTCTTTTGGCTAGGAAAACTCGGTGGGAAATTGAGATACTGCTTGTCACAGAGGTATTGCTTGTCACAAGCAATTTCTTCATTTTCCACAATGTTTTCTAAAAGCCATTTTCTTGTTGGGAGTCGAAAAGAGTAATTGTGTGGTAATGGGTTAAAAAACCTTCGCTGATAAACACTTTACAAAACATTGAGATAAAAGAAGACAATGTTGATAAGCATTTGATACAATAGGGCTATCGTATGTGTTCTGCAATTTCTTTCAATTTTAGTCCTCACGTTTGTCCTCTGGGAAAGGGTTATGTTAACCCTTTCGCAAACAGCCAAAATTTGGACATTTCCTTATGAAAGCTGATGAAAAGGACAAATAGATATTGTTAGGGATATGATTTGGGTATAATACAGTACAGAAAATATTGAGACAAAAGGAGAAACTGCTGGTTATCAGCAGTTTCTTCTTTTGTCTCAATTTTTCCTGAAGCCTTTTCTTTTAGGCATGTTATGTTTGGGAAAGGTTTAAAGTCAGCAGACCGAAGGTTAAACATGTAATAGAAGCCGAATGTCATGCTTTCTGTGTCTGTCACTGTCTAAATAACTCTGAAACTTGATACCTGCAGAGGTAAAATAAGACCTCTTTATAATACATTTGAACTTTAAAGACTTTCGCCGTTTTTTTTTTTTTTTTTTTTTTTTTTTTCATAATACTTAAATGACGAAAAGCTTAAAGTTATATTTCGACTTATTCCGTGACGTTCGTAAGTCCGAGCATACACCGAACATATCCGATATTACTCGATAGAAGTTCTCCGCTTTTTAAAGTATCGTTAGATGCAATGTCGACTGTTTCCGAAAAAAAAACCGCAAATAATTGAGCGTGCCCAGATTTCCGGAAAATTTCTAAACAATTTTTGTGAAAAAGTTTCTAAATTGTATGAAGAGTACGCAAAAAAAAAAAAAAAAACCAACAAGAGTCAAAAATTCAAATGTTGAGAGCAATGAAAACTACTTCCCTTTAAAGTCGTCTATTCGCACCATACAGTTTTCGTTCCACAACTGATCACATAGCCCATTACACAGGCCTTACCTTAAAAAGCAGAGAAATGAGAAAATGTTATTGGTGTGCATTTTTGTATTTCTTGCTCTATATAGCCTACATTTGATGCATCTTGAGAGAGAAGTTGTACGTTCACGTTTGGTTTGTTGTTTACGACTCCTTTCAATTTGAGACGGACACTTTTGTCATTTGGAAACGAATGAAAAAGATAACAAAATGTGTGGCAAAGTATGAAACTAGCATAAACTGATCTAAATGTATATTGAGAGAAGTAGTACTGCAATTAATGAAAGAAAGAGCATCAGTGCATTGTTCGTATTTATTTAATATTATGCATCAATTTTGTTATTGGTGAAATTATTTTACGCCATCATAACCTACTAAATTAGAATAACCATTATTTGCCCAAAATTGGAGCAAAAAAAAACCTATAATGGCATCCAGAAATATATTAGACTGGTCAAAATTAAAGGCGCTTTAATCGGCATAATTAATGACGCAGCCAAATTTAAGAATGCTTGGATAGGTCGACAAAATCAATGTAACAGTTAGATGTGTGAAGTATCTTGTTAGACATGGTAAACATTTAGGGAAAAGAGGATAAATTGTAATACTTATATTGGAATTGGTTTGTATTTTCTCTATAAATTGCATTTGATTAAGACATGGACAAAAAGTAAAGCAAGTTTACGCGGGCAGTATTAACATTTTTGTGTACTCTCTTTTCTTTCTGAAATATCTGCAATTACTGTATTTCAAACAATTTTCCTTTCTTCTATATAGATATCTTAACCTTTTCTACAAAAAATGTAACTTGCAAACAATTCAGGCAGTTACATCTCGTATGACAAAAATGATCCGATATTCATTTCGTGTAATAGCAGTGAAAACTTGAGGAATTGGGAAGACGATGCTGAGAATCATCATTTCCTTCTTTTCTATTTTTGTTTCCTAGAGATGTATCTTGTTGGGAATTGGGGATTAAATATTGTTTTGGAAAGGGTTAATTGGTAAATATATCAATAGCAAGGCCAATTTGTGCAAATCAACCCTTTTCAAAATAGTAAGAAGTTTGCCTATTCCAAAAGATTTAATAGTTTATTAAAGTCTCATTCACATATATACATCTTTACAATATTACAAACAAATAAAACTACTAATTGTATATGTGACCATTCTTCTAAAGAATTATAAGAGACTAGTTTAATCATCAAAGGACTGAAGGTCCTGAAAGTCGCCATGAGGATGATACCGTGATATTTTGGAACTTTGAATATTTGTGATCAATAATTCAGAATTTGAGACAAAAATAACCCGATAGTATTGTTTACAGGCAAACAGATGATAAGAGATCACAAAAGCTCACCCCAAGCACTTACTGGTCTAAAACAGCTGAATTACAAGCTCCTTTTGTTCAGGTTGCTGTTCAATTTCAGATGCTAAGCCTTTTCTATTTATTCAAGAGTTCTATTTGGCAGATTCTAAGCAGAATCTGACTAAAAGAATGTAGTTTTACAACACTTTTAACAGTTTGTCATATTGTGTTGGATGCATCACCTACACATCGATTTCCCACCACTATTACCACATCCTCTCTGAGCATCCAGTGTTTTAATGCACTTAGGTTTATGATTATCAACAATTAACCAAACTGCGAAATCTTGGGGTGATACAATTTGAAAAGAGTTGCAGACGACAAAATATACATTAACCCTTTCCCAAACAACAACATTTAAGGGTGGTCCACTTCAAAATCTGCTGCAGAAAGCAAAGCAAAAGTTAATGCAGGTGTAATGGATGTACAATATAGCTCAGAAAATATTGAGATACAAGAGCTGTCACTGTAAGATGACAATGCCCCCGACACCGCTTTGATCGTCATAAGGTCAAGGTCATCCAGGGGTCAAGGTAATCAAAGTATGTGCCTACAAAAATGTTAATGTGCCAAGGAATGTTGTACTAAAATATGAAGTGAATATGTTAAAGGGACATTTCATTCCAATTTCAAGTTTTTAAAGTATGTCTTGATGCCAAGATTGGTTATTCTAATGAGTATAAATCTTATTAGTTTTTTTAAGTTGTTGCCAATAAGCGAGAAACACGCATTTAAAGTTGAGACATAATCGATAAATTGCATATAAATCCGAACTGTTGTCCACAACAATTTGTTCAATTTTAACACAAAAATATAAATTTCTTGTAAACGGCGCAATATTTTGGCTTGAAATTTTCAGAATTTTCATAAGGAAATATGCTCTTTCAGATAAAAATAAAAGTAAAATTTATGACAAAAAATTCTGAAATGTCATTTTAAGTAAAAAGGAAGTTAATGAAAGAATGTTAAAGTTTTTTTGCCAATGTTAAAGTTTTTGGACTTTGATCGTCACAAGGTCAAGGTCATCCAGGGGTCAAGGTCATCAAAGCATTTTCAACACATATTCATGCGTATTTTCGAGTTCAAAGTAAGAACAACGACCGAATTCTTCAGTATATTTTTATTACTACGAAAAAAAAACCAACGTATGTTAATGATGATAATTACATTAGAACTCGGAGTTTTTGTCGAAAAAGAACGAAAACGAATTGGACTACTTTTTTCAATATATGAAAAGGCCATTAATATTCATAATTTCTAAATCATTAATAATAACGAAAGAGCACTTGCTAAGGGTGCTGGGGATTGAGTTAAAGGTCAACTACTACCTATATTTTAATTTTTATAGCGTGAAAAGTAGTTAAAAAACATTTTTCACGATTTCTGTTTAAAAATTACCCTTCCAGTTAATAAGATAGAACATGTAGACAACTGACATATCTAAAAACCCGACTAGAGTGATTGTTATCGATAGATGTCAACATGAGACGTCATTGGAGTTCAAAAACAATAACAGCATTTGTTGATTATCGTCGTCATTTATGCCAGTTGCACATATATTACCCATTTAAACTCGAAAAATGTTAAATATGCTGATCAAGATCTGTTCAAAATGATAGAATTAAATTTAGAAGCTATTGAGAAAGGAAAAATCATTTGAATACAAGCAACAATGAAAGGGTAAACAATGACTGCATGGAAAGTACACGTGCTTGAACTATGTTGATATACGAATTTGGTCATATGCAACGGTATACAGCACAGAGAGGCATGTGACACCCAACGCCCGCTCACTAAAACATGTATCTCGTGGGGCATTAGGCATCCACGAGGATCTATGAAAACATATTACCTTATTTAGGAAAACTCGTAATACGTCACCACATGAATAAACAAATTGTACGTGCGATCATGACATCTTATCGCGGTCAAAACAAGAGCCGTCAGAGACGGACAATGCTCCCCGAATAAGGCATTGTCACAATAAATATATGCCATGCAGAGCTAATATAAAGCTAACAAATGTTAAGCCCCCTTTTTCCATGACATATTTTGTATACACAAATTTTAAATAGTTTATTGTCAAGGGCATTTGATTTGCTACTCAAATATGAAATTTCATCAAATTCTGACCATTAGACTAGGAGAAATTAGAGAAAAACTGTATTTGACCTTAAGTCCCCTTTTTCCATGACGAGGCCTCAAATCCAAAAACTGCGAAAAGTACATCGGCATTATGTCATAGGGAGTTCACATGGTAAGTTTCATTTGATTTGGCCCAAGGGTTATGGAGAAATCACTTCGGACGGACGGACGGACGGAATGACGGACGGACAGGACGGACAGACGGACGGACAGACAAAGCGGCGACTATATGCTCTCCCTTCGGGGAGCATAAAAATCCGATATCTTGACTGCAATGTTCAACGCGTAAACGCTTTCGATTGTGAAATGACCGTCAATGAATTATAGTGAAACCCATTTTCAAACGATTTATGAGAAAACCAGAAAATCATTTCATTTGGTCGTAAAATTTGACCTTTAAAATTTATAGAATCCTCGGCGTACTAATTTTGCAACTCAAATTTACTTTTGACATCAAGATATCCATTATGAAGTTTTCATAAGATTGTGTTTATCTTCAAAAGGAAAAATATAAGTCAAAGTATTACATTAAACAAACAATAAAACTGCTTTTTTTTAAAACTGTCTGCACTACTTTTTTGTGTCATTGGGTCCGGTGCAAAGAGATAGAGTAAATCCCAGAAAAAAGTAGTTCTTTGCCTAAACCAGTATACAGACACCCTGTACACTAGATCACCATATACACCCTTCCAGCTAATCGCAAGAAGTCTGCCATTTTGACAAATGGCGACTTCTGTTTAAAAATTACCCTTCCAGTTAATAAGATAGAACATGTAGACAACTGACATATCTAAAAACCCGACTAGAGTGATTGTTATCGATAGATGTCAACATGAGACGTCATTGGAGTTCAAAAACAATAACAGCATTTGTTGATTATCGTCGTCATTTATGCCAGTTGCACATATATTACCCATTTAAACTCGAAAAATGTTAAATATGCTGATCAAGATCTGTTCAAAATGATAGAATTAAATTTAGAAGCTATTGAGAAAGGAAAAATCATTTGAATACAAGCAACAATGAAAGGGTAAACAATGACTGCATGGAAAGTACACGTGCTTGAACTATGTTGATATACGAATTTGGTCATATGCAACGGTATACAGCACAGAGAGGCATGTGACACCCAACGCCCGCTCACTAAAACATGTATCTCGTGGGGCATTAGGCATCCACGAGGATCTATGAAAACATATTACCTTATTTAGGAAAACTCGTAATACGTCACCACATGAATAAACAAATTGTACGTGCGATCATGACATCTTATCGCGGTCAAAACAAGAGCCGTCAGAGACGGACAATGCTCCCCGAATAAGGCATTGTCACAATAAATATATGCCATGCAGAGCTAATATAAAGCTAACAAATGTTAAGCCCCCTTTTTCCATGACATATTTTGTATACACAAATTTTAAATAGTTTATTGTCAAGGGCATTTGATTTGCTACTCAAATATGAAATTTCATCAAATTCTGACCATTAGACTAGGAGAAATTAGAGAAAAACTGTATTTGACCTTAAGTCCCCTTTTTCCATGACGAGGCCTCAAATCCAAAAACTGCGAAAAGTACATCGGCATTATGTCATAGGGAGTTCACATGGTAAGTTTCATTTGATTTGGCCCAAGGGTTATGGAGAAATCACTTCGGACGGACGGACGGACGGAATGACGGACGGACAGGACGGACAGACGGACGGACAGACAAAGCGGCGACTATATGCTCTCCCTTCGGGGAGCATAAAAATCCGATATCTTGACTGCAATGTTCAACGCGTAAACGCTTTCGATTGTGAAATGACCGTCAATGAATTATAGTGAAACCCATTTTCAAACGATTTATGAGAAAACCAGAAAATCATTTCATTTGGTCGTAAAATTTGACCTTTAAAATTTATAGAATCCTCGGCGTACTAATTTTGCAACTCAAATTTACTTTTGACATCAAGATATCCATTATGAAGTTTTCATAAGATTGTGTTTATCTTCAAAAGGAAAAATATAAGTCAAAGTATTACATTAAACAAACAATAAAACTGCTTTTTTTAAAACTGTCTGCACTACTTTTTTGTGTCATTGGGTCCGGTGCAAAGAGATAGAGTAAATCCCAGAAAAAAGTAGTTCTTTGCCTAAACCAGTATACAGACACCCTGTACACTAGATCAACATATACACCCTTCCAGCTAATCGCAATAAGTCTGCCATTTTGACAAATGGCGACTTAATAAAAATGTGACAAATCTTTCTCCATACATACTCTCTCTTCTCTCTCCCCTCTCTCCCACACTATTTCTCTCTCACACTCACTCTATCTCATTCGTTCAAACAAATACCCCGTACAATCATAATAAAACAGTTGATATATACACGTTCCTATGATCCAAGGTAAAATGCATATAGGTGCCGCTAATCGCTTTGTAAAAGACTTTCTTAAATTAGATGTAATGAAATCGATTTTAGGAATAAAAAAAGTAGGAGCACGTTTTAGAGTGTTAAGAAATCTGTGCCTTTTTTAATCTGATTAAAGAAGACTTGATTAGAGACATCTATATGCTTAGAATATTAGACTTTACAAATATTCAATTTAAAACATTAATAATATTTGTGTTATAAAAATGTTTTAAAACAGTTTGGTTATCATTTACAAAGAAATAGATTGCGACGCTTTAAAACGTCATGACAGGTTTTGGCACAAAGTCTTATCAAACGTGGGTGGCAAAATAACATCTTAAATTTATCTTCGTTCGATTTATCTTTAAAAGATGGATCTACAAGTTTTGCACTTTTAATTAAGTTTTCTGTTAAATCTTTATATAAATGGCAATAAAGAATAACATGAGTTTCGTCTTCAATATGTAAACAAAAAGGACACAAACGTTCAGCAATGGGTAATCTTTCGTACCGACCAGTCTCTATTTTTAAAGGTGCCACGCCACATCTAAACTTAGAGAACGCCGCTCTGTGTCTAGTAGGTAAAATGATCTTGCAATAATTTTCAACACTAAAATCACTTTTAAAAATTCTATAAGTGCGTAGTTTATTTGAACCATTGCCAGTTATACTAGTTTCTCGAAGTATAGATTGTTTCCAATCAGTTATAAAACTTGATATTAACACGTTTTCAATATCATTTTTGAGCTGATGTTTTGACAATGGCTCGCTTATGTCTAAAAAATCATTTAAATTACAGGAGCGTAACGTCTTAGAAACATGAAAAAACCAATTTTTGCACGAAACGCTGGCAACCGAATAGCACCATTTTGCAATGCGTTTGTTAAGACGGACATTGGACATACAGGACAGCTTCGACCAATATAAACCTACAGATTTCCACTGCCTAACAAAAGGAGGAGTCCAACCCATATCTCCAATGACTGCTGCATTTGGCGTGTATTTTCCTACTCCGAGGAAGAAACGCATTGCACGGTTTTGGACGGCATTTATACACGAAAATGACTTATAGCCCCAAATGGCTGCGCCATACGAAATTATTGGCCAAACTACAGTATCATACAATCGAGTAAAACATCAAAATGAATTTAACTATGGCATCGACAAGATGGATATTAGGACAGAAAGGACTTGTGAATGATACGAAAATAAAATAAATATTGGGACAAACAGGGAAATACGTCTACGACGAATGTTTACGACGTGACCCGAAAAGGTATTCGTTTTAAAATTCCGACATCTCATTAGTGAATCTCATTGGGGATGACAAGGGCGGATCTAGGGGGGAGGGGGGTCGAGTATGGTCCGGACCCCCCCCCCCCGGCATTGACCGAAAAAAAAATTTTGACTATATCAATTAAGTGTAACGTTACATATTTACTACATTTTAAGCCATAATTTAGGCTTGGAACCCCCCCCCCCCCCCCCGGAAAAAATCTTGGGCTTGGATACTCCCTGGAAAAAATCCTGGATCCGCCCTTGGGTGAACTACCTTTAGCTTAAACCCACAATAATGTTTTTGTCTGCAACTCCTTTGAATGTTGTCGATTCCAACCTATTTACAATTTTGACGTCTGGACAAGGGTTTAGTTGAGTAAGAAGCGATAATTATAATGAGAATTTTAACGAGGTGCAATTATTGGGAAAATTTCCTTTTAACGAGTTCCATATTGCCTTAACCTTTCCCCAATCGGTCGTTCCATAATCAAGTTTAAAACACATTTTTAGGAATTGTAGACAACCAAATAAATATTAACAAAAGTGAAACTTGTACTGTCTGTTAATCAATGGTGAGAAAAAAGAAGAAACCAGTATTACCTTGCCTTTCTTCAATGTTTGTCAGCGATTAAATACGCCGATGCGTCTAAAAAAATCCGCTATTGTTTGGCAAAAGGATTAAAGAAAAAAGAAAAGGTGGTTTTAAAATTAGCTACAATATGATTTATTGGCACATGTAAAATCGAAACACCGTAGGGTTAAGCCGTTTCTTTTATTTGAAAGTGACACATTACTTTTGTTTTGCATTTCTGTGTGGGAAAAGGATATTATATGTGTGTATGTGTAGCTTGTGCATTTATTATTTGGAATAAAATTGGAATACATTATGATCTTATGAGGTTTGTAGAATTTTAGTAATTGTTCAGTTCTATCTATCTATCTATCTATATATACTGCCTAACTCCCCTTTCGGGTATTACTGGCAGGTGCGCGTCTGTGCTGGAATAAAAACTGTTAGTCATTGGTTAGAGTGCCAAATTTTAAAAGTATTGTGAGTGTTAGATTAAAAGAGCTGATAAAACATTTTGGTCATTCAGGGACGGCTCACTATCTGAAAAGAATCGAAACTCCTTTTGAACGCTGCAATATCAGGTTGCTGTACAATTGTTTCTGGTAGGCTGTTCCATAGTATCACTGTGTAGGGAAAAAAAGAATATTTAAAGTAGGCTGCATTTGTATGGATCTGTCTGAAAGATGCTGTGTGCATAAGTCGGGTGGTCCTCACTGGTCTTTCGTGATAAGCTGGTACGGGCACTGCAACAAAATTATTATAGATTTTATAAAACATGGTGATTCTGGAAATGTCTCGTCTGTATTGTAGAGTTTGCCAGCCAAGCTCCTTCTGCATGCAGGTAACACTGTCGTAATAAGAAAAATTATTTTGAACCCATCTTGCTGCTCTTCGTTGTACTTTTTCCACTTTGTTGATATAGGTTTTTGTGTGGGGACTCCAAACTGTTGATGCGTATTCTACCTGTGGTCTAACTAAAGTTTTGTAAGCTGTTTCTCTGATCTTCTTATTTTTGGTCTGGATGTTTCTGCGGAGAAAACCTAAAGTTTTATTAGCATTTGAAGTTATATTGTCAATGTGCTTGTTCCAGGAAAGATCTCCAGATATTGTAACTCCTAGGTATTTGGCATTGTCCACAGTCTCTAGTATTTGTCCATGTAATCTATAATCAAAGGAAATCTTTTTCTTCTTTTTAGTAATATTTAGGACAATGCATTTGCTGGGGTTAAACTCCATTTCCCACTTTTTCTCCCACTGCTCAGTTTGCTCATTATATTTATTATTAGCTCTTTACGTCAATTTCAGCAAATCGCGGTGTTGCCTCTCGATTATGCTTCCTAAAACTCGAACTCTAGAAAAAAACGTTTCGGGTTAAAGGATATACCGATACATGTAATGAGTCCAAGATTACCCCAGTCCAGATAAATTGTTACAAACATAAACCCGCTTGATAGGGGTCGTTTTGGGAAATGTTTACGTACAGTACCCATAAATGAACCAATCAAAACCTAACGAATCACAAGGTATTGATTTCGTTCTATCCTTAGAATGCTAACGAAAATATTGAGGGAAAAGAAGAAAACGCTGACAACCATCATTTTTTTTCTTTTCCGTCAATAATCTATTCCCAATCGAGTCAGCATATCAAGTTCTCTTTGGTATTATCTTTTTTTCATCTGCATTTCTTTCTAATTTGAAGCTAATTTTGTCGTTTGGGAAATAGTTGAACTATTTGTTTGACTAGGAAACTAGTATGACCTCTTTTCAATACGACAGATTTTGAGACGTATTCCAACTACGAAATAAAATAATTAGATCTATTAACCCTTTCCCAAACAAGACCTGGTTTTGACGCCCCTGATAGAATAGGCTTGAGAAAACATTGAGACAAAAGAAGAAACTGCTGATAACCAGCAGTTTCTCCTTTTGTCTCAATATTTTCTTGCTTATATATTACACATAAATTTCATCTTCCACAGCATTTGTTTTGTCGTCTGCAGCAACTATTGAATTGGACCACCCTAAAATTTTGTCGTTTGGGAAAGGGTTAATTTGTACTACTGAAACGATTGAAACCCCCGTTTAAGTCTATAGAACATTGAAAAATTGTTATGAGAATCTTCTTATTTGTCTCAAGGTTTTGGATCCAGATCAGAATTGTTTTCTGAAGATACATATTCCGCTCGAAAAGAACTTCTTAATTGCTCATTGACATTGTTAAAACAATGGTGGTGAACTCGGCCAAAGCGAGGGACGTTTTTCGCTACAACAAGGTATATATATTTTGCGTTTAAATGTGAGTTTAAGGATTTTTTTCTAATGACAGTGAATTTATTCTAAAAATAGACCGGGTTTACCGTTTTGTATTGACAAACCGTCGGTGTTGTTATAAAATCTCGTAACTACGGCTTTATCGAAGCCGTAGTTACGAGATTTTATAACAGAACCGACGGAATACATTGTTCGCGAAAAAGCGTCCCACGCTTTGGCCGAGTTCACCACCAGTGAAAAAAGCAGCATGATTCCTGTAGCGACGTACCTGGGTGTGAGCTGGTCTGGATCCACTGCCATCTTCAAGGCTGCAAGATTCTTTTTCGGATTTTTCTCTCTCCCTTTTCCTACATGTATTTATTCTTCTACTATATTTCATTATGAATTTCTCTCCTCTATATATTATGTCACATTTTGTCTTTGTATGTTGTAAATAATTATGTTGTAAATAAGTGCTTTTGAGTTATGACGAAGAATGACCATCGTTCAAGTGTGAATTAAGGTAAAATACCCGTTATGTCGCCATTTTGAGATTCATAAAATATCGGGTTTTTTTTTTTTTTCGAGCGGCCTCCTTACGTATCCGAACCTATTCGGACGCGGTCGTAAACATTCGTCGGTGGAGACTAGACTGTTTTCGATCGTACCCGAATGATTCGGACGTCGTGCAAATCTCATTAGGGGTTGACTACCTTAACATTTATTGCATTTATTTCAATATGAAGCCTGATTTCAAATAATAACCATTCAATTATTTGCTTAGTTTTGTTATTTATAAAGTATTCAGGGAAAGGAGAATTTAATTTTATTTCATCCTTTTGTGCAATGTTCTCAGTATTTTAAAAAGACTTTTTTTTAGTTCTGTCCTTTAAATCGGGGATTATCTGGCAAGGGGGTAAAGGATCAAAATAGCCTATTTACATTACGCAATATTATTTCTCTGCACAGCAAACTTTATTATCATAGACTAGTAGATTTCGTCTGTTTAAGGACGATTGTTCTCAAGACAATCCGTTGTTTTGCCGTCTCTAAAACAGAAAGCACCATTACCAAACGACAATTTATGACCTGTCCAAATTCAAAGATGTGGCAGACGACAATTTGAAGTGACTTTAATTTCATATTTTGTTGGTCTTTTGTGCTTTAAAACATTGTGGGAAATGAAGAAATTGCTTGCCACAAGCAATTTCTTCATTTCCCACAATGTTTTCTAAAGCAATTATCTTGTAATGAGTCAAAAAGAGTCATTGTGTGGGAGTGGGTTAAAAACACTGATAGAAAATAGCTAGGATTTATTCATTTTCCTCGATATTGAAACAGTCAATGACACAATCATACATGTTTCCTTTTTATGGAAACGTTCACGTTTTGATTACACGTGAATTTTGACAAACTTATAAAGTAGGTTGTTTGGAAGGGATTAAAGAGTGGAAGAAAAGAAAAACGACAGCGTTTCAATTCCACAAGGAATTAAAGGATCAAAATTTTGCAATATTTGTATCTTTGCTTAGAAAATCTTTTCCGATTAAAAATTAATCTTCACATATTCGACAGTTAAGCCATATTTAGGGCAACTGATAAAAGCGGGTAATAGATTTTCAAAAAGTAAAATCATTTTTAGCTTTTATAAAATCCTGTGTTGTGGGTATTCGTCGAAGACCAGATTTTGGATTTGTTGTATGTTGCAACAAGCATGGAACTTAACCTATTGCCACACAGTAAAAAATTACACTTGCCGATATTCAAAGGTGTTGCAGGTGACAATATCAAGTGTATGGAAATTTGTAATGTTTGCTGTTTGTGCAGAAAACATTGTAGGAAATGAAGAAATTTCTCGTCTAGTCACAAGCAATTTCTTCAGGTTCCACAATGTTTTTCAAAACCTTTAATTTGTTGGCCATCAAAATGCATTGACAAGCGGTTTGGAATGGTATACAGTTTATTTGGAAAAAAGGTCAAACATTTTAGTCAACGTTCTTCATTCCTTCACAGAATATATTTACAAAGTTAAGTAGAATACCCGTAATGTGGCCATTTTGAGATTCGTAAAACATCGGAATTTTTCGAGCATCGTCGGTACTCCGAAGTTTATTCGGGCGTGGTCGTAAAATACGGCGCCGAATGTTTTCGACGTCGCCCGAATAATTTCGACGTTACATGCGAATCTCACGAGGGGTGGACTACCTTAAAAAAAGATTCGCTTTGTTTCATTTGAAAATTAAAAAGATAAATAATTATAGAAATATGACTGCATAATAACTTAATATGCTATTTTATTTTTGACGGATTAATGATTAACATAATTAAAACACATAGGATTAATAAATAAGTCAATCAAAATCTGTGAGAATTACCTTAAAATGAGTTTTTCAAAACTAACCCTTTTTCCTAAGTAAATACAGAATTTAGTTTATTCCAAATTGAAAAAAATGTTTCAAAAGCAATCTTTTCGAAGTGAAGGTAAAAATGTTAAATTAATAGCAGAAAATTTTGGAGTTGAAAGAAATAGAGAGAAAATATTTGTTATCATCATCCTTTCCCACCTTAATTTAATTTAATGTTACACTTCTACTATCTATCATTGACGTCAAAAACAAGAATAATTTTTGAAGGGGTAACATGTAACCACACCCAACTCAGGAAGCAGAATCGAGGGGTTACTTAACCCTTTCCCAAACACAAGATGTTCGGAGTGGTCCTATTCAAAGGCTGTTGTAAATGACAAAATTGATGATAAAAAAGGGAAGGGATTTGTGTACAATTTAGCACAGAAAATATTGAGACAAAAAGAGAAACTGCTGGTTATCAGCAGTTTCTTCTTTTGCCTCAATGTTTTCCCAAGCCTATTCTATCAAAGACGTCAAAACCAGGTCTTGTTTGGGAAAGGTTTAAATAAGCTTCTAGTTTTCATCCAAATCCATGTAAAATAAATAAAGTTTATGCCAATACTTTCAGGGCACCTTAACCTCTCAGCCAAGGAATCTATTAGATCTATTATAAGACCGCACAAAATTATATAACTTATTTCTGTCTCTGTAACCCAACCTTCCAAATTTACAAAAGTAACTAAAAGTGGATTATTGATGAGTAGCCCAAGTAAACAAATGTCCGTATTTGTTCATATTTGTATCTAATTTGTTCAAATGTAGCGATCTGGCGTCATTTGTGTTCCAAATGGTGGCATTAAGCTTTGTTCAAGTCTTTCTCTCCCATTAAGTAAATATTTGAACGATATTACTTGAAACCAGGAGTGGACTCTTATATTGTTTTCGATTACACTTTAAACTATAGCCAAATACATGTATCTAATCCTTTTTCTAGAAAAAACTGGTTTTGACGTCCCATAGGAATAGAAGGTCAGCAAATATCGAAGGAAAAGAAAAAAATGCTGATTATCAGCATTTTTTCTGCGCTTTCTTTGATGTTTCACGTGGTGAATTGTACACAATTTTATCTAGATACACGCATTTTGTCACCCGAAACAGCTTCCAACCTTGACTGGCCTGAATGTTTGCTGTTCGCGAATGGAATACATAGAAAAGATATATATCAATAAGTATTACCATGCTAATCAAAATATCGATTGATCAATCAATCAAGGGTCGATTTTTAAAAACAAAAGAAACTGTCGAGAAATTTAAAAGTGGTTAAGCTCGCTTTGTGTAATTTCCTACTTCCACTCTCAAGACCATCTGACCATATTACAGAACCTAAATAGATAAAAGATTCACCCTGGACGATTTAACCCATTCCCGAACGTTAGAATTTTAGGGTGTCCTAGTTTGAAATTTGGAGATGACAATAAAATGGATTTTGTCAAAGATAGAAATTTGGTACAAAATAACTCAGAAAATATTTAGACAAAAGGAGAAAATGCTGATTATCAGCATTTTCTTCTTTTGTCTCAATGTTTCCCAAACCTTTTCCGTTACGGCGGTCAAAACAGATCTTGTTTGGGAAAGGGTTAACCATTCACCAAAGGTCAGTAAAAACCCGCTTTAGATAATCCGCGATTTGATCAAACCATTCATATTCATCGATAATCAATCAATGTTCAAACATTGTTATCTTTTCAACTGTCCAATTCCTGTCATTTTTTTATCTCCGGCATGAGTCCGGAACTTTCACTTTTTCTGTTTTTCATATCATCACGTTCTACATTTTCTATAAACTAATTCAATAACCGTCGAATCAAGGAGCGGCAAGGGGGGATGTAAAGCCCCCCAAATTTGGCCAAAAAATGCCGAATTTTCCTTTTTTTACACTGAAAATTTAGAGAAAATGCAATTTAGCCCCAAAAATATTCAGACACATGGACTTGAGCCCACCCAATATGAAATTGCTTCCTACTGGCCTGCTTATTTATGGCTTCGATCAACCACAAAATTGGACTGTTTCATTTAGAAAGCAATCTGATTAAAATCGGATGTTTACTTACAGTAAAATCAGGTACCAGTAAGACACCATCTTCTATGACCATGGGAAAACCAAAATTGGTTACATTTACTTTAACCAATTAAAGCTCTTGCTATACATGATTTCCAATGACAAGCACATGTAAACATATAAATATGCACCGAAATGGGATGTCATCGTAGCCACATCGCTGAACAGAATCTTGAAAGCGTTTATTTAATTGGTCAGAAGAAAAGGTCATTGAAGGTGACCCTTTATTGGTGCCCGTCAGATGATACTGTAAGTTAACACTGGATTTTAATCAGATTGATTTTGAAAGCTTCTGTATACGACACATTCGATGTTGATGAAGATGGGATTTGTATGTACAATATATCACAATAATACTACATATTGCGGCAAAGCACACAACTCTGGTTATAAGCATTGTCTTAGAATGTTTCTTAACCAATTACCACGCAATGACTCTTGTTTACTCCGTACAAGATAGTGGCTTTGGAAAACATTGTGGAAAATGAAGAAATTGCTTGTTACAAGCCATTTCTTCATTTTCCACAATATTTTCTACAAAGAAAGGACAAAAAATGTACAATTCCATTCATTTGAAACATCATCGTTCAAATTTGAATATCCCAAAATTTTGCCGTCTGGTAATGGGTTAAAAACTCCACATGTAAGCCTTTAACATTAGGACAAAAAACAGGATTTGTTCTGGAAATAATCAGTAAATTAAGTACAACATAAAACTCACGATAAATGACCAAGCAGAACATCCCTAGCTATTACCTAGGGATACATGTAATCTGACAGGTCATTTATCGTGAAATATGCCCCTAGAGGTGCCCTCGGTTCAAAACATTTAACGCTGTGGCACTCGACACTAAAAGGTGTCATGAATAAAACTAATTTCTCCACAAATCCTTGAAATAGTTTAGATAAGACTCATTCACTTTTACAAAATCATTAATTATCTTCAAGGAGAATATCACAACATGGTAGGTTTGACTTCACGAACTAAGTATCCAAAATCGCGGCATGGAATAAATCAGGTGCTGTCTACAACAAAACACTAGGCAATCGCGTGACACAACAAGAACAACAACAACACCAATTACAGAGTCTGTTAATACGAGACCGACGTGAAAAATATTTGAATCTGAGAAGACGAAAAATGCCTGGATTTTTTCTGAATGTGGCGGATCTTTTAAACAGCACTTGATTTAAAAACAAAAAAGTTATTGATAAGCAAATAAAAGTGTACAGTCTGATCGTTGGTCTCAAATGCCGTAAGGGTTCTTTTCCAGAGTATAGCTCAAAACTTTAACTCAAGGACTTGTTTTCAAGTATGTGTCCGTGACATGTCCTATAACTAATTGTGAACCATGTATTGATAATACACTTACAAGGTTTTACAATTTAATGGCATTTGTACAATTTATGAAATAACCAGCTGGCTTTCATAAACACATCGTCGCTCCAAAGCCTCGAACCTATGGCTTGTTTTAAGTTGCAAATACGAGCTTTTTTATGAAAAAAAAACGACGATAATTCTATTAGCCATGGTCTGTAACGAGGCTTTTTGAAGAAAAGCGGCGATAAAGAATTTCGTGTATTGTAAGACGGTCTTCAAAAATCTTGTCTAGTTTTGCCGCAATTTTACAATAAATATTTTTTATTAGACTTAATCGTATTGACAAATCGTGTTAGTGATAGGAGAGTGACTTTTGACACTCTAGTACTGTTTGTTGGCATTGTAAATGTACTATTTTTATTGAACGAACTTTATTATTTATTGTGTGGAAAAATAGGAGTATTAAATTTTGTACTTTGTAACATCGTGAGTAAAACAATACTATTATAATCCGATAAAATTTTCTTCTACTTCGTTTTTTTTAATCACCACCTTTCTTATCTCCGAGATTGGTACTTGTACTGGTTCAACAATGACAACGACAAAACTTGAGACTGGGCTCAAGCTGAAGGAGGATACGGCAAAATGTATCAATCTAAGGGAATAATGGCCCGGGTTATTTACCTCAACCCTCTGCCCAACCCCATCCCATTGCTCCCAAGTAAGAAACTGCAGAGAGGAATTATGAACATGTTCACTACATTATCATTATTCTATATTATCTGTGCTCTTTGTTCTCTATTAACATTTTTATCCATATAATTGTCTTTGGAGCGCTTGTGATTTCCAGAAAAGTCTAGGAGAAAAATATACATAGTAAAAAAGTTTAGCAACAATGTGTAAATATCTTTAGTAACCAAAATATTATTTTTTTGTTCTGAAGGAAATCAAACGTTTACACGATGAGTTATCGTTTGATACCACGAACATATGAATTTTATACCGCTATCTCGTTCGTCTCTCGCTCCCGGTGCGCATTTCCGGTTTTCATGTCTGTCATGGTGTTCATGTATACAGACAATAATTCAAGAAAACATTTTGGTGCGAACATACGTTTTTGCCAAGTAAGAAAAATGCACCTCAAAGGAATTGTCTGAAGCGCTGTGGGAATATGCCATGGACTTACGTTAGAAGAGCGTAATATAGCTTAGGTGTAACAACGTGGCGGAACCGGCGATAAAGACGTCTTTTTGAATTTTGCATATCTCCACGGATAAATTACCATTTGAGGATGCTGAATGTACAGTTTTTTGTGGTTTGAGATAGGTATGGTTAAGGACGTCGTAGAATACCGTCACGAGACGATGATCGTCATAATTTCGTAACGTCAAGGCAAAGACGTTCCATAACTTGCGAAACGTGCGAGTGGCTTCTTCAGAAATTTCAACAAAGAGTATCCAACCTTACCACCCGTAATCATCTCCACATATGAAACGGTTACTAGACGTTGACCATACGTTGTAAATCCCCTGACGCCACACCATGAACGTACCAGACTTGACTGGGCTAGCGTCCAGGGTGTTTTAAGCGTAAAGAACGTTGATGTACTTCCATTGCCATCTCGTTCTTTCCAATTTGTCACCCAAATAGCACATATGGTGCATTTAAGGAAGACGTATAGGCCTTAGTGATCGTAATGACGTGAATGACGTTCAGTCTCTTGATTCAGTAATGAACGTTGATATATGCTCAAACATTTTAGATGGATTAGAAATAGTTTCACTGATATTCTTGCTCGGAAATGACCTCATAAAGGATATCGAATTTTATTGTGACCATTTGTTTTGACCCCTTACCTACGTCAAGACAGCGTTTCTCAGAAAGTATTTCACGTTACCACAAAGCGACCTTTGAATATTGTGCGTAAATGCATACGGTAAGATGTGCATAATTGTTGTGAAATGAAAGGGATAGAAAATACATGTTTTCAATTAAGCATGTCTTGCTTAACTTATTTCACTTAGTGTTCGTCCCAGTTTTTGGACCAATGAAACTGCAGTATATTTGAAAATGTCGGCGCTATATTTCACATAAACGCACTGCCGGTCACTTTATGTCACGGAAATACATAGCCACGCCCCCGTTTCCTGTGTAGTTATGAAAAATGATGTAATTTTTGGGAAAAATGATGTAATTTTTGGGAAAATGATGTAATTCCAGTAAGATCCTCTTAATAGTAGTTCCGGTCGGGGGCGTGGTTCAAAGAATGACAGTAGAAGCATTATGTTTTCATTGGTTGACGAACACTAGGTCAGATAGAGTCTGTATAGTAGATTCTACGCGACATAAACGTTCAAAGGCTGCGCTATCGCGTAGAATCTAATATACAGCCTCTGTCTAATACATGGTATTTATGTGAGAACATCAACATGGTGTGGATGATCCCCTACAGTATTTTTCCCATAAGATGATTATGAAAAATCACTCTGGAGAAAAACGTATTTTGTAAATATCACGACACCAATATCAAAGGGAAAGGTTGGAAATTAAAACGAAAGAGAATATAAATTACAAAATCAATAAACGAATACGCCAATGACGGAATAATCTTCTCGTATCCTTGAGGTCTTACTTGATTGGTAATTTAGATTTGAATAGAATATAAAAACATTTGTGAGACACGTCAAGTGAAAAGTGGACATCTATGGAGTGCCAAAAGTATCGACCCTGGTCAGTCTGCGTATAATGCACAGGCTGACTAGGGTCGAAACTTTTCGCTCTGACATGATTTTCTGAGTCAAGATTTGTTTACCTCCTAACTTTTTGTTCATATTCGTAAAGTGATATCTGATTGACCTATGTTGAGTGCGATCTTTTCTCGTGAATTGGTTTTTAGGATTTTCTTTATTCCCCGGGTGGTCCTTTTTCCATGACGGGTCAAATTATAAAAACATAAAGCTTTTCACACATACCATACAAGACGCCGTTTTGTAATAAGGCAATTTGATTTCATTATTCGTTTATGATTGACTTTCGAGTGCTAATTTTCTTTATCCTTCAGTTCTTTTTTGGCGAAAACAACCTCTGTAAATACAAATGTTATGTTGAAATTAATTTGCCCTATGATTACATATGTCAATTTACGTTGCTTCCGATGACGCTTGAAGATATTTGTAGTTACAGCCTCTCTTACAACCGGTCGTACGTGCTCATGCGTGCGGTCTGCGTCTAAAACGTACGTTCAGTCGTGCGATACACGCACGCACAACGTACGATTTTGGTGGACGCAACCACGACACAGACTGCACGCAGCAAAGAATTGACCGGACAATTCTTTTAGGCGCTCTTACAACCTGTCGTGTGTCTTTATTAATCGTGCGATTTTGCAGAGTTTTAAAACGTACGATTTAAAAAGACGCACTACGGGTTGTAAGAGAGGCTTAACCCTTTCCTAAACGACAAAAATTTTGACTGTTCCAATTTGAAAGCAGCTACAGACGACAAAATAGATGTCGAAAAAGATTGAATTTGTGCAAATTGTAGCACAGAAAACATTGAGGCAAAAGGAGAAACTGCTGGTTATCAGCAGTCATCAGCAGTTTCTTCTTTTGCCTCAATGTTTTCCTTAGCCTTTTCTATTAGGGACGTCAAAACCAGGTCTTGTTTGGGAAAGGGTAGTGGGTTGTCATCCTTAGATATAACATATTTCGTAAATTGTGTAAAATATTTAATATTAAGATAAATGAACCCACAGAGAACTTTCGTGAATCTACCTGTCTTGATTTTTCTCTTCTATTTGTTTAAGTTTTAAACGTTTCCTGCTGGGTATGACGTATGTCCTAATCCTTACATTGAGCGTTTCCGCGTATTTCTTGGGGTTTTTTTTTTTTGGGGGGGGGGGGGGGGTCTTTTTTATGCGTACGACAAATGTAAAATTCAGCTTCTTCAAAACCTACAGAAAAATGACCACGAAACAAATAAACGATCAGAAAACATAGACAAAAAGAAACGAGCTTGATGTCAAATCGATATATACTTACTAGTTGCGCGTACAATAGTTTTTGCCTAGAAATACTCATCATACCATGGCGTCGCGATTGTAATTCGATCGGATTGAGTGGAATTTTACGTCCAACTCAACTGCTAAGGTCGTATGGAGACGGGGTATCAGTTTAAAGTCTCATCCGTAAGATCGACATGGCGTCGCACACGTTCATTTCCCACGTTTTGACATCAATATTTACGTTTTGACATCAATATTTGAATCATAGAGTACATCTACAAATAATAAGTCATAAAAGTATTCAAAACGATCAATGTAGACATCACGTTAAAAACCCGTAAGCTCGGAATCCACTGTTAGGTCTACTCACACAATCGTTTTTCATTATACTGCAGTTCGAGCCACATCGTATGGCACATGTATATATTTTGTTCAAATGTAATAGGGAACGATTTTATCCAGGTTACGGTGACGTAATTTCGGACAAACAATAGTATTTCGTGGGTGTTGTAATAAAATCTCGTAACTACGGCTTGATTCAAGCCGTAGTTACGAGATTTTGTAACAACACCAACAGTTTATCAAAACATAACGGTGAACAGAAGCTATTTTAGCACAAAATTCATTGTCATTGAGCATTGAACAAAATATAAAGACGTGCCATACGATGTGGCGCCAACTGTAGTTATTGAGATGTATGATTTTGTTTGGTAAGAGAGAAAACAAATCATAATGTGAACTTAAGGACAAACTTAACTTCGACAATCTAACGTATTCATTTCAATGTGATTATCATTTCAAATTATCATTTTATAATAATAATAATGGACATTTATAAAGCGCTACATCTAAAATTCAGGCTCTTAGCGCTTTACACTGCTTACAATCTGGAAGAATTTATACATGTCCTTACAATTTTTTGTACATTTACAAGATAGACATATATATGTCGGAAGCAATCTTGAACCTATACAGTTTTAAGAATGGGCAAATGTTACGGAACTCATTTTGAGCAGTTTTGAAACTGCTTAATATAGCGTTTATATTGTTTTAAAACTGTTCAAGTTCTAAAACGGTTCACAACATATATAACATATTTTCTTTTGTTATCTAATAAACTTGAAAGCTATAGCACGTACAAGTATCGTTGTAAATCAGAATGTTCAGCACTTGTGAGCTCGATGGATTGGAATTCGTGATTCGCATTATCAAAAACCCACGGTACTTCAATCTAAATATTAGCATTACTACATGTTTAAATCTAATCCCCCAAACAAGACAATGTAAACAAGATAAAATTTGATTTGCTTTAAGAAGTGACAGTTCAAACTTTCGTTTTATTTACATTGTTATAATTAAGTGAATCCTCACTCATGCTACTGACATACGGTAGCAGTGGACAAGCAAGGATTGGAATATGGTTTTACATGGTCATGTTTAATCAGGATTTTTTAATTCATTTATTTATTATTTTTCTTTCATTTCATTTTTTTTCGCTTTCCTTCACAGGCTCTTATTTCAATTTCGATAAGAATGTTAACTTAGAAATCCTAGACGGAAAAGAAGAAAATGCTGATGATCAGCATTTTCTTCTTTTTCCTCTAGGATTTCCAAGCTAAAAAAAGGTGTCGATTTTCTTTTTTCATATCGACAATTTCTCTGAATTCCAGTGAGTAATTGTCGCTTTGTGAAAGGATTTACAAATTACCAGACGGCAACATTTACGACCTCGCCAAATTCAAAGATGTTGCAGACGAAAATTCAAAGTGAATGAAATTTTACAATTTTTGTAACTCTGAGTAGAAAATATTGTGGGAAATGAAGAAATTGCTTGCCACAAGCAATTTCTTCATTTTCCACAATGTTTTCCAAAGCAATTATCTTGAAGAGCGGGAAAGAGTTAAGAATCCTCACTCATGCTACTGACATACGGTGGCAGTGGACAAGCGGGGAGTTGAATATGGAGTAACGTGGTCAAATCGTACCAGGATTTTATTATTTTATTTTTTTTTTTTTCATTTTATTTTCATTTTATTTTTATTTTTTTTTTTGCTTTCGCTTTGCTTCACAAGCCCTTCTTTCGAATTCGGTAAATAGTGCTTATCTAGGAACCCTAGAGGGCAAAGAAGAAAATGCCCTTTCTTCTTTTCCTTCTAGGGTTTCTAAGCTAACAAGTGTAGGCTATATTTTCTTTTTATATCGTTTTGTTAAAGGTTTAAGAAGTGAAAGTTCAGAATTTCGTTTAATTTGCATTGTCGGTGTGTTGAATGCTATTGTCACTGTATAGACTAAAATGTAGGCCTAATAAATTATGAAAATGTCGTAGAAATTAACATAAGTGATTATTGATTGATAAGAAAATTTGGACGAAGTTGTTTTCAAAATTACTACTTGAAATTTCGACTGCTTTAGTAATTTCATTACAAATGATGATATCTTTTTTTTTTAAAAAAAAAAATCAGAGTAAGGTTGGTAATTGCACAATGTATACGAGCTCTTTGTGTTTTTTAAAAGAGGGGGTCAGTTTAAGGTCTAAATCAGTCAAATAGCAACTTTCCAAAACACAAAATTTGTAAAACTCCATTTTATCATCATGATCAAAGGTATAGAGTAGAGAAGTGTAGTGATTGTATACTACATTTTTAGAAAGTATGCGCTGTCGATCAACAAGTGCAATTTTACAGTAAATTATCCCCCCCCCCCCCTCAAACAAGACATGTCTGTTATGCCTGTGGAAAAATATTTTGGAATTCATTGAGACAAAAAAAGAAAATGTTGATAATCAACATTTCTCATTTTGCCTTGATATTTCCAGTGATATATTGTGCACGAATCATACCTATATCAAATTTGTCTCGTTTTACTGCAACAGATTCCACCTTTGATCACATTATTACCAAAACGGCAAAATTGCCGTTCGGGAAAGGGTTAAACATCGATCGTAGTCCTTATCCTCAAGTACAATAAATTATTTTCATTCGTTGCAAATTGGCAATTTACGGTATATTATTCGGTAGATATCCTCTTTGTGTGGCTTTATATTGAAATGGAAAATTTATGAGAAAGATACGATTCCACGTTCAAAGGATTTATGTTTTGGACATATTTGGCCACATGGGGACACACATAGCATTGCTTACATATATAACAGGGAATATAATCAATTGAGATTAGAATTTTTAAGTCAAAACATCAGTGCAGATAAATTTCAAAAGCATACATTACGAAGACTTATGCACATGACATAATAGCGTGAATGTTGATCAGTCTACGTGTATACGCATATATTGACGCTGATTCGTTTGTCCTGAAAGCCATATTTGCCTGACGTTATTATCCCCACTCAAATAATGTAGCATAAGTGCCAAAGCAGTTCAACCAAGTGTCAAACGATAAAGATTAGAATGATAGTCAGTTACCATGAAACCTTTAAAGAGTCGTATTTGACGAGGCTACTGTTCTCCTGTACACGATTTTTTTTATCAAGTTTAACCCTTTCCAAAGCGGCAATATTTTGTTGAAATAAGGAAAACCTTCCGTCTCTATGGTCATTCCCTAATATTCTTGTACAGACAATGGGTGTAACTCAAGCGGGCACCTCCCTTCAAAGTGGGCCGAAATACCGATTGGTCAATAGAATAATAAATCTCATTTTATTTGCAGGCTGAACGGTAGAAATCATGAGGGTGAACAGATAAGAAACCGATAAAAAAAAAGTGTGTCCGAATAATAGACTGTCCGAATTCAAGATGAGTAGCGGGACAACCCAAACTTGGTCCTCAATGTCAAGGTCAATGGCAAGGTCAAAAACGTGGTCTTCCATATCATCAAGGTCACGACCTACTTCCTCATCAACAAGATGCTCTTTTGTCGAGAGCAATTTTCACATCGTCATGCCGGAAACACCAATCTTACCGGAAGTGCACATAAAGCCACGTGCAAAATCACGTGGTACTCGTGAAATAACGATAAATGAAACTCCCATGATGCTGCTTCCGAAAGCGAGAGTTCGTGAAAATCTGGATTTGAATGAAAGTGTGAGACATTCGTATGGCGTCGTAGCGGATACATCAACGCAAGGTTTACATCTGTCGACAATACCAGCTGTCTACTCAATGAACGGTCGCAGGCCGTCTCCTAAATCTGCTTTAAAAAGTGGTCGACGGACATCTTCAAGCCGCAGCGAGGCGGACAGTGGCATTGGTTCATTAAAACGTGCTGTAACATTTGACAATTTGAGTAGGAGTCAAAGCACTGTGTTCAGATCGCAGGAAGAAATCGACGATTTATCCGATGGATTTAACGATGATGTGTATGACTTAGATACCGTTGACGCAACAATATTTAGAAACTTTAATCTCGACGACGAAGATCTTCCGGATTATCTTGATACTTTCGGAGGTGAAAATGACGCAATAATTGCAAATATATTACCCCACCCGCCTCTACGTCCGCCATCACGGAATTCCCTTGTGTCTATAGATAGATTTGGATCCGGACGAAAACGCGGAAAACATCGTCTCCTTGGTGGGAATGATGGGAACGCTTGTGAAATATGTGGGACTTACCTATCTGAGAAAGAGAGGATCGAAAAGACTTTCGGGAAGGTGGACAGCTTTCTGAAATGGGTCATGTCCAAATGGGGTCCGGTGAGTATAGATTTGTCTACTGTTTTCATCTCTGCACAATGTCTTTATTTGGCATAATTTTTCATATGTATCGATGCATGACCTGACAGAGCATCTCTAGCTATTTGCTAGAGATGCTCTGTCAGGTAATTCATCGGTACCTACAACATACGTGTATCCTAGTTCTTTACTTATTTTTTTTTTTGTCATTTTCAGCAATATAGTTCATGTATTTGCTCTGTCAGGTAATTCATCGGTACCTACAACATACATGTATCCTAGTTCTTTACTTATTTTTTCGTCATTTTCAGCAATGCAGTTCATGTATCCATTCGCATCTTTGTGAAGATGATTATTGTATTCACTTCGCCGTAGTTCGTTTTACGTGTTTTTCGTTGTTTTTCAGTTATTGTGACAATTCTATTTTTCTGTTTTTATTTCTTGTTCAGTTACATCACGATGAATTGGTATGTAAACTGTTTTGTGCGTTTTATTTTTATTTTCTTTTTTATAACTTTGATTTTGTATATTTTTTCTAATTTTCCATATAACCAGACTTTGCTTTGTAACGTATTCATTTCACGTGCATTTAACATCATACATTATCCATTGGTATGCCGCATATTATGCGAAAATGTGTGTATACAGAAAGATGCCGATGGAGCAGCAACTTTTGCATACCAAATGGGTCAAAAGTCTATATTTAGAATGAACGTTTAAAATACACGTGTTTGTGTATATTTTACGTGTTCATGCGTATTTTTACGCGATCGGGATTTATAAATATACTTTTTTGTCGAAAGGAGCAGCAAGTCAATTTCATTCAAGTGTCTTTTTACCTGGTACTAAACAAATGAATGATCTTGGATGTTCATCAAATGGCTTAATATCACAGACTGATTATAATGTCTTTTTATCACTTTTGTTTTGTAATTAACCATAGAGGAATACTAAACATAGTTCTTACCATGTTTTGCTTATGTGGTAAATGTTTGAAAAACGAATCTAACTTGTCTTTCTTGTCAAGTAATAACATTTTTTGTTTTTCTGTAAAATATGTTAAGAAAATCTATAGCATGTAGGAATTTTGCATGAATCGTTTCGTCCAAGACGACAAAAGTTTAGACGAGTCCAAATCCAAAGCTGTTGTATACGACAAAATAAAGCTACAAACAACTTCGTTTCTATGCAACATACACGTTCTTCACTCGTGCAACTTTTAATATATTCTGAAATAGCTACATGTACATGTACATTTGTAAAAGACTGTCAGAAATGATTAGCACTAAACAAAAGTAAGCACCGATTATTCACCATGAAAGGTTCAAGTTATAACAAAGAAATCATAAAGAACAATGCCACGTCACGCCCAATTAACGGTAATTACGCCGACATTACGTGATCTTTACGGTGTCAAATGTCAATGCCTCTTAGTTCACGTGTCTTCGTTACCACGCTGAAAACGTGTAGGCCAACTCCAGTTGTACTTATTGCGCTCTAGGTCTTAACAAAGTGTCTTAGAGAGACATTGATGCCCGAACGAGTGATGGATACTAGGGCCGACTTCGATTGGCTATGGCTCACGCCATCGTTCGAACCATCGCCCCAACCGAACACCGATAGTGCGAGCTATTGACGTCATTTCCGCAGCTATAGTTCCAGTCGAACAGCAATGGTGCGAGCTATAGTCCGACCACCGGAAAAAGTGTGGCCCGGCCATCCGAGCCATTACGTCATTCGGAACACCTCGGATAACAGCGAACCAATTAGTGTCGAGGTAAACAAAGTTTTTGATTGGCTGACTCAGAACGGGGAGGAATTCAATAGACAGAACTGTGCTGGTTCCGAATAATGGTTCCCGGTCAGTCGAGCTATAATGCCAAACGAAGTCAGCCTAGATCTAAAAGATGGGACGGACGAACAGTAAAATCTCACCACTCAGATTCAAGATGTTTACATCCAGTTTCCAACTTAATTGGGTTACCAACAACAAACTTCGGCGTATATGTACATTTAGTACGTTACTTTCGTTCTGGGACATACCACCATGACAATACTCTCCAAAGCAGAGGTCATTGATAAAATAATCGTAGTAAAACGTAGAAAACGACGGAAAGATAGTACCATGACAATAGCTCCCTGGCCATACACCCACTAAAAACCTCTTTAAGTGTACAGTACAGTACAGTACAGTTTGGTTCGTTACGAGGTTTATGAAGAAGAGCAGTGGAATGATATTCGATTTGCTTCTTATTGTCATTCTGTGGACATTGGACATCGAATGTTCAAGGCGACGAGGAAAAAGGTTTTGGAGAAACAACGGCGAAAGGGAGATAACTTGTACAAGATCATTCGAAGATTAAATAGGATTACGTACACTGAATTATAGCTAAAAAGGGAAAGAATTGCAAAAAAGGAAAGAATTGCAAAATCATTTTAATGATTTGTCGTCTTGGAAAGGAAGGAAAGGGATTGGATATGTACGAGAAAACGAAAGTCTCGTTATTCTCAATTTAAAGAAACTTTCGTTAAGATAAAGATTTTGAATTCTGAATTCTGTTTGAATATAGTAATTTTCATATCAACAATAGGTAATAACAACTAATTGTAAAACTTTTGACTTGGGACTTGTCAATTCTTCGTTTTTGTTGACTAAAATGATTATAATGACCTCGCTAAAAATGACAAATACTTCCCCTTTAGGCTTTATATTGTAGATAAATAATTGGTATACTATGGGAACAGGAGCAAACGTAATTACAAAAAAAAACATTTTTTTCTTTGCCTAAAGGGGTCCGTGCTGGGTTTTTCAGGGACCAGACCAACATGGGGACAGTCAGATTTTGCATTGTTGTGTGTTGCATTGTTCAGGGCAAAAAAGAAAGAATTTTTATCAATGGTACCAGCTTATTCACTATAATATAGACAACATGGCCGAAAAGGCTGAGATACGCAACGAATGTTAACGACGTCGCACGAAAAATTCCGGCGTCACGTAAATCTCATTAGGTGTGGGATACCTTAATCGATCCCAAGAAATCTCGATTGCATTTCTAGGTTTTCTGAAAGGTCAAATACCAATTTGACCAATTTACCATGTGATATATTTTAACGATTTTCGCGTATACATGTAACTTTTCGCGGGTTTTCGTTTCACAATTACTTTACGTTTCCAATTACTTATTGAATTATTTATATGTTAGTACTAATATTGGCCGTGCCGTCACAAAACTTACTACTTTCTAGGATTGTCATTGATACAGACTCTGGTTAGTAGCCGGTTTTATACATGTAAGCCTGATGTATTACATAGAGGCTGTATAGTAGATTCTACGCGAAATAAACATTCAAATGCGCGCAGCGCATTGAATGTTTATATCGCGTAGAATCTACTATACAGACTCTATCTGACTTAGTGTTCGATAGCGGTTCATTGGAGACTGGGCGTGGCTATCTATAGACGTCACATAAACAAGCCGGCAGCCCGTTTATGCGAAATAGAGCGTTGAAATTTTAAAATATACTGCAATTTCATCTGTCCAAAAAGTAGGTCGAGCACTAAATGGTTTTCATGTTTGGAATCGGTATTCCATTACGGTCTGTTCACCTTACTAGAATTTTTCAGTTTCGATAAGCCTTATTTTGTAACGGCTCGGCTCATATAATTTTGCCTTTGATTGTTTACTGCTTGAACAATAGGAAAGATGAAACGGTATTTGTTTATTAAAGAATCGTTTTGTAACAAATACTTGTAAACATGTTGCTATAATGTCGGATCGAAATGAAGGTATTATTTTTCATTTTAACAACATATTCATGATAAATATTTTGAATTGCCAAAATAAATTTCAACAGTCGGTTGATGTTGTTGATACGCATATAAATAGCCTTTATGCGGTTATCAATACGTTACATGTACGAGGAATTTTCGTCGTTTGACTAAGTGAAATTAACAAAGAAAAAATAAGTGAAAATGAAAATTAAAAAAGAAAGGATATTGATTTTGATTTTAGAGATTAGATTTAATACATATCTTTTCAATTTTTTGTGATTTTATTTATTCATTTTCCATTTCAATTTTACTAACTTTCGTTTTATTACATAGTTATGTATGAATGTAAGCTATTACATTTACTTAATTGCTTAAAATCATTTGAATATTAGAAAACAATTAAGTGTATCCAATTTCGAAGCAGTTTTTAATAAAATAAAACACGAATAATAGAATGACAAAGGAATGGATAAATACTGTGGAATAAATCCCAAATATAAAACAGTAACACATATTAGAGAAGGGAATATAAACTGGTACCAGAATCGAGCGAGATTATTCTCAACATCTCATGATTGTCTACACTACCCAAGGATTATTAAATCACAACAGGTACACTTTAAAGCAAATTTCAACACCTTTGTTGTCCAATTACCAGACGACAAAAAAGGACTTGTCTAAATTCAAAGACATTGCAGACGACAATATAAAGTGACTGGACAGGCCCGTAGGAAGCAATTTCATATTGGGGGGGGGGGGGGGGGGGGGGGGGGCTCAAGTCCCTGTGTCTGAATAGGGGGGGGGGGGGGCTAATTTGGATTTCCTCTAAATTTTCTGTGAAAAATCAAGAAAATTCGGCATTTGTCGTCAACTTTGGAGGGAGGCTTAGCCCCCCCCCCCTTGTTCCTACGGGCCTGTATCTTTATCATTATGCCTATAATGTGATTTTGACTTGCCATTTTATGACTCCGTCTGAACTTGTTCAAAGGGAAACAATCGAGGAGTGTACGTATATAATTCCAGGATTCGTTATCTCCCTTTGATTATTTAGGACCAAAGTTACGTCACTAATCACACAGGTTTGGATACTATTATAAGAAAATAATACTGAAACCAGCATTTTCTCACTCTGTCTCAATAAACATTTCTACTAAATTATAGACTTTGTGCAGCTTTGGAGCAGTCTTCATATTCACTGGTGGTGAACTCGGCCAAAGCGAGGGACGTTTTTTCGCGATCAATGTATTCTGTCGGTGTTGTTATAAAATATCGTAACTACGGCTTTATCGAAGCCGTAGTTGCGAAATTTTATAACAACACCGACATTTTGTCAATATCAAAACGGTAAACCCGGTCTGTTTTTAGAATAAGTTCATTGTCAATAGAAAAAAATATCTATAAACTCATATTTAAACGCAAAATATCTATACCTTGTTGTAGCGAAAATTGTTTTAGTTCACCACCAGTCACATTTGCCGGAAGGTATTCACCATTCTCTCAACCAAAACAGTAAAACCAGTCCAATTTCAAAAATGTTGCAAAAGACGATTTCAAGGGAATTTTTTACATTTTTTCTTTCTTTTTCCACTGAGTTTTCCAAAGCATTTACACTGTGGGCGTCATTATGTGGAAATGTTTAAGGATAGCAAATCAGTACGGAATTTGATTGGACTAGTATCATATCTTCCTTTAACCACTTCCCAATACAAGACCTGGTTTTGACGTCCCTAATAGAAAAGGCTTGGGAAAACATTGAAACAAAAGAAGAAACTGCTGATAACCAGCAGTTTCTCATTTTGTCTCAATATTTTCTTTGCCATATTTTGCACAAATTTTATCTTTAAGTTCATCCATTTTGTCATCTGTGGCAGTTTTTGAAGTGGATCACCCTTAAATTGTGTCGTTTTGGGAAAGGGTTAACCATTTCCCATACAGCATAACAAAAGAGAAACAAAAGAGAAAATGCCAAATACTTTAGTATGCTACATCATTTCCTTCTTGTTAACTTTCGATTTTCAAAGACATTATTTTCGTATTTTTACATTTTTTGGTTATTTTTACGTAGAAAATGATAATTTTCCACAGTGTTTACAGAGCCATTTTCTTTTTGGCAGTCAAAAGGAGTCATTGTTTGGTAATGAGTTAATAAATGTCTTACAAAAATATGGATTTGTATTTCAAGCCCGGTATTATATTACTTTATTAAATGTCTTTTAAATGCCTTTAAAGAATGAAGATTGAGTATTCCTTTGCCCTTTTTTACTTTAAAGTCCCAAATAGAAAACAATAGAAATGGTTAAAGAAAACGACAATGCCGATAACCAGTATTTCCTTCTTTTATCTCAACATTTCTGGGCTTCTGGGTTTCTACCATTTAGAAATTCGTTTTGTAATCTGTAACGATAAACAAATTGAACTACTGTAAATCTTACGTCGTTTTGGAAAGGTTTTAATACTATGTCGTCGAGTATGGTCTGCGGTTGCTTCTATAGCTATCTTTTCAAAAAAAAAAAAAAAAAAAACTGACGTGGCCTAACTGTATGAGAAAGTTTTTGGAACTTTAAGAGAAAAGAAGAAACAATGTTTTCTTCTCTTGTGTCTCTGTTTTCTACTTTTTAATTTTATACCAGTAGGCCTATAAAATTAAGTCATTTTCAAAAGGGTTAACTCCCAGAGTATCGAATATTTCACATGACAGGCCATTTTCAGATGATTTATTGATTTTCAAACCACTTCAAACTATTCATAATCCTACATAAGACAACAAATCTACATTTTTATTTGACGAGGGTCGTTCAAGAAATGTTGAAATTACATTTTGATAGGCGTCGGCGTTCTACAGAATCATGTTAAAACCATTTCAAAACGAGGCCTATTTCAAGGGACATCGTCCCTATTAAAAGTGCTTGGGAATATGTCGACGCACAAAAGGTAGTAGCCTCTACTCCTCTAAATTTTCTTTGCACTATTGTGCACAAATTGTGTCTTTATAATCATGCATTTTGTTGCATACAAAAGCTTTCAGATAGAAAACTATTTTTCATTTATCGTTTACGAAAGGATATGATGGTTATATCGCATCGAGGAATATAGAAGACATCTGAAAAAAGAAGACAAAAAATGTTCCTTTTATTGACAATAACCGATATCGATGGACACAAACAAGAACGAAACAGTTCATTTATAAGGCAGACTAGTTTCAAATGAAATCTCGATACATTTTGAATGGCCCTCGAGATGTCAGTGCAATAAACAACAATTTAGCGTGGAAATCAACAACCATAGGTTCAATGTTTTTGATACATAGTGTCTCTCTCAAATGTTGGGCAGATTAATTGCATTTTTTATCAAAACACGACGATATGCCTTTGAAAGATGACTCATTGTAGACAAATCCAAAATTAAACATCCTGAACAAGCCGCGAAATTGTGAGTAATAGAAAAGGAAGAACAACAACTAAATTCTATCACTTTCTAAGGCTTGGACCAATATTATGATAATCGTGGCAAAAGCAATGTACAAAAACATTTAAGAAAAGGAGAGAAAATCATTTTCTTCGTTTCTTTAAAAGTAGGTAAAGCTTTCTTTAGCTTAGTTTCAACAGTCAAATATAGGCCTATCTTAGATCCTTTTAGATGAAAGGAAGAATCCAGTTTTAATCCCTGTCCTTTTTTACACGTACTTTTTGGGGAAAAGATGGCGGTCAGCGCACCAAAAATGAGCAGTGTTCCAGCAGTGGCTAAAAGACAGACGCGAATGTTAGCGAATGCTAGCGCTTCCTATCACTCCCAGAACGTGTATGCCTACGTCTGCCGTAAGTTCGTAACCCAAATTTAGCGCCATTATATGAGAATATGTTGAAATTAATTTGTATTGGAAACCAATACAAATAGAACGACCCCCTTACAAGTCGGTGAAATAAACAATACAAAATGTTGCGATCAACAATCGTAATAAGATTTTGTCACAGCCTATATCAGAGTTATTACACTTGTGGAGTTATAAAGTGTACAGTGCCTTTTATGGGAATTTTGTGTATTTTAATCCTTTCTCAAAAGACAGATTGTTGGACATATAAACTTAGACGACAAAATGGTTATTAGTAATAAAAGGCTTCTTGGACGTTAATAAAACGGAAAGTATTGAGACTAAAGGAGAAAATGCTGATTATCAGCATTTTCTTCTTTTGTCTCGATGTTTTCCAAGCTTTAACTATTGGAAACGTCGAAATCAGGGCGTGTTTATGAAAAGTTTAATGGACTTGAATTGAATTTTTATGACAAGTTTATGATAGCGGATATCATCCAATGTTTTGTTTGAAGTTTTGAAGTTTTTATCGAAGTGCCTGTGTTTTCAAGCATTTTGTGGGGAATTTGAGGATTATCAATAATCTGGAAATTGGATTTTTTTGAAAATTGTCTAATTTTTTTTCTTTGTTAGAATGTTATGTTACGGTTAGCTTATATTTTCACGAACAAGTGAAATGAATTGACAGGGTTATTTTTTTTTCTTCTCTTTTGTCGACTTAGACCTAGACCAGGCCCCGGTTTCTCGAAAAACCTTAAACGTTCTTATGCTCAAATCTTAGCATCGTGCTCAAATCGCACGAAATCCACGCGAACTTCAATCGAAAACCCTTCAACGTTGGAGAGTATTCCTTTGAAGTTGAGCATGTTCTCATGAGTATGTACATTAAGCTTTTTCGAGAAACCGGGGCCTGACTTTACTGAACGTACAGTCGGATCTTTATCTCTCTCTCTCTCAATCTGTCTCAAAATTAAGGAATTAACTTATTTTAATTCTTAATTTGTAATTCTGGAATGGACCTCCCAGTGGTCCGTGTGGCTGTCTGTCATCGAATTCTTGTCCACACCACTCACTCCAAGTTTCAATCCAAATCATTACAAACTTGCTGCAGTATGTCTCAATGGCGCGTAGTAGTAAACCTCCCCACTTAACTTTTGGGTGTCGCCGTCGTCCTCTCATTTTCTCACTTTTTCTTCTCGTTTCCGTTGTTCATGAAATTATCACCGGAAAGCTTTCGAAAGTATTTGGCTTTGATGAAATATTTAGATAAAAAATGAATAAATATGAAAAAAAATATTTGTAAAAAATTGGGATAGCATGCGTCACATTTCCCTTATATTGAAAGTCTACAAAAGTTAAATGGCATTTTGTCTCCTCGGGAACTAAATTGTTTGAACAATTCGTTTTCATGTCGAGTCGTAAAATATTATCTCTAAAGTCAATATAATTAGTCTTGTACGGTTTTGAAAAGTAGGTGTAAAAATTGTCAAGAGAGTGGATATGTTTTAAATTTTGTGATTTATAATGCCTTCGTGACATTAGGAAAGACTCAAACGTTTAACAGTATCATAAGTGCAAAAACATTGACCCATATCAGCCTTCACAATCTGCTTACGTTCTGAACATCGATTTTGTTACTAAACTCCAGATGTACTAGTATAACGTCGGTGGGGAGTCAAAACCTCGTAACTCCAGCTTATTCAAACTGTAGTTACGAGGTTTTGACTCCCCACCAACGTTAAGAGGGGTGGATGGGGGTGGGAGAGATATTCTAAAATAAACATTTTGATCCAAAACCATATGTTGTAGGTACTCAATGGAATCGACTCCGGGGGTATATCAAAATCATTAAACATTGTTATAATTTTGTTGCTCAGTGATATTCGTAAAACTTGAAACTTTTCGATGCAATTTAATCTACAACTTATTATATGTACATGGTTTTGGCAAGTGTGATGTTTAGACATATTTCATGCAAAAAGCAGCATTTTTAAATTAGATGTCCCTTTTGGCGTGTGTATTTAGAAGCAGCTTGAGAAAATAATAAAAAGAAAGAAAAAATTGCAGGTTGTATCTTATTCTCGCAATGGTTTCTCTGTCAAAGCATATAAAATAATTCCAAATGGACTCTTGTTTTTCTTGTTTCTCGTCCCTTATTTTCATAGAAAAGACTAGGGAAAACATGGAAGCTAAAAGAAGCTGATAATAAATTTCAAAACGAGTTTGTTTTTGAAAATGGCAAAGAAGGGTATTTTGAAAAAGAGCTATATATGTAATAAAACTTGGATTAATGAAATAACAATAATGAGTTTTCTTTACCTAGGATTAGCATGGATTAGCTGTCCTTAAGTATCGGTATCACCGTGTGAGAATGACTGGTCAAAATTCAAAGTTGAAACAGACGACAATATAAATATTACGGAAAAAAGACTATGCCTATTTCATGTTTGTGTTTATGTACAGAATCATCTGTGGGAAATAGAAAGCCCCAGACATCAAACTCAAATGGAATTTTGAAATCTGCTCGAAATTCGGTCGCTTGCTTGACTTGACCAAAATACCACATACGCGACGTTGGAATTATCAGGGCGACGTCGTAAACATTCGGCGGTGGAACGTTCCGAATAGGTACACGAATGTCAACGCCGTCATACGAAAACTCCCGACGTCGCGCGAACCTCATTCGGGGTTGCCTACCTTACAGTTCTTCAAAATTAACACACGTAGTACCATTGTTGCTTGACGTTACCGACGTGGCATGCTAATGATCATGCTGTATACAATCGTCGTAGTTGATTGTAATTCAGAGATCGATTATCAGTTTGTTTATTGTAAGCAGGGACCGAGATCAATTCGATACGCCGTAATTGATATCCAAACGTATCTAATTAACTGATACATAGTACAATGTCGTCTCCACCTTTATTAATCATCGCTTTTCAACAATCAAAGTGCTGTCAGCACTGTAGATTGGGCATCACTGAGAAATTGATATTGTGACAAAAGGACAATATGCTGATTTTCAAAATTGCCCCATTCTCTATTCGATGTTTTTTTAAGCATTTTCTATGAAGCGAGTAAAAAGGCGTCATGGTTTGGAAAATGGTTAATCAATGTGTAGACAAACGTGCATAAGTGATAAAAACAAGTTGAATGTACACCCTCCAGGTGAATCCAAAAGGTGAGGCTGTTTGAGAAAAGGAAATGTTACACTTTACCGGATTTTACATTAAATCAACATGTTGAATTATTCTTATTCTTAGCCAATCAGAATAATACCAAGTACGGACCCATTATAGAGGCTAAGCCTTACTGATCTCTGATCTGCAACTCGGTCTGCAAACATATTTCGATTAAATAGAATGCATTTGTTCATTGGATCAAATGATCAGTCTAAGAACAGTATATGTGGTAAAAATGTTAAAATTCTACAAAACGGCAAAACTAAGACGATGATTTTACTTTGATTAACATAATTTAAAATCACAGTGTTTATACTCTATAGCCTCGAACCATTCGTCCTTTTCCAAACAAGACATTGTTGTGAAGCAAATAATATGAAACATACAAAGATAACAGGAAATTTCTCCTTTGTCCCAATGTTTTCTGTGCTTCATTGTACATAACATGATTTCATCTTTATCGTCACCCGTTTCGTCGTCTGCAACTCTTTCTAATTTGAACCACACTAAGATATTGTCGTTTGGAAGAGCCTTTAACACACTGAGTTAAAAACAATAAAGATAAAGCGATCAATGCAGAATAAATCCTTAACCCAATTTCAAGCAAATAAATCGTTACTTTGTTTGGTCTTTCCGAGAAGAAAACATTGTGGGAAATGAAGAACTAGCTTTTCACAACCATTTCTTCATTTTCTACCATGTTTTCCAAACACATAATATTTCATGGGAACCTTAAGGTGTCAGAATATAGGAATGGGTAAAGCGCACACATTGTATCTAGTGAATGGGCTAAGGTGGCAGTGGGCTACAGTGGCAGTGTCAAGTAGTGACCCAGTTAAACACCTGGCAATGCATTGACTGGTAAACGACCATTGAAAGTCAGAGCAGTAATATTGTAACTATATGGAATTTATCTGAGAGTTACACTATTTTGCTTTCAAGCTCTTTACTCAACGGATAAGATTGTAAAAACGCTGAAAATACTAATAGGTATTTAATTTAAGGGACAATTTCGTCAAATGTAATTATTAACCCTCTCCTTATTTGTCGCAAAACTGAAAGAGATGAAAAACTTTGAAGATATTGACTGATAAAGGATGTTTCTGTGGTGTTTGAAATAACATAGTTTGGCTTGAACACATAGCTCAGCGGGTTAGCGTTAGAACGTAGTGTCTGGAGTGATGTCTGGAGTGAAAAACTGGTTATAATAGATTGGGCTATAAATAGCCCAATCTAAAAACTGCAGCTTGTTTTAAGCTGCAGTTAAGAGACTTTTGTTGAAAAGCAGCGAAATATAGAGCCTCCATTTGCGTCTTAGACTTTTAGATGTAAAAATATTTATGGGCTCTGTTTTAATTCTTATTTCATCAAGCAATTCGGGTTTTTTCTCGAAAGCTAATTGGATGATTTCTAAATCATTCTTTTCTCTGTCTATATTAAATTGTCTCTCTACTTTTGTTTCCCACTTAGTCAACGATTGTTGTCAAATCACGCGTGCTCGTTTTATCCCCCCCCCCCTATCTAAAACATCAAAACAAATGTCATCTTTTAAACAATACAGTAAACAGCGCTTAAAGAAAATCTTAGAGGGAATTCCAGCTGGTGTAATTTTCTAGTTATAAAATTGAAAATTTGCAAAGTTTTTAAAGGTATCTGACAGATAATCTACATTGTAAAGAATTAAACTTGTAAAACATTCTTAAAATGTGCAGTTTATTGCATGAATTTTTGGAATCCTTCAAAACTTTATTCTAAACCACCCAAGTACTCATTTAACATGTTTAATGGAATTAAAACAAAGTGCAATTACATGGCATCATTGATTCTCTACAGATGACCTAGGTCGATATAATTTGACATTTGATATCCCATTAGACATACTCATTAAAAATTCAGAACGTGTTCTTTAACCACATTTTATTCAATTTGAATTGAATTTATTTTAGAAGTTGCCCTTTGAATGTAGACATGGTTAAAACGTTTGCCAATGTGCAACTTATCACGAAGTTCTCGAACCTATCTTTTTCAGCCTGCGTCCCTTTTAGAGGATCCATCACCACATAAACTGACACGATTTAAAAACGCAAAAAGGTACTTTTACAGATGGTATCTACTACAGCCTACAAAACCGATGTATAGCCATGTATAATTGAAAATGTTACAATTGTTAACATAACAGGACCGAAAATGACCATTAAAGCCACGAATAAAACCTGAATGGACGTCAGATTATGCCAAAATGCACGTTGAGTCAGGAGCCTGAATTAAACAGGATGACGACAGCGAACCCCGTGTTTTCACAGGCGATTCATCACCGTGTCACGACGTATAGGCCGCCCGCTATTACCAACCATAGAATTTGCTGTAGACTGAGCCGTCACAAATCTGTTGCGTTAGTGACGTTAACGTATACAATTATATTGACATACAGTTGTTACACGCGGCTGACCGAGACGTGGGTGGTCTGTAAATCCTCCCGTGTCGTTTACACGTCTCATTAAACGTGGAACTATCGATTCGGCTACATTAAAGCGTCTAGCTACCTTCATTTAAGAAACACCGCCAACCAAAAGCACAAAAACTCTGTTTCTTTTTCCCAAAGTAAGCCTGAGCATTTTGTATACAAACTTTTTTCGTTATTCTCGTATGTTTTCAATAAGTAAATCAAAGTGGCAATTTGTACACAAAAAAAATTAGTGATTTAAAACGTGGTCTGAATGCACAAGGCACACGAGCATTTAGTGATGGGCGGTTCAGATGTCCGGATATGCTACTGAAAACACGACAAAATTGCCGGGGCGTGAAGTGTATACATTACCTCATACATGCCCCCAAATATGGTTCCGATCGAGGCAATAGGAATGGAATGGTTAATGAAAACGTGCTTTGCGTTTTTAAATCGTGTCAGTTTAGTAACGAATTTTGACACCCGAGAAGATAAAGGCTTTAGAAAACATTGTTGAAAATGAAGAAATTGCTTGTCAATACCCACAATGTTTTCAACACAAAAAGACCAAAATATGCACGTCTGCAACATCTTTGAATTCAGACAAGTCTATTTTTTTGTTTGCTGTCTGGACACTGTTGTGGGAATGTCATGTTATGATTTAATGTGAAGCCTCGGCGACCTCCTAGGGCGTTACCAGGTTAAATCGGTATCAGACATCGTTAAGGAGATAATAAGTGCCTTCTCAGGTGCCATTATCATTGATTTAAAATACATCACTAGATAGGCTGTAGATGTCACACAGTTAACTCTTTTACAGAACCTTGCCTAGTTTTGGTGTCCACATTATAGGTAGATTTTTGGGAAAATAACTTGAAAGAAAAGGTTATGATGAAAATCAGTGATTTATTCATCAACACAATTATCATTTTCTTTAAGTGGCTTCTGTAGATCCTTTAAGTTGAGACCATTCTTTAAATGCACTGCTCGGAAGAGGATACTTCGCTAAAGGATGTCGCATAATCTAATACAATTTGTATGATCTATAAATCAAAGCATTATGCCTAGACAATGTACCCATGTATGTTCATCAGTTCACTGATATCATTTTCGATTAGAATAATCATCATGCCAAAGAGCACATTTTACATTTCTCTAGTATAAATTCATTTACTCATTTTGATTTATTGCCGCCTGACATCTATATTTCATGCCCGTAGGAAGCAATTTCATATTGGGGGGGGGGGGGGGGGGGATAATTTGGATTCTCCCAAAATTTTCAGTGTAAAATTAAGAAAATTTGTCATTTTTGGCCAACTTTGGGGAAGGGGGCTTAGCCCCACCCCCAAGCCCCCTGTTCCTACGGGCCTGTATTCAATAATATAATTATTTCGTACTGTCTCGGGCATGTACCATTATGCCGTGGATAACAAATCGCAACGTCATAGCCAGGCGACATTTGGCAATGAAAATGTTTTGCCTAATTTTTACGTTCAAATGCTATAAATTGCACTATGATTTGAACTTGTTCCAAAATAGAATAATAACAAAAAATTGGTATACAACGTCATTTAGAACGCAATGGATAGTCTCTAAATCAATCAATTCTATTACAGTCACTGACGGAAAAATATTTGTGCCAAAGGATACAACCTTTCAGCTCTAATCCAGATAGACAGATGAACTGTCAAACGCCCGACAAATAATTAGCAATGTGCAATTTTTCCTTAATTAGGGAAGCAGTGCACACAAAAATTACATTATATGTATTTTGTTATCGAATATGATTAACATACATGTATATTTATTCTAAAAAAAGCAACGTGAAAATGTGAAAACTATTAAATATTGGGCGGACCTATCTATTAAGATTTCATTTTAAAGTGATTTTCTGTTTGAAATATAGATTAGAATGTTGATCTTTCTTCTAAATCATATTGATTTTAGGAATAATCACACTGTCATAGTCATGAAGGATTAGACAATGTACACGATTCGTACTTGTGCGGCGAAGAATAGTTTCGAAATGACTTCCATTTGTCGTTCACTAATTTCTATTTTTTATTTGTAACCCATCAAGCCAAATGTGACCTTAATATGTGAAGTTCATAATTTCATATTTCAAGACACGGACCAGACACAACAGATGTCAACCAGGTGTCGTATTTTGTAAATGAAAATATTGTAAGATACAAAAAATTCTGGATTTAAGAAATACCCAAGTGAGAAAAGTTTCGACCCTAATCAGTCTCCGCATTCCGCTCAGACTGACTAGGGTCTATGTTTTTCCCTAGCCTCAATGTATGTTCTATGTAATGACATACAGTCACCTATCCTTGGTATTTTCATGTTGTTGTTAGTAACCTTGAATTGTGGCCAGTGTATTTTTGCCTCTCCGTAAAGTTTTCAGTTTTGTTATAACGTGTTCGAATATGAGTGTCTTACATTTAGCATGTCATTTCTAGCATGATGTTGTTAAAACACTTTTGAAACCACCTACTTGGTAAAATTGTGTGTATTGGAAGGATATTTCTGTGAAGTGCAAAATGAAGATTGAACCACAATTAGCGTGGATGGCTGACGGCTATCAAAGTAAGCTGTTTGAGGATGAAACGTTGAAACAGGCCTCTGTAAAACCATCCGACAAAGACAACTTTATTCTTCATCCTAAAGATGACAAAACATTGTTTATGGAATCAAAGACGTCTCATGGTCAAAGAAAAACAAAAATGTCTGGAGTTACGTCATTCTCGAGAGTTCCGTCAGCGTCACAAAGACGCATTAAAAGTGCATCGTCAGTGCGTCTACAGGACCGACCATGGCGTCAAGCTCCGCCATCTTACCCGGCTGGTTTCACGCCTCGTCGCCGCCCAAACTCAGCTCTATCACATACCCGTCCAGTATCCGCAATGTCGGGGACCAGTGTTCAAACCAGGCGTGTTAAGAGTGCTGGGTCTGTGAGGACACAGTCTGAAGCACGTGCGAGGGAAGTCCTCGATGAAATGAGGACAGGATTTTATCTAGTCAACAGACTGTACGAAAATGAATATAGTTGTGGGAATATTCGATTGCATCCTGCAAGTCCTGCACCGGACTTTAGGTACTTTGATCGCCATTCGCGGTGCTACAACCATATGCATGCGCACTTCCCGACCAATGAGGATCGTCCACAGAAGGCATGTGACAAGTATCTGGACGCGTGTGGGTCACGTGCTGTGTCTCCTGCACGACCGGAAGATCCATATGCGCAGCCGCAACGCTATATCGACTATCATAGACCTAGAACTGCGCCTGGAACGGTAGGTTTCTGAAGGGGATTTGCAACAACAACACTTTAATCACTGTAGATCTATATAGTTTTTTTGGCGGTATTTTATGAAAGGCTCATCGATTTTTTTCGTTTTTAGCCTACAGGACATTTGTTGTTGAAATAATGCTGCATATACACGCTGAGGAGCCAATTTCTTTGTAGACTTCTTTGGAAATATTTCTTGCGTACATTGTGTGACTTTTTAGAAATGTTAGTCTAAATTTATCTAGATCTAGATCTAGCTTTTTTAATAGATCTAGATGATTCGTTTTCAGGGAGGAATTATCTTTTGGATGAAACTTTGAAAGATAGGGGAGACCGGGACAAAGTGTTACACGGGGCAAAGTAGTACATTTGATTTTTCAGTTCAATCATGTTTTCTGCCACTATGATTCCACTTAGTAATAAATTCTATACAGATTGTTAACATTATCTGACTTTTATGGCTAGATTGGTCTCTAGGGGAGTTCTAGATTCGCGATTTTTACTTTTTGTGATCAAAAAGTAAATTTTAAGATATTTTGAAACATATATTTACTTGGATGCTTATTTCTGCAATATCGATCGGTTGTATTTGTTTCCTTTTAGCCTCAGACTTAGGTCCCCATCCTAAATATAATAAGTGATAATCATAGAAAGAAAAAAAGTAACATTATTTATAACCATTTGCCACGGGCATTGAATTTTTGCCACGGGCATCAGGGCAAAGTGTTACATTTTTTACCATTTTTGTTTTCTTTCTAATATACCAATAAAAAAGCGAATTGTGTTGCAAAAACATATATTTATTCAGAATTTTATAGGTTTTTATGCCAGGCATATGAAATGTCAAAATTTTGAAAAGTCGAAAAAATGTAACACTTTGCCGGTCTCTCCTATAGGATGGTCCTCTTGGGTACCACGGTACTTAAGGTATAAAGTGCCTAATTAAAAACACCACTTTCTAGCCATACGAAATGTATCAAATTACACACACTTGTAAATACACTTCACATAAGTTGATTCACCGTGCCAGATTTCAAGATTATGCTTCAAGAAGAAAATAATTTACAAATACTATTTTACTCTATATTCATATGCAAGGGAGGTAATTTTGAACATTTTTGTCAAATATTTCCATAAATATGCATTAATTTAAAATTCTAAACCGTACAAAATGTTTATGTTTGTATTTGGAATGGAAATGTAACACAGTTTAGGAATTAATGGCACTTTTCAAATTTCGCCGCTGGTTTTTTGACGCTAATTAGGCCCTTCTTACCTTAATGGCGTCCAGAAAAAAACAATAACGAATGGAGACATGAAAACTTTCCATGTTTTCTTTTTCTACAACAGTCTACTGCAGCTGAAATTTTAATAAAAGTAATAACCGGAGAATACAGTAAATGATTTTGCTTTTAGTTTTGCTAAAGCATACAGTTAGTAGGTGATACTTGGTCGGCAAATGAACACTGTTTTGAATACCGCGGTACCGTAAAAGACGCGGTACCAAAGCGGACTACTATACCAACATAGGGCTACCCCTAAGGTCATGTAGCCTTTGGCTTGAACAACATAATTATTGGCATGCATATTTTCATTTAATTGTTTGTTTTCTTTTTATTTAGATCTATCATTTACATTGTCATTGATGTTTTTCCATACTATTTATCAAAGTTTTTTCCTTGTTTTCTTTTATGCTTTGCTGATTCAGATCGAGGAAATGAATTGAAACATATAATAACTTTAGGCCTATACCGTAGAATCTATAAATGAATTTTAAAAATCCACTCATATTGAAAACAGTAATTGTAGATTAGAGCAGACCATATTCTCTTTCGTTCCTGAAGTTTTTTTAGCTAGAATACAGTATATATTTCTTTCAAAGTATAAATCTTCAACACTCTAATTTGAAAATATATTTGATTTGGTATGATGATAAATTTCAATAAGACAGGATTACACCATGATAATGACACTTTCACTGTTAAACTGTTCAAGTTCAATTCATATAATGTATTTATGAGTAAATTGATCTCTGTTTTATTTATTTCACAGAGAAAAGAACTGCAGTATATACCAAGACCAACTTATGTAAGTACATGTACATGTAATATTCTTGCTCTCATTTCCAAGTTCAATGATATAATGATGATTTAGATCTTGTACATAATATGAAAGAACAAAATGTAAAATACCTTTAACACAGATAGATCTCCCTATTTACTTAAGATATACAATGTATATTTTTATCATATAAATTATTACCATTGAAATTGTCTATATTATAATTCTGTTCCCTCATATACATTAATGTAGTTCCTACTATTTGGTCACTAGTTTATTATTAGCTATTGTCAATTTAATTAAAGGGGAAAACACAGACTTCTCAACTTTGGTTAAAAGAAAACAATTGAAAAAGACTGTGGCAATTTTACTGGCATTCTATATCTTTGCCTTCTCAAAATACAAGTATCAAAGTTTGTATGTTCATATGTCAGTTGATATTTCGATTGACAGTGATCATTAGTCAAATTTTGTTAGTTGTGTTTGTCTTCCTAAAAATATTTTGTATATGGTGTTCTCAAAAATAGGTATATAGAGGCCACACTCCACATTTCTGTAACTTTGTCCACCAAGCACATCTGCACAGTAAACATTTGAGAGAAACAACCGACTCCACTGGTATCCCTGATTCGGAGATCGAAGATGACATTGACTACATTGAGTCCTTCGAAGGACGGATTGTTGGGAAATACAGGAAAGGGAGCAATACAAGGTGAGGGAATTTTGCAGTTTTCTGCATTTTGTCAGTGTTATTGCAAAACCTTTTGTAGTAACACTGACAATTTGTTTCGTATTTCCATTTTTGCTGGAAAAAAGTTTGTTTTTCTTTTTAAAAAGGATTTTTTCAAAACAAATTGTCTAAGTATCAACTATACAAGGTGGGTAATACATGTAATCAGTAAGTGAGATTTTGACTTTTTGTTTCTGTTTGACAGAAAATTTTATCCTATTTTTAAATAAAGTTTGCTCTTCTGGATACTTTATTTGGTATCTGTATCTTAATTGTATTGTTTCGTTGTTGTCAAAGATTTTATTCTTGGTATGCAGGGCATTATATTTTCTCTTATTTGATTATGATTAGATCTATGTTTAAATGGATTTATTCTATCTATGTTTTGTTCCCTAAGTTTGACCAGTTCAGCCAGTGGCAGTGTAAATGGACTGGTTCCATTACCAAATTTAGAGGACTATGTCTCTGAACCAGTCCAGGAGTAAGTTTAAATTGACCATTCAAAATCTCCTTGATAACACAAATCACTCTTTCTATTTGAATTTTTTATCACTGTTGATTACATTTTGCCTTTCCTCTAGCGAAAAAAATCCTACTCACTAACTAACATCTAAATTGTCATAAGATTTTTTTCGAAAAAAACAAACCGCATATATAATTTTTATGCTCAAAAGTACTTTCAACTTGATATAGAAAAATTATATTGATTATTTTGACATAGCTTTAGACCTGCAATACATGTTTGTAATTATGAAATATTATAATTATGTGAGGCAGAGGCCTATTTTTAATATTTTCTCTTGGCAATCAAAATGCTTAAAATACAATTTGAAGAAGTTATTATTAGCATATTTTGTCAATCATACTCTTTGACTCTTTGTTATATTTATGACTATTAATCCATGCAAACGAAAAATGAATCATTTTGTGAAAATTTATTTTACTAAGGTACTGGTACATTTTCTAGATTGATCTACCTAGTCTTGCAGTTGTAAGCTTTAATATAAACCTATCAAGTACAAGAACAAATTGCACTACTGAAATGTTTCTGCTTTCCCAACTAATCCCTTGTCCCTTCTATATTTTCTGTACTTCAAATCCAAACCCTATGTTTTGAGTGCTCATTTGGACTGTCTCAATTGGACGATTCCAATGAGTACCCACAACACAAGGTTTGATGAACAATTAATGAAATACTGCATTTTTAAAAGCCATCAACTCCCTCTTATCTGTAGAATATTTATGTTTTTATTTGTTTCCACAACAGAGACATACAGACCTGGTTGTCGGGTAAAAAAATGAGTCGAGGATTGTTCCTCCGATATTTCAGGTGAACACTTGCAATCTTGTATGATGGGATAGGTTGATTTATGCACTCACATTTTGTATTGTGGAACCCAAGCATGATCTACCAGGAAAGAATGTGTCCCTCCTAGAGAACTGCATGTCTTTGTCCCTATGTGCCACTCCTTAAAAAAATACAGGTGTCACTTTTCAACAAAAACCTTGAAACTAGCTTTTTTTAAGTGACAGGATTGTTCCTCTGATATTTCAGGTGAACATTTGCAAGTTTGCATGATGGGATAGATTGAGTTATGCACACACAGTTTGTATTGTGGAACCCAGGCATGTTCTACCAGGAAAAAATGTGTCCCTCCAAGAGAAAGGCATGTCTTTGTCCCTATATGTGCCACTCCTTAAAAAAATACAGGTGTCGTTTTTCAACAAAAACCTTGAAGCTATAGCTTGTTTTAAGTGACAGGATTGTTCCTCTGATATTTCTGGTGAAAACTTGCAATATTGCATGATTGGATAGGTTGTGTTATGCAGGCATATTTTGTATTGTGGAACCCAGGCATGATCTACCAGGGAAAAAACGTGTCCCTCTAAGGGAAAGGCACGTCTTTGTCCCTGTGTGCCACTCCTTAAAAAAATACAGGTGTCGCTTTTCAACAAAAATCTTGAAACTAGCTTTTTGTAAGTGACAGCAGCAATGTTCCTCTGATATTTCTGGTGAAAACTCGCAATCTTGCATGATGGGATAGATTGAGTTATGCAGGCATATTTTGTATTGTGGAACCCAAGCATGATTTACCAGGAAAAAATGTGTCCCTCCTAGAGAATTGCATGTCTTTGTCCCTATATGTGTCACTCCTTAAAAAAATACAGGTGTCGTTTTTTCAACAAAAACCTTGAAACTACAGCTTGTTTTAAGTGACAGCAATGTTCCTCTGATATTTCTGGTGAAAACTTGCAATATTGCATGGTGGGATAGGTTGAGTTATGCACACACATTTTGTATTGTGGAACCCAAGCATGATTTACCAGGAAAAAATGTGTCCCTCAAAGAAAATTGCATATCTTTGACCCCATGTGACCCTTAACAAATGGGAAAGCTTGTTTTATGCATGTACATTTGTTTTGTTGAACCCAGGCATGATCTACCAGGAAAAAAGGTGTCCCCCTAAAGAATTGCATGTCTTTGTCCCCATGTAAACTCTACAAAATTTAATGGGATAGCTTGATGTATGAACACACATTTGTATTGTGGAACCCAAGCATTATAAATCCACACCCATGCAAAGATGCTTTTTGACTCCCCTCAAGAAAAAAGCTTGGGAAAACATCGTGGAAAATGAAGAAATTGCTTGGCACAAGCAATTTCTTCAATAAACCACAATGTTTCCGCAACAAAACCCCAAAAAGTTAAATATCATTCACTTGAAGTTGTAAATTTACAACCTAAAATGCTGTTGTGTGGTATACCCCGAGAGAACTGCATGTCTTTGTCCCTATGTGCCACTCCATAAATATTACAGGCAACAAACACCACTCCCTACAAGAACTTTTCACAAATTGTTTGTATTCTTGTTTTGAGCATGGTTCCTTTAATCCGTTCCGACATCAAGAAGCTTTTGGACACCAAACGAGATAAAGGCTTTGGAAAACATTGTAGAAAATGAAGAATTGCTTGTGACAAGCAATTTCTTCATTTACATCAATAATTTCTGCAAAAAAAAAAGACAAAAAAAATAACTTCATTCTGATTCACTTGAAATTGTCCTCTGCAATATCTTTGAATTTAGGCCAATCTGAAATATTGTTTAGTAAATGAGTTAGCCCATTACTGCACAGTGACGCCTTTTGACTACCTCACAAGAAAAGGCTTGGGAAAACATTGTGGAAAATGAAGAAATTGCTTGTGACAAGCAATTTCTTCATTTTCCGCAATATTTTCTAACCCAAAATGAAAATAATTTGAAAATTTCATCAACTTGAAATTGTCGTCTGCTACACCTTTCAAATTGGAAATTTTGTCATCTGGTAATGGGTTAACTTAAGCAATGAAAAAATGTCCCCCATAGAGAATTGCATGTCTGTTATCCAATGTGCCACTGCACAAAAATCACTGGTAATATGAATACCATGTTATTATACTTATACTATGAGATTTGCCAGAGATTTTCACAAATTGTTTGTGTACTTGCAACAATGATGGTTCCTTTATTAAATATTTGTGAAAGTCTGAGCTTAAAATCTTTCTGTTTTGCACTGAAGTACAACATTTTTTCTCCAAATGCCTCTCCTTAATTATACAGTTAAACTTAGATGCCAGCACTATTTAACCTTCTATGAATTGCATTGCTTTGTTCCACAGTCTCTTCTTTTTGGAAGGGAATTATCTTTACTTTCTTCAACTCAATATCTACAACATACCTGCTTTTTTCCCAAGAAAAAATAAGTCTATCTTTCCATTGCATTCTTGTAATTTTTTGAAATTCCTCATTTATAATCAAGAATATTCAATTTGTCATAAGCCTTGTATTTTAAAGCCTTCTTTTGCTGTTTGCGTCATATTACTGTTGTAACCAAAGCTTTGGCAGGCAGTATAGACTAAGATCAGCCTGCACAGACGTGCAGTCTGATCTTAGCCTACACTGTCTGCTGTCTACTCAAATATTGTGGCTAAAACTTGACCATAAGTTATTGAAATATCTCTTAAATTAGCAATTTGTTAAATACAAAAATTAAAGTTAGCAGGTCAGGGGTTAAGCTTCTCTCAAGTAACCATAGCTGATGATGCACCTTATAGAAAACTCTGATAATTGATATCCAGCTGGAAATCTAGTAGTCAGTAAAGTGCCTAATAAGGCCCCTTTAGGCCTCTTGTTATTGAATTGTGCACAGTATTCTCAAATGCTTCTCTGTTCTTGAAAATTTTGTACTAAAATATATGATTACCTCTCCTTGCTTGCAATGCAATGCTTTTATCTTACCAAACCCTGTTACATTATCTTATTTATATCAAAAGTAAGTTAACCAACATTACTTTTCTTCACCCAAGTGTTCAAATAGGTACACAGGAGAGTTGAAAGCCAGAGATCTATGGAGCAAGTGCAAGTCTTGGTAGAAAATGACCATGAGTTCATAGATTTCAGACTTTAAACAGAACTTTACTTTTACTTTTTTTACTTTACTTTTTGATATCCTGCCACTTCACGTAACCATGCCCAAACAAGACCTGGAAGACCTGGTTGACAAAGAAAGCATAGAAATTATTGAAAGAAAAAGAGAAGCATTTTCTCCCTTTCCATTGTATAAATATTTTTTATCTATATTTTACTCAAAACCCTTGTTCAGTATGCAATAGCTTAAATTTCAAAGCTCACTTTATTGTTTTGTAAAAGGCTGAAAACATTGCATATTTTGTTGACATTGTGTTTATGTGTCTGTCTGTTCGAAATTCCATATCCTGCATGTAATGTACATTGCGATTAAATCAAATCCCACAACTAAAAATAGGTGGGGATGTATTCACCACCATTTCTAAATCGATTCTCTAAAGTAACATTACATAATAAGCCATCTGATTGGAGGAGACATATGTCTCGGCCAATCAGATGGATTGTTGTGTAATTCTAAAGGTAAACTTTGATTTGAATATAGACTTTTTGGTGACTACCACCCCCGGTTTTTTAGAAATTATCAATTCAAGAATACTTATTACTAATACAAGATATTTATGTATCAAAGTACAAATATATAACGGTTATGGACAACTCCAACCATTACTTCTTATTTTGAGACCAATATTTACCAAAAAAAAAGAATATAATTAATATTATTTCTACTTAAATATAAAGCATTAAATTAACTTTGGGAACAGAAAGAAAAGATAAATTAAGAGGGTTTCTCCTTTTTATTTTGAAATCATGTTGAGAGAGTGTTTGAATTCTTATTTGTTTGTTACCACAGTTCAATACCAGAGATGAAAGAGGACTTGGCGTAAGTTTTTGTGCAAGCGTGTGTGTGTGCTAACCATCAAATATGATTGTGCGTGCACTAACATTTATTAGAATAGTAGTTACCCATTCTCACATAAGACCCAGCAAGATAGAGGCATTGGAAAACATCATGGAAAATCATCTTAAATGAAGAAATTGCTTAAAACTAGCTAGATCTATTTCTTCATTTTCCACTATGTTTCTACTGAGAAATATCAAAAAATGTAAATTTTCATTTACTTGAAATTATTGTTGCCTGCAACATACATGTATGTCTTTGACTTTAGAGTTTAGACCATTCTGTAACAGCTTTGTCGTCTGGTAATAGATTAATATGTTAACAGTTGACCCTTTCTCAAACATTTGCATCCCATATTCCATATCCCATATTGACAAAATTAATTATTCACAAATATTGAAGAAAAAGTCTTGAGAAATCTGATATACTCTGAGCATTTTCGTGACTTTTGTTTCTTTCTATGCTATAAATCATAACAATACTTTGATACGAGGGGCGTTCAATTAAAAGTGGTACTAATGGTCCACCATACCTCATGGTTCTATAGAACTAGTGGTGCTTGCGGCTATTTGACGGGAAAATTACTGTCCATATTTGGTCAAAATTTGAGACAAATTCGTTGACTCTTCAAAAGTTATTGAACTTTTAAGTTGGTTCAGTTATATACACTGGCTATTTCGCTGTTCGCAAAATGGAAAACGAATTGAAGTAGGATGTACGGGTCTATTTTAAAGGTCGCATAGGCTTTGAAATATCTGCATCACATGTATATAATGAACTATATCAGATTCGTGGACATTCGAACATTGAATATACGTCAGTTTTTAGGAAGATAATAAAAATTAAAATTGGTAAAACTGGCCTGAATGATGCCCCCCTCTCAGGCAACCCGGGTAGAGCTAGTACCAAAGCAAATGTTGCTGTAGATTCCGTCATGACCGAACAAGAAGCCTGGTTCAATGTGCAAGTAATAGCAGACAAAGTTTGTTTTTCATCGGGGACATGTTATACGATTTTGACGAAAGGGTTGAAACACAGGAAGGTTTATACCTATTGGGTCCCCCACCTGCAGCTTAAAGGACAGAGAGCCACCCGTGCAAAATATATTTTGAAATAATGCAAAAAATGCAACAAATGTGGGCTTTCTGAGCTTTATACATATGATTTAACAATAATCTACTATTTTGAGCACCAATGGCGTGTCATTAGCAAGCAATGGTTGCGAAAAGATCAGGCAAGGTCCGTAATAGCCAAAAAATTAAAAGTGCGGCAAAAGTTTTGTACGCGGTAATTTTCAAATGTAACGGGTGTATTGTTCAAATTACTGTTTCAAATAGTACCACTATCGCCGGTCATTCATACAAGAAATGTATGTCGGCGAAAGTAAAGAAATATATCACGGAAAGAGCAGGTCTAGGACCGGCTAAAGAGGCTTGTACCAAATCCATGGCAACGGAGCTGTCCACAGGTGTCATCTTGTCCAAGACATCCTGAAAGAGACACATGCTGCACAGTGTATTCATCCACCCTTATAGCCGGGCTTAAGCCCGTATGGCTTTTTTGTGTTCCCCATGATGACGAAAAAGCCTCTGGTCGTCGGTATAGGCCTTCATGTTCCATATGCAGTGCAATTTTCCAGTGTCTGCGGGGTGTTCCAAAAGAGGCCCATTTATTGGCATATAAGTAATGAATATCAAAACGTTAGAAGTGTGTGGGTGTCAAAGAGGATTACTTCGAAGGATTTAAGAAACTTAAAATTGAATTGCGACATAGCTATGGCTTATAGAACCCCAGTTCCAAAATTAATTGAACGTCCCTCGTAATAGTAACAATATTTTCATGATCATCTGCAGACTGTACATGCATAGCCCTTTTGACATCTTGATCCGTCTGATTGTATCTTGAAAGGATTATCAACCATTAAAAGAGGAAAATTAATGCTGTTTATCAACATTTTCTTCTTTGCCTGAATGTTTTCTCTAGCTTTTTATACATGGAATGTCAAAAGCAGACCTATTTTGGGAAATAGTCAATATAATAGGACCCGTTGCATGGCAATTTGCATGCAACTTTATGTAATGTAGGTGTTGAAACATTTAAACAATAAATTCAATATGATTCATGAATGTGTGAATGTTTTGCTATCACATGTAATGATGTTGATGCACATAAAAATTTATTTCAGTTCTGAGTCAATCAATTTATTTGTGGAAGAAAAGTCTTCTTCAACTCATTTGATTTAGCTGTTGAATGGACAGCTTATCTATTTAAGGTATATGACCCATCATTACAAACACCTCTTTCTAGCAATACCAAATGCATCAAACTACACACACTTGTAAATACACTTCACATAAGTTGATTCACCGTGCCGGATTTCAAGATTATGCTTCAAGAAGATAATGATTTACAAATATTATTTTACTCTATATTCATATGCAAGGGAGGTAATTTTGAACATATATGTCAAATATTTTCATAAGTATGCATTAATTCAAAATTCTAAGCCGTTCAAAATGCATATATTTGTATTTGGAATGGAAATGTAACATAGTTTAGGGATTACTGACACTTTTCAAATTTCGCCTCTGGCTCTTTAGTGCTAATGATGGGTTGTATACGTTAAAATGCTATGTTGAAGTTTAGAGCTGTCTTGAATTCAATTCAACACGTACAATTAGGTATTCATACAATTAGATAGTTGTCCAATTTGAAAACTGCTGCAGATGACAAAATTGAAGTTGATACAGACTGAAAGGATTAGTTAACATTGTAGTTCAGAAAATATTGATGCAAAAGGAGAAATGCTGATCTTCAACATTTTCTTCTTTTGTCTTATTGTTTTCCCAAGGCTGTATTAGAGACATCAAGCCCAGACCTTCTTTGGGAAAAAAGTTAAGTTTACCCTCTCCCAAACAAGACCTGGTTTTAACGTCCCTAATAGAATAGGCTTTTGAAAACATTGAGACAAAAGTAGAAATTGCTGATAATCAGCAGTTTCTCCTTTTGTCTCAATATTTTCTTTGCCATATTTTACACAAATCCTATCTTTACTTACACCCATTTTATCTTTTGTGGTAGTTTCTAGAGTGGATCACTCTAAAATTTTGTCGTTTGGGAAAGGGTTAAGATTGTCTTTTCTTCGTAATTATGGTAAGATCTCTGATTACAAATGACTATGGATTTCACAAAAACTAAACATTGAGGATTTACAGAATGTTGTTGAGTAGAACTTTAGAATGAGGTTTATGAGAAGTCGTATATAATAAGGCATTAAAATTAGCAAGATTGTATATTTTTTCACTTTGTTTACCATTATTCAATGGTTTTGCTTTCACCCCCTAATTTTAACTTTTTTCCACATAATGACACCTTTTGACGATCCACAAGATAAAGCCTTTTGAAAGCTTTGTGGAAAATGAAGTAATTGCTTGCTACAAGCAATTTCATGAACCATTTCCAACAATGTTTTCTACTCAGAAAAGCAAAAAAATGTAAAATTTCATTCACTTGAAATTGTCACCTGCAACATCTTTGAATTTAGACAAGTCTAATTTCTAAGATTTTTCTGTCTGGTAATGGGTTGATAAATGACATTAACTTTGGAGAAAAAATCCTGAATGTTAGCGAGAAAAAGGGTCACTTTCCATCATTCTGTGATTATATTGTTGCCATGCAATACAGTTTTGAAAACAAATGAAGAAAGTTTTCATATCTTTTGCTGGCAATTTTGATTTAATCATAGACATATTGAAATAGCAACCAAATACTGTTTTAAATACAGAATCTGACTTATTTCCTCCAATCTAGGGTGAGCGGTACAGAAGGAAGACCTGCGTCCCCCAGCTCTGTAGATGGTGACGACCAAAATGATGGATCAGGCCTGCCCATTACTGGCGTAGGTGAGGGAACAAGTTTATACTATTCTGAAGATAGCCGCTGCCATTATTAACCCATTACCAAACATTGACACCTTTTGATGCCCCTAAAGAAATGTGCTTTAGAAAATGTTGTGGAAAATGAAGAAATTGCTCGTGACAAGCAATTTCTTCATTTCCCACAATGTTTTCCAAACAAAACCACCTAAAAATGTAAAATTCCAAGCACTTGGTATTGTCGTCTGCAACACCTTTCAAATTGGAACAGTCCAATATTTTGTTGTTTGGTAATGGGTTAACCCTTTCCCAAACAAGAACGGGTTTTGACGTCCCTAATAGAAAAGACTGTGGAAAACATTAAAACAAAAGAAGAAACTGCTGATGACCAGCAGTTTCTCCTTTTGCCTCAATATTTTCTAAGTAATAACACACACATTTTCTACAGATAACGCTGATCATTTTGTCATCTTCAAGTCCTTTTAAATAGCACCACCCTAAAATTTGGCTGTTTGGGAAAGGGTTGAGTGCAATTGGTAGCTTATCGGGCTCTCACGCATGAGGTCCAGTGTTCGATCCCAGGCCACAGCAAATATCCTTTATCACAAAAATTGTCACCCACAAATGGTTTAATAAGTTAACCCGTTCCCAAACAAGAACTGGTTTTCACGTCCCTGATAGAAATAGTTTGGGAAAACATTGAGGCAAAAGAAGAAAATGCTGATGATCAGCATTTTCTCCTTTTGCCTCAATATTTTCTTTGTTGTAATATACAACTTTCACACACAAAATAACACTTATTTTGCAGTTCGCAATTCCTTTCAAAAGGAAGCAGTTCCATATTTGGCTGTTTGGGAGAGGGTTAACCTATGTGGACTAGCAGCTCGAGGCTCGGTAAGGATGTTGCGGTAGTACTGGTATGAGAAACAACAGGAATCCATGGTTAGGCGCTCCAGCCCCTGCAATATGACAATGACACTTGAAAATGGTGTTAAACCCGAATCAGTCATTAATGAGTCTAAGAATTGCACAAGAACGCTTGCCATTTGAATAAATATTCATTGACCTATAATCCCCACTTTATATGCCATTTTTTTATGTCCCACAAGATAAAGGCTGTGGAAAGCATTGTGAAAAATGAAGCAATTGCTTGTGAAAAGCAATTTCTTAATTTCCCACAATGTTGACTGTGCAGAAAGACAAAAGAAAGATAAATTCTGTGACAAGCCCTAGTAAGGGAAACAACTGCTGTATTTACTCTTCTACCTACACAATGGAGTTACCTCCTTTTGACTGAATTTATAACGTTCTCAGAGTGAAAACAATATGTCTAAAAAAGTTAGAATTATCATAATGTAATTATTTGTTATTTTAGATTTATTAATTATTTTTCTTATTGATCTTTGTTTATCAATTGGTCATAATATACAATGAACTTTGGTAAAAAGTAATCTAAATGAATATGATGTTCATGTAAAACAACACTTATTTCTTTGGTTCTCTTCCTGCATATAGTATGGTTCATGCAAATATTTGGCCTAACTACTGGTTCTTATATAATATGCACATCATTTCTGGTGACAATTTTCAGAGGTTAAAGTAACAACACCATTAAAATCAGGACCTAGTGTAAAAATACCAGTTTTGTTGGATGAGAATAAACTAGGTTCTGATGATAACAATTTGTGTAAGTTATAACACAATATGGCACTTGGTGGTTACATGATTTAATCGTGTTGTTTGGCTTCTAAATGCTAATCTGATGCTAGTTTGTGTGAAACATGTAATTGGTAACTTTTTGTGTGCACTGTACATAATTTTCAATTTCTAATTCTAACTCATCTTCGTAAGGAAAGGGTGAAATTTACGCCCTTATGTCATTTCTGTAACCACCCTTGGCAGATTAAGTCCAATTTTCTTGATGTCCTGTTAAGCATTTTCATTGGCTCTGATGAGGTCCCACCAATGCCAATTAGATGACTCAATTGATCGATACATCTGCTTGTTATGCGTGAACAATTCATGACAATTGATGGGTAAATGTATCGCATTTACAATTAAAGAATTAGAAGAAAAGCAATTTTTTCTTCAGAATTTTACTGCAATAGATTGCATGTATTAATTCTGGTTTGACAAACTAATTATACATGTAATTGCAACAACTCAACCAAAAAGCAGCTAAATTTTACCTTGTTCATATGGCATTGAATGTGAAAGAGTATGTGCATTATTGACGTCATCAACAATGGGCGAACTAACATCGAACATGTTTAGAATGCAACGTTTGATCGGTAAATTGCTACTAAATGACAACTAACAGAACAACCATGCACTAGGCGTCATATCAGGATACAAAGATTCGGGCTAAATCTGCCAAGGGTAACATCCGTAGGTGGGTTCAACCTTGACTAGCAAATATGATTCTAACTATACTTTTGCTATTATTCCGCCGAAAAACACATTCAGATGCCATTTTTAAAGTAATTAATATTTTTGAATATCCACTTTCTTTCAGAAAAGAAAAAGAGAAAAGGATACATTAGATTTCGAATTTACGAGGGTAAATTTTAACAAGGATCAAAGTTTTTATTTGAGCCTTTCCCAAACGACAAAATTTTATGGTGTTCCAATCGGAAAGCTGTTGCAGACAACTAAATTGATGCTGCCTAAGGTACAATTTGTGAAAAATATAGCACAGAAAACATTGAGACAAAAGGAGAAACTGCTGGTTATCAGCAGTTTCTTCTTTTGTCTCAATGTTTTTCCCAAGCCTTTCCTACTACGGACGTCAAAACCAGGTCTTGTTTGGGAAAAGCCTTTTTTGCTTAGAATTTTATAGCACTTTATCCCTTGAAAGATATTTTCATATTTACATTGTAAAATAAGTATATCTATCCATTAATTGTAACCCAGATTAGAATTATATTTATTACAATTATTCTAAAATATGTGATGGTTCTTTTTGCATGACTGCTAGAAGGTGTTTAACAATAATTTTGGAATTATATTCGTTATAAATCTTTTATCTTGGCTTATGATAGAAACAATATGAGTTGGGATTTTGACAAAAGGCCCTTAGACATGTTGACATTTTAGACCAACATGGATCCAGATCAGATTGGCATATTGCTTCTTCATTATATGCAGCACATATCAGAGAACAGTATGGATTCTGAACAGCTTTAACTTAGGTACAGGCTGATCTGAATCTATGGTATTCTCAAATTCTATAAGGCAAAACTACTGATAAGAGAGTGTGTTTTTTTTTTTTTTTTTTTTTTTTTTTGGGGGGGGGGGGGGTAGAAGAGGGGGCTTTTCAAAATGCAATACTTCATTTCTTAATATCAAACCCTATCCCTATGTTGTTGGCACTCATTAGAATTGTCATTGACATTGAAATGATTTCAATGAGTACCCACATTAGAAAATGAGTTTGAAATAAAAACTTTAGAATGTCTTTATAAACCCCTTTGTATTTGTTGCTCTGCTAAAAGGGCTCTTTGTACAAGATCCTGGCTCATATTTTTGTAACCATGCTTTATCCATTTTGTTGTGATCTAATTTTAACCTTTTCTTTTATTGCTTGTCCTGATGCTTTCCCAAACAGCAACTGGTTTAGACGTCCCTGTAAGAGAAACTTTTGGAAAACACTGAGGGAAAAGAAGTAAAAACTGACATCCAGTAATTTATCATTTTCCTTAACCCTTTCCCCAAACAAGACCTGGTTTTGACGTCCCTAATAGAAAAGGCTTGGGAAAACATTGAAACAAAAGAAGAAACTGCTGATAACCAGCAGTTTCTCCTTTTGTCTCAATTTTTTCTGTGCCATTATTTTACACATATCCTATCTTTAATAACATCCAGATTGTGATTTGTGACGGTTCTTGAAGTGGATCACCCTAAAATTTTGTCGTTTGGGAAAGGGTTAACTGTTTTACATGCCATAATACACGGTTTTCTGTGTTTGGCACTGTTTATAGTGCTGTCTCAGTATCACTTCAAATTGGAACTGTCTAGATTTTTGTCAATGGCCATTGAGAAATGTGACCCATCACACTAAAAGGGACCTTATCCGAACTCCAAAAATCCAAATTTTGACTAACTTGTCAGATTCAGCACAGGTCAACCAGATCCCACATGTGAGAAATGAAGATATAGTAAGATAGGGAAATCATTCTGGATTTGGAAAATTACATAAAAGTGAAAAAGTGTCGGCCCTAGTCTGGCTGCGCGGACTGCGCAGACTGACTAGGGTCGATATTTTTCACACATCCGATAAGGTCCCTTTTAGCGCGACGGGTCACAAATGTATAATGATAATTTGTGTTCCACATAATCCAATGGCTGTGAGTTTGATTTCTGTCACTGTGAGACTGCTGTATTTCAGGATTTGTGCATCACACTTTGAATTATTGCTGAATTGCATGATGGTGTCAAAAGTGCCACTTTTCATTTTTTGCATGCAGATCTTAAATCAGTCCATTTTCAGACCAGGCTTATCATTCTATAAAAATCATCAAATCAGGGATATTCCTTAATTAGAACTTTTGGAGGGGTAATATAGCTTATTCCAACTCAACTCTTTACCAAGCAGCCAAATTTTAGATTCTTTAATTTCGAAGACGTTGCAGACGACAATGCAAGTGAATGAAATTTTTCATTTGTTAGTCTTGCTGGGTAGAAAATATTGTCGCAATTGAAGAAATTGCTTGTGAGACAAGCAATTTCTTCATTTGCCACAATGTTTTCAAAGCCTTCATTTTTGTGGGGCAACAAAAAACGTCAATGTGTGGGAATGGTTTAACCCCATTACCACATTAGACTCCTTTTGACTCCCTACAAGATAATGGCGTTGGAAAACATTGTGGAAAATGAAGAAATTGCTTGTAACAAGTAATTTCTTCATTTACCACAATGTTTTCTACGCAAAAAGACCTAAAAATTCAAAATTTCATTTACTTGAAATTGTCGTCTGCATCATCTTTGAAATTGGACTAGTCTAAAAATTTGTTGTTTGGGAAAGGGTTAAATCATCCAGATATATATTTGATCCATGGTTGTGGGTTTACTTTTCACCATATTTTTTGTTTCTGTTTGTGCCTTTCAATTTAAAGACAGAAATTGACTTGTATTTCTTTCCTAGCTGTCTGTCTGAGAATCTATGAGCAGAAAACCACAGGGTTATTCAAAGTTTCATATGTATTTTGAATTATATAATAGTGATACATTTTTAGCTCGACTTTTCGAAGAAAATGAGAGCTTATACTGTCACCCGGGCTCGGCGTTGGCGTTGCAACAAAGGTTAAAGTTTTTTCAAACATCAATAACTTCCATACTATCAAAGGGATTCAACCCAAACTTGGAATACTTATTCACCATCACACCCTCTACCTTACTATTAGGGCCCCATGACCCTGGCTTCACTATATTTGGAGTTATGCCCCCTTTGTACTTAGCAACTTAGAAAGTCCAGCACTTAGAAAGTCGAGCGCGCTGTCTTCGGACAGCTCTTGTATTTTGTAAAGTGACATTTTTTGGATTTCTTTAAAAAATATTCAACTTTCATATGATACAAAGGGCTATTCTATTATAGGAAGAATTGCTTTTACCTAGGCATTCATGGTTCACAGACACATCTTACCATTTTTATTTTTTTATTATTATTATATGCCCGAAGGGTCGTATTATGTTATGGCCCCGCTCGTCCGTCTGTCTGTCCGTCCGTCCGTTAGCAATTTCTTGTGTGCGCAACTCGATCCTCCTACAGTTTTGATTGGAATTTAATCAAACTTGCCACAATAAATCTCCACGGTGTCTAGTTGTGCATCTCGCTTACGGAATTCAGATAACTCTTTTCGTTCTTGAATTATCTGCCCTTGAATTAAAAAAATGCCCATTTTTAGCTCGACTTTTCGAAGAAAATGAGAGCTTATACTGTCACCCGGGCGTCGGCGTCGGCGTTGGCATTGCAACAAAGGTTAAAGTTTTTTTCAAACATCAATAACTTCCATACTATCGAAGGGATTCAACCCAAACTTGGAATACTTATTCACCATCACACCCTCTACCTTACTATCAGGGCCCATGACCCTGGGACCACTCTATTTGGAGTTATTGCCCCTTTATACTAAGCACTTAGAAAGTCGAGCGCGCTGTCTTCGGACAGCTCTTGTCTTGTGTGCGCAACTCCTACAGTTTTGATCGGAATTTGATCAAACTTGCCACAATGAATTTCCATCGTGTCTAGTTGTGCACACCGCTTACTGAATTTAGATAACTGTTTTCGTTCTTGAATTATCTGCCCTTGAATTTAAGGGAAAATGCCCATTTTCTCAAAAATGCCCATTTTCTCCTGTGGGCTACTTCTACAGTTTCAACCAGAATTTAATCAAACTAGCCACAATGAATCTCTATGGTATCTTGTTGTGCAAACAAAATTTTGATATCTTTTCATGTTTGAATTATCTGCCCTTGAATTGAAAAAAATTTTACTGACAAGCCCCTCTCGGGTGTATATGCGCCGCTCTGCGAAGCTCTTGTCTCTAATTTGTAATGTAAAATAATGACTAACTGATTCTATTAATTGTTTCCAGTTCATTTTCATGTATAAATTCTTTAATTGATACCTTAGTACTGGCTCATAATATTTCAATTCTTGTAAAAATCAACATGTACTGTTGCCATGCATTTGTTAGAAACTTGGTTAGTGGAAAAGTAGTGGATGGGAAATTATTAAATATATTTTGCATGGTCACAAAATTAGACAGAAAGAAACAATAATTGATTCGAACAAGACTCTGGCTTATACCATCTCGCTTCATGGGATCAATTTTAGGCCAATCACGGTCATTGTGTTTGATTGTGTAAAATTTCATTGTCCAATTGAAAAGTTAGAAATGAAATAAATGAAAGAGTTGTGTTATTACTTTTTTCTTGTTTTAGTTTTACATTGTTTTAACCCTTTCCCAAACAGCAAAATTTTAGGATGGCACAATTCAAAATCTGCCACAAATGGCAAAATGGAAGTTATTAAAGATAGAATTTGTGTGAACTATTGCATGGAATATATTAAGACAAAAGGAGAAACTGCTAATTATCAGCAGTTTCTTCTTTTGTTTCAATGTTTTCACAAACCATTTCGTTTAAGGACGTCAAAACCAGGTCTTGTTTGGGAAGGGGTTAAGGCTAACAAACCATCATTAACTACGAAAAATTTTGTGTACTTGGGGAGACATCCTTAATGGAAATTGACGAGAGTATCCCTCGTCAGTTTTTGTTGCTACGAATGACACCCAGAAATTGACAAGTGTATCTCTTTATTTTCCGTTGTCATGGATGACGCCTGAAGATACAGGAAGGGTTTGGTTTCTAATGATGGATGGAATCTTTAATATTTTCTGTAGATGGATCTGGAGACAAGCTGGTTATTCATGAAGAAGATGGTGAAGGAAGTGGTGGACTGGATGCTGACAGAAATATGGATGATAGGGTAGGGAGAAGTGTTTTTATTTTAACCCATTACCAATCAACATAATTTTAGCCTATTCCAAACAGACGACAATTTCCATTGAACAAAATTTAACACTTTTTGGTCTTTCTAAGTAGAAAACATTGTGGGAAATGAAGAAATTGCTTGTAACAAGCAATTTCTTCATTTTCCACAATGTTTTCTGGAGCCTTTATTTTGTGGGGCGTCCAAAAGCGTCAATGTGTGAGAAAGGGTTAATCCATAACCACATGATGACGCCTTTGAATTGATGCCCCACAGGATAAAGGCTATGGAAAACATTGTGGAAAATGAAGAAATTCTTTAGATGGATCTGGAGACAAGCTGGTTATTCATGAAGAAGAAGGAGAAGGAAATGGTGGACTAGATGCTGACAGAAATATGGCTGATAGGGTAGGGAGAAATGTTTTTATTGTAATCCATAACCACATGATCACGCCTTTGAATTGATGCCCCACAGGATAAAGGCTGTGGAAAACATTGTGGAAAATGAAGAAATTACTTGTGACAAGCAATTTCTTCATTTTCCACAATACTTTCTACTACAAAAGACCAAGTTTATCTCCAGTTTTTGCCACTTAGATGTAGCAGAAATCAGGTAGTGTAGGCTAAGATCAGACTGCACATTTGTGCAGGCTAATCTTAGTCTATACTGTCTGCCAAAGCTTTAGTCACTGAAGGATTATGACGTGAACAGCTTTCTCAAACGACAAAATTTTAGGGTAATACACTTTAAAAACTGCCACAAATTGTCAAATAGAAGTTATCAAAGATAGAATTTGTGTAAAATATGGCACAGAAAATATTGAGACAAAAGGAGAAACTGCTGCTTATCAGCAGTTTCTTCTTTTGTTTCAATGTTTTCCTAAGCCTTTTTAGCTCACCTGAGCACAAGGTGCTCAAGTGAGCTATTGTGATCACCTTTTGTCCGGCGTCCGTCGGTCGTGCGTCGTCCGTCAACAATTTCTTTAAATGACATCTCCTCCTAAACTACTTGGCCAATTTCAACCAAACTTGGCAGGAATGTTCCTTAGGTGACCCCCTTTCAGAATTGCTAAAAGAATTGAAATCCATGAAAAACTCTGGTTGCCATGGCAACAGAAAAGGAGAAATTTGACTGAATCTCAATATTATCTTTGAACGACATCTCCTCCAAAACTACTGGGCCAATTTCAACCAAACTTGGCAGGAATGTTCCTTAGGTGACCCCCTTTCAAAATTGCTAAAAAAATTGAAATCCATAAAAAACTCTGGTTGCCATGGCAACAGAAAAGGAGAAATTTGACTGTATCTCAATACTATCTTTGAACGACATCTCCTCTGAAACTACTTGGCCAATTTCAACCAAACTTGATAGGAATGTTCCTTAGGTGACCCCCTTTCAGAATTGCTAAAATAATTGAAATCCATAAAAATCTCTGGTTGCCATGACAACAGAAAAGGAGAAATTTGACTGAATCTCAATACTATCTTTGAACGACATCTCCTCCTAAACTACTGGGCTAATTTCAACAAAACTTGGCAGGAATGTTCATTAGGTGACCCCCTTTCAGAATTGCTAAAAGAATTGAAATCCATAAAAAAACTCTGGTTGCCATGGCAACCGAAAAGGAGAAATGTGAATGAATCTCAATACTATCTTTGAACGACATCTCCTCCTAAACTACCAGGCCAATTTCAACCAAACTTGGCAGGAATGTTCCTTAGATGACCCTCTTGTAGAATTGCTAAAAGAATTGAAATCCATTAAAAAAATCTGGTTGCCATAGGAACAGAAAAGGAGAAATTTGACTGATTCTCAATACTATCTTTGAACGACATCTCCTCCTAAACTACCAGGCTAATTTCAACTAAACTTGGCAAAAATATTCCTTAGGAGGTCCTCTTAAAGAATTGCTAAAAGAATTGAAATTGACTGAAAACTCTTGTTGCCATGGCACCAGAAAAGGAGAAATTTGACTAATTCTCAACAATTTCAGGTGAGCGACCTAGGGCCAACGGCCCTCTTGTTTTAATAGGGACGTCAAAACCAGGTTTTGTTTGGGAAAGGGTTAATATAGATTAGTGTTGTTCCTTTGGTAGCCAAAGTATCAACCCATTCCTATAAAATAACACTTTTAGAGGCTTTAGAAAAATAATGCTTGTGACGCAATTGTTTCATTTTTCCACAATGTTTTCTGTGTAGAAAGACCAAAAAAATATTAACTTTTATTCAGATTGAATTGTTGTACGAAACATATTTGAATTTGGAAAAGTCTGAATTTTGTCCATCTAGTAATGGCTTGGGCTAAGTCTCAGCCAATTTGTTGAGTCAAGTAGATAAGTTATTCTAAGTAGCTTGTTGATCCGTATTTGCTAATAACTGCAATCTTATCCAACAAATACAAGATATGGTAATGTCATTGCAGCTCTTATTCATTCAAAAGTTTGTGGAATAGTGTTTGTATCACAGAAATTTTGGGCATATTGTTTTTATAGACTGCCGAAGGCGATCATATTTGTTGTATCATCTTGATCTGTCTGTCCATCCATCCTTACATATGAGCCAGGATCTGGAAAAATGTCCCTTAAAGCATTTTCAAAAATTGAGTTTGAAGATCAGCCTGTTATCAAATGCAGTCCAATATGCATCCATGCTGCTCTCTTTAAGCTACTACAGGTCACGAAGAAGCTACTAGAGACCAACATGGATCCTGATCAGACTGTGTGTATGCACAGGCTGATCTGGATCTATGTTGGGCTCAAAAGCCTTAAGGGACGTTTTCCAGACCCTGGCTCATATGTATGTGTGCAATTACACTGATGATATATACTCATGCGCGGATCCAGAGGGGGGTCAGGGGGTCGTGACCCCTCCTTGAATTTGGCGAAAAAGGGGGTTATCAAAAAAAAATACTGATTATGTCCCAAATAAACTGTGGCATTCGTCCCTGAGTGCCACGACAAACCGTTGTTATGTTTAGTCCTTCATGGAGTGACATGTATCTGCATGCGCGGATTCAGAGGTGGTCCTGACCCCCCTGGAATTTGGCGAAAAAAGGGGTTAAAGATAGGATGACCCCCCTGGGAAAAATACCTGGATCCACGCTTTTATACTTTATACAATCTATTGAAAATAAAAAATCTCTTAGCCAGGGGAAGATTGACAGTTTGATTCACCTTAAAGAAATAAAACATCACAATTTGATTGATTTGACAGTTGAAGAAAATCAAAATCGTGGATAAATTATCAGCCGATCTTGAAAAATGGATAATAAAAATCCTTTGTGGATTTAATTGGTTGGACAGACTTTCAATGGTTATTGATTTACGGGAAACCAGCGTGAAATTTCTAAAGACTCTTTGCATCATTACTTAGACCATAAAGTCTGATCTTTATGTGAAAAATCTTTTTGCATTGACCCAATACACCACATAATGATGCTTTTAGACGGGCCCACACAATACAGGCTTCGGAAAATATTGTGAAAAAAGAAGAAGATGCAGATGATTTGAAAATTTCAAGACTGGTCCTAATTAACCCATTACCAAACAACAAAATTTTAGACTGCTCCAAATTAAAAGATGTTGCAGACGACAATTTTAAGTTGAAGAAATTTTAAAAATAATTCGATTTTTGGTAAGAAAACAATGTGGAAAATGAAGAAATTGCTTGTCACAAGCAATTTCTTCATTTTCCACGATGTTTTCCTAAGTCTTTCTTGTGATGGAGTCAAAAGGCGTTAATGTGCAGTGCAGTAATGGGTTAAAAGAAGTTGCAGACTACAAAATAAGAAATACTGAAAAAAGAAATTCAGCAGTTGATAGTAATTAGTAGTTGATGTTGTAGATATCTTTTAGGGAAAAGGAGATTATGCCGGTTCTAAGAATTTACTGCTTTTGTCCTAATGTTTAGTTTTCTTTTACTGATAATTAAAACCAGGTACTGTTTGGGAATCAGTAACTATAATTTAGTAACCTACTATTTTTATTGCCATTGCCCTAAACCATATTGGTTCATTTTTCAGTGTTGAATATGATTTCAGAAAAGCAATAATCTTTATATAATATTTGTGAAAAAGGATTTCTGTAAAGCAATAATTTGTAACTTGTCACACTATAAGGGACCTTATGGGAGGCCATAAAACCAAATTTGGAGATGTGGATAAGGCTCAGCTAGAGGTTAACTTGATTGGAAAATGATTATTGATATACATTCTATGTTCGAAAGATTAAGTTACAGTGAAACGTTTCTATCATAGTCAAGCTGCGAGGATTGCGCAGACTGACTAGGGTAGATACTTTTCACACTTCTCATAAGGTCCATTTTAGCTTAACAGGTCACATTTTTTAAAATCGAATTGTGAAAAAAGGATAATAAATAGATGAAAGGATAAACACTTTAATTTCTGCTATCGCTTTAAGAGAGGAATTGTGTGCAATGTATTATTGTAAAAATGGACAATTGATCAATTTTCTATTCTGGAACCTTTTAAACTAGAGAGTTTTAATGGTTTTAATGGCTTAATGTCGTGTGGAGTACTTGATTTATCCAAGTAAGTTGATGCAGTTTGTTCGTATTTTTTTTTCATTTTTAGCTCGACTTTTCGAAGAAAATGAGAGTTTATATTATATACTGTCACCCGGGCGTCGGCGTTGGCGTTGCAACAAAGGTTAAAGTTTTTTCAAACATCAATGACTTCCATACTATCAAAGGGATTCAACCCAAACTTGGAATACTTATTCACCATCACACCCTCTACCTTACTACCAGGGCCCATGACCCTGGCTCCACTATATTTGGAGTTATGCCCCCTTTATACTAAGCAACTTAGAAAGTCGAGGGCGCTGTCTTCGGACAGCTCTTGTTTCCCAAACAAGACCTGGTTTTGACGTCCTTAACATGCAGAAAGTACTCAGGAAAACATTGAGGCAAAATAATTTGATGCTGATAATAAGCATTTTCCCTATTTGCCTCAATATTTTTTATGCTATATATTGCATACAAATTCTATCTCTAAGACCCAATTTGATGTATGCAGCACTGCTTTTGAGTTGATTCTTGCTACTGTTAAATTTGGCTGTTTGGGAAAGAGTTAAATGCTCTAGTGAATGATCCAAGATTTAAGGCACCATGATGAAGAGAGCTTTTGAAACATTTAAGTAAATGAGAGAAATTTAACTGTCTGTGTAACAATAGTTTTGGTTTTAAGATGAGCTATTGTAATTTATTGTTCTTATGGATTCCCACAGAAACACAGATTTTTAAGTTCTTCGTCTCCTAAAGGTTTTTTTTTTCTGAAACTATATCCATTTGGGGCATCAAAAATCTTATATCGTTGGTGTAAATGCAAAACCTGGTATGTCGATTGTTGCTATTTTCAAAGTCAAATATTGTATGTCCAGTTAAGATGATTATTGCAAGTTTTGAGGTATTTTTACTAATCAGTATCAATGACACATTATTCGTGAACAATATGTCCAAATTTCAAGTAAATCCTTTCAGTTTGGGAAAAGTTATTACACTTTTTTCCATCCCCTTGAACATTTTCCAAAAACGAGATACGAGGTTTTGCATTTACAGCGACAATATAATTGTTTGGTAAAGGCAGGATTCAACATTAAGAGTTTTGGTTACCAGACAGTCAGGCTTATTGCTGCCAGATGCTGCTAGCCCTGACCAAATACGTACTGGTCCTGATCAAATATTTGCATCAGAAACGATGATCATGGAAAACAAAAAAAGATTGATAAATCGTAGAAAGAAATGCTAGGAATCCCTAGTTAAGGACTCCAGAAACCAGGATATTACCAAATGCATTTAAAAGTGGCATTTAACCCCATTCAATCAATCTCTACAAGTTTCTTCATTGCTTTTAGCAAGTTACTGTAAAAAAAAAAAACATGGATACTGATTGCAAAAAGACGCATGCCAATCTGGAGACATGACAGTCTCCATTGCTTCAAATGTATGTTTTCCAGATCTTGGCCCAAATGTGTTTTATAGGAACTAGAATTCAATGGCAAAAGTATGGCATTGATTCTTTAGCATTATTCAATAAAGGCATGAATGTACGATGCATAATATATGATCAAACCATAATTCCATATGGATTCAGAGGCTGGTGAAATATTGATGTCGTTGGGATAACACAAATCTATTGTATATGTATATTGAACTGTATCCATTTACAATTATTTTGCATCGATCCTTCTATTATTGACTCGTTAACCTTTATACACGTATGAAGCATGATGTTGATGCCCCTTATAGATAATGCTTGGGAAAACATTGAGGCAAAAGAAGAAAATGCTGATAATCAGCATTTTCTCCTTTTGCCTCAATATTTTCCTTACTTTATTTTACACAAATTCTAACTTTTATCAACATCAATATTGTCCTCTGCAGTAGCTTTCAAATGAGACCACCGTTATATTGCTGTTTTGGAAAGGGTTAACCCTTTCCCAAATAACACAATTATTGGATACATCCTATTTGAAAGCTGCTGTGGCGGAGACAAAATGTATGTTGATAAAGATTGGATTTGTATACAATACAGCACAGAAAATATTGAGACAAAAGGAGAAAATGCTGATTATCAGCATTTTCTTCTTTGTCTCAATATTTTCCCAGGCCTATTCTATTAGGGACGTCAAAACAAGGTGCTGTTTGGGTGAGGGTTTCGGTGAGCTACTGACGCAGGTAATTGTGTGGCATTATTAAACAGTAAGTTAACAGAAACCATTGATTGATCCAGACTTCAAACAGTTCTGCCTTAACACTGTTCTGCACAATACCTGGTTCTGATGTTGCCGTCCGAACCCAGATAGCTCAGTCACAGTAATATCAGAATCTTTATATTGACTAGTTAAAGTGAGCTACTGACGCAGGTAATTGTGTGGTATTATTACACTGTAAGTAAACAGAAACCATTGATTGATCCAGACTTCAAACAGTTCCTGCCTTAACACTGTTCCGGACAATACCTGATTCTGATGTTGCCATCTGAGCCCAGATAGCTCAGTGCGTTACATTGGATTCTATCATTCCAGGGGTCGAGGTTTTGCTCAGCAATATTGTTCTTTGTGACATTTGGCAAAAGCCACTTTACTCTCGCCAATGGATGTGAATCACCCAAGTGAAAGTCTCTCTTAAACAGCACTTAAATTAATAAAACAGTTATTGATGATCAAACAAATTTGTGTTTGCTCATCAATAACTTTTTTATCAGTTAATGTTTAAAAGATTCAACATGTTCAGAAACTCACTGGTGGTTTGCCCTCTTTTCTGCTTTGATCCAATCAAATTCAAATAAGTCACATATTATCAAAATTAATGAAGATTATTCTGCAATTGATGATGTTGTAGACTGGCACATGATTCCCTGCTGTGTATTTATTGATGGAATATTTGTATCGGATGGTGGTTTTTGGTGCTCCTTTATCAGTTCAAATAGATTTGCTCATTTGTCAAGTTAACACTTCCCAAATAGCAAAATTTTAGGGTGGTCCAATTAAAAAGACGCTTTACACAACAAAATGAATGATAATAAATAACAATAGCCAGGATTTGTGTTTGATATAGTACAGAAAACATTGAGGCAAAAGGAGAAAATGCTGGTTACCAGCATTTTCTTCTCTTGCCTCCATGTTTTCTGAGGCATTTTCTGTGAGGGACATAAAAATCAGGTCTATCTTGTTGAGGAAAGAGTTGAGAAAAGGGATAAAGCTCAAGTTAATTAAAGATTAATGACTATTTACTTGGTAACTTAAGTTCTAGAAAAGTCTTGTGTAATTAATATTTATCCTTAATGTAATTGCCAGCAAGATTAAGATTCAGCTTTAGTTTTTGTGTTTTTTTTGTTAAGATTGTAAGATCACAAATATTTATGGACGATTATTTTGGAGACAAAAAATGTAAGTACAGACAAATGAAACCCTTTCCCTAACAAGACCTGGTTTTGATGTCTCTAATAGAAAATGCTTTGAAAAACATTGAGGCAAAAGAAGAAACTGCTGATAACCAGCAGTTTCTCCTTTTGCCTCAATATTTTCTGAGCTATATTGTACACAAATCCAATCTAAATTAACGCATATTTTGTCGTCAGCAACAGCTTTTTAATTGAACCACCCTAAAATTTTGGGTTAATCTGTTATAAGAATGGAAGTTTTTGCTCTATGACAGACAATGAAGCATTGATTTTACATATGAGTCTATTTTTTATTCTAATCTTAAAATTGAATAACACCAATTTGATTGGTTGAGACATTTATAGAAAAAAGATTTAGAATCATAGAAATTTATGTTACTATTTCTTTACAGAGTTTTATATAGTAGATAATGAATTATCTAACTAACCAATCTATTGTGATATCAATGCTTTTCAACAAAAACCTCGGAACTGCAGCTTGTTTTAAGCTGCAATTACAAGGTTGAAATGTGATGATATGCTGATGTTTGGACTTTGAAGTTGCAATAATAATTTTTTTTAAAATATTGTTATATCTCTTTCACAGAGGAAAAGTTTTGACAAATCAAAATCAGACAAGGGGGCAGACCAGGATAGCAGCAACAACAATACTCGAGTACCCAGTCCTTCTGAACCACCCCCTAGCCCCGACACAGCACCCATAAAGTTACCAATCAACAAGCCCAAACCTCCTGAAATTCCACCACCAAAAGAGAGGAAGAGAAGCTGTGTTAACAAAAAGGTAATTTCTCTTTTAACCCTCTCTAAAATGACAAAATATTAGATGAGATACAAAAACTGTGATATAAGACAAAATGCATGCTGATATATTTCAAGTAATGGTTTATGCACAATGTAGCTCAAAAATATTAAGGCAAATGGAGAATATGTATGAAACTGCTGATTATCAGCATTTTCTGATCTTTTTGCCTCAATGTTTTCCTAAGCCATTTTATTAGGGATGTCAAAACTAGGTTGTGTTTGGGAAAGGGTTAAACTTACATGTTATGATTCCAGAGCTCTGTAAATCATTAAGAGCAGAAAAAATGCATTGCCTTTAATTGCACTGAAAATTCAGCTTAACCCGAGACTAAGGGAGACAACTTAAAGTAAATATCAAAAGACTTATCAAGAGTTACTTTTCCTGATGAAATTATTTTCTTTCATGTAGTTCGATATATTACAAAATTAACTACAAAAGATCATGAAAACAGTTATAGAAAAAAAAATCAAATATTTCTGAAATGGCTTAACCGTGTTCAAAGCAATTTCGACAAGATCTATCAGTACAAACATTTTACAAGTATTGTGCAACTCAACGATAATACCCCTTTGAAATTGGCATATCTAGCAATTCATAATATCGCTGCTTTTCAACAAAAACCTCATAACTGCAGCTCATTGTAAGCTGCAGTTATGAGGTTTTTGTTGAAAAGCGACATTATTCTCTAACCCAGTGACACCTTTTGTCCCCATCACAAGAAAATGCTTGGGAAAAAATAGTGTAAAATGAAGAAATTTCTTGTCACAAGCAATTTCTTCATTTTTCACAATGTATATTAACCTAAAATAGAAAGATTTTTTAATTTTCATCAATTTGAAATTGCCGTCTGAAGCACCTTTCAGATTGGGACACTCCATATTATTGCGTCAGGTAATGGGTATATTCACAATTTCAGACAAGAAAATCTGTTGATCGTTCACGCAGAATGAAGGAACCTGGTGAAACACCGCCTGTTGTGGAAACTCCTCAACCAATTGTGGAACCAGAACCCACAGCTGTTGAAACAGAAAGGTAAGAACTTTGAACTAGTTTTATTGTTTACCAATTAATCATACACTAGGAAATCAATTTACCGTATAATTGGAAATCAATTGATTGTACACTAGGAAATCAATTGATTGTACACCAGGAAATCAATTGACGGTACACTAGGAATCAATTGACCGTACACTAGGAAACCAATTGATTCACTGTACACTAGTAAATCAATTGACTGTACACTAGGAAATCATTTGACAGTACTCTAGGAAAACAATTGGCACTACACTAGGAAATCAATTAATTGTACACTAGGAAATCAATTGACAGTACACTAGGAAACCAAATGACCGTACACACAGAATGAAGGAACCAGGTGAAACACCACAAACTCCTTAACCAGTAGTGGAGCCTGAACCCACAGCTGTTGAAACAGAAAGGTAAGAACTAGGAACTAAACTTAACCCTTAACCAAATGGTGAAATTTTAGTGTGGTCTAATTCAAAAGCTGCTACAAACGACAAAAGGAATGCTGATTAAGATTGGATATGAGTACAGTATAGGCTAGAAAATATTACGCAAAAGAAGAAAATGCTGATTATCAGTATTCTATTCTTTTGCCTCAATTATTTCCCAAAATGCTTCTATTATGGATGTCAAAACTAGGTCTTGTTTGGGGAAGGCTTAAGGTTTACTGTCTGGTGAAAGGTTAACCCAAACAAGACGGTTTTGAAGTCCCCAATTACAGAGGCTTTGAAAATATATAGTCAAAGGAAGAAATTGGGGAAAATAATTTATTCTTCTCTTATTGTAGGGGAGAGAACAAGAATGGAATGATCATTCCCAGTTATTTCCCTTTATATATCTGGATTTACATTAATCTGCAACCTAAAAGTTTTCCTCTTTTCCATAAAACAATTCGGTTTATTGGGGTTTAACACCTTTTTCAACTGCTTTGGTCATATTGCGGCAGCTGGTGCACCTAACCATGGATTCCTGTTGTTTCTCATTACAGTAGTACCACAAAAACCTAACCAAGAGAAAAAGCTGGTTATAAGTATTTTCTTTCTTTGCTTCAATGTTCTCCTTTGTCATTTCTACTTGGTAAACCAAAAACCAAATGTTGTTTGGGAAAAGCTTAAATGAGACATTATAATTTCCAGTCAATCTATTTATGCTTGACATGATTTAAATTGATTTCAATTATATTTATCAAGGATAAGTAAAGCATAACATCGGTAGGGGATCAAAACCTCGTAACTCCAGATTGTTCAAGCTGTAGTTACGAGGTATTGATCTCCCACTAACGATAAGTAAGATATTTTACTATCAATACAAGCCACCTGTTGCCAAAACATAATTTTCCGCTATTCAATAGGTCAATTAAAATGATTCTCTCCCTTTACCGTTTACACATAAGTCTAGCATAATGTTTTAGAATGGTTGTTTGTCCGTCTTCCCATCTGTTCAGCTATCGTTTTGCAAATTCTGCTGAGCCCAAATGATTCAGTTAGGTCAATCCAGGGGTCTGTTCGAACTCGATCTGGCTCCGCTGGTATCCATTCTGACATTTGGCAAAAGTCATTTGTCTCTCACAAATGGGTGTAAATCATCTATGTGAGAGAGCGACTAGAGGCTTGGTTTAGATGTTTTGGTAGAACTGCTGAGAGAAATGCAAGGAATCAATGGTAAGGTGCTCCACCTGTCATAATATATGATAAATATAGCAGTTAAATGAGACTGTTAATCCAAATCAATATATCTTTATAGCGAATTCTGTACATTGTTATGATGACTGGTTGTGTGCCTGATTATTAAATTAGTTTTTAAAAAAATGGAATCTGAGATTTCTGCCCTCAATTTGATAACCCTTTCATCACAGGTACTAGCTCCCAAAAGCTCATGTTCATTGAGGAGCAGATTTGACACAGTACAGTTGTAAGGTTTCCCTACAAGGAATTACATACAAAGTCTATCCAAGAATAGAGAAAATCATTAATTCTGTACTCCCAACCCATACCCCCACACCCCAAAATTCCTGGTTTTGATGTTCCAAAATAGGATAAAAGATTAAAAAATCAAAGTGTTCCCATTCTTTCAAATTGAAGTAAAATATTGGCTAGTAAAAATGATCAAAGCTCTGTCATTCAGAAAATATGAATAGCTGCCATGAAATATTAATCAAGAACTTATGATACCAATAATCTAGGCTTTGAACCTTTTTCTAAACAAAAAAAAATCTTGAACTCATCCAAATTGTAAGAATAATTTCAGAATTATGACAAAATATCAGTTATTTAGAAAATTTGATTTTGGGTTGGAATGGAATTTACCTGTTACTAAATAGCAAGACTGTAGACTTGTCCAAATTCAAAGCTGTTGCAGATAACAAAATGATTTTTGATAAAGATAAGATTCATGGGCAATAAAACACAGAAACTATTGAGGCAAAAGGAGCAAAATTATCAGCATTTTCTCCTTTTGCCTCACTGTTTTCCATTGCTTTTTCTATTAGGGACTTCAAAACTAGGTCTTGTTTGGAAAAGAGTTAATTGATATTAATTATGATAATATTAGACCATAATTATGATTTATATTAGAAAAGTTTGAGGGGAAACTACAAGAAACTAGTGGTAGATCCATTTCTGATTCAATTAACCCTTTCCCAAACGACAAAATTTTAGGGTGATCCACTTTAAAAACTGCCACAAATGACAAAATGGTTGTTATTAAAGATAAGGTTTGTGTCAAATATGGCACAGAAAATATTGAGACAAAAGGAGAAACTGCTGGTTATCAGCAGTTTCTTCTTTTGTTTCAATGTTTTCCCAAGCCTTTTCTATTAGGGACGTTAAAACCAGGTCTTGTTTTGGAAAGGGTGAATTTATTCTTCTTCTCCTTCTAAAGTATTATTTCTATGATAGGCCTCTCTTAATTTAGGCCGCGGCCTTAGCGCAGTTGGTAGCGCATCTGTCCCTCATTCGAGAGGTCCCGGGTTCGATACCCGGCCGCGGCTAATACCCTTTCTGACAAAATTGTCACTCACCAATGGGTTTGAAATCGTTAACCTAAGTGGGCGAGCAGCTGGAGGCTCGGTAAGGGTGTTGTGGTAGTACTGGTTTGAGAAATAACAGGAATCCATGGGTAGGTGCTCCAGCCGCCGCGATATGACCCTGGTAGTTGAAAACGGCGTAAAACCTCAATAAACTCAAACCTCTCTTAATTTGAATTTGTTCAAAACTTTCGAAGTTTGTTGAACAATCAAATATTGATAAAGGTTGTTCATATTACCATATTCTGTATTGAAGAACAAGTGTAAATTTTATTGGTAATTTCATACTGTCATAGGCTAATTCTCAAATTTCTAAAATGTTTTGAAATGTCTGTAATGATTCAATCTGTGGAGTGAAATAAAAAATAAGATAAAAAAGAATAAGAAGAAAAAATGGGGATAATGACAGCATGAAAGGTAATGAATTTATCAGAATAAGTGTTATAATGCTCTAAATAATATTTTTCAAGTTTTACAAATGCTTTGTGGAAGTTCGTTGGAAAAAGGGAATTACGCAGTCAAGTAATTTTCAGAACCAGATGAAAAAGTTCCTGACAATCAACCAAATTTTGTGTTCATTGTGTGCTGTTTAAAAAAAATCCTTCAAATCCCTGGCTTTTCCACCCTCTTCTCTGATTCAAACATTTTTCAAATGGGTAACATATCAACATAATTATTGAAGATTTTCTGCAATTGTTGATGTTGTTGTGCCACATGATTCCCTGTCGTAATGATGCTGTTTATTTTGTATAAAGAAGTTGATCGGTCAGTTACTTTTGAAATGTATGTAGCCCAACTATTCAACTACTTGAATTCTAGTCACACAAGTGTCAGCACAATGCACTTTGATTATAAATGGTTTCTTTACCTCCAGATATGCTATGAAGCTCTTGCTTTGTAAGTTTGTACATGCGTTTTGAACTACAAGAGAATGGGTTGTAGAATAGGTCTCACAACTTGGACAGACATTTAACAAGATTTATGTCCCCTTGGTTGATATAGAATTTTGGTTAAGGAACCCGGGATACCATCCATCATTAGATACCAAACACTTCATGCGGTTTTGGGCAACATTTGTGGCAATGGAAATTGTTGGTGTTTTACCTACCCCTATTTCAGGGCATTATGAGGGATTATACCCTCATCAATTTTCGTTGCAAATTAGGTGACGCCCAAAATTGCATTAAGTGTTTGATACCTAATGATGGATGGATAGCCTTAATGTAAGGTTTCACAAACTCAATCTGTATGTTTTTGCATTGAAACTTTGAAGATGCATGATTTCCCATAGCAATACAAGGTTAACACCATTTAAGGAAAATTATATCTCCTTTTCAACTTTGTTTTGTCCCGTCCAGTACTTGGTAGTTGCATATGCCATCCTCTTGTATTTAGGGATTTTTAAAACAAATCTTAAAATGGAAGAAAAGATTTTTAAAGAAAATCTGTGCAAAAAAGTAAGGGAAACCAATAAACTTGAAATATAACTATTTGTATAATGTCACAATGCTTTTGTCATAATTTCATTTTAAAAAAAGAACTTTTGAATTTTACAATCAGATAAGAGCCATTTTCATGTTCAATAGTCAATTTAAATAGAACTAAGCAAATTCATATTTTCTTTTTTCAAAGGCCACATTATATTTTTTGAAAAACCTTGGACTCAATAACTCCTATAAATATGGTAGGCCAATGACTTAACCATTTTCCAACTAAGTTGTTTTGATTCCTCATAAATCATAAATATTTTTTTAAAAAAACTTGATTTACCGTAAATTGGAAAAAAGATAGGAATTTCAGAAACATTACATCTACATGTACATAATGTTAAAACAGGCATTATAGGTTTGTCTCTTTGTAAAGTGGTTTTAAACTTTTCCAAACATGGCCAGTGGTTTTGATGTCCAAATAGAAAAAGGCTTTGAAAAACTTTGAGACAAAAAAATAAATAGCTGATAAACCAGCATGCTCTCCTTTTGTCTCAATATTTTATGAACTATATTAACACAAATCATATTCTTATTAGCTCCCAATTTGTTGTCTTTAGCTGCTTTGATATTGAACCCTGCGAAAAAAGTTCATTTAACATTCTAGAAACAGTTCTTGAACTTTTTGCAAGGGTAGCACCCTAAAATTTTGTCATTAAGGAAAGGGTTAACGTTTCGCTTGCGTTTTTTCCTATCATAGTTCGTGTGACAAGAAAGGGATTATGACATTACGATAAAGTTTGATAAGTAATCCTGCTAAACCTGGATCAATGATTGATTGATTTGGATTTAAAGACACATTCAACCATTCTCCAGTTATGTCGAGGTGGCTTTGGTTAGAAAATGTAAAGATTCTGTTCAACTTTTTTCTCCATGATCTTTCCTTAGAAGAATTCCTCTAGCTATTGCTGTCCTCATACATGTTAAAAGCGCCAAAATCAGTTGAACAAAAAAACAAAACAAAACAACAACTTGCAAATTGGTAAAAATAATACAAGAAATGTCATATGAAATTTCCGACATGTAAGGCTGCGGCGGATCCAGGATTTCTGTGAGGGGGGTTCGGACACTCTAATGGGGGGTTCGGGTATACAAAAGGGGGGTTCGTTTTCCTTGTTTTATGCAATTTTGACTGAATTTCTGCATGAAAATGAAATAATCAGGCTACCGAGGGGGGTTCGTTCGAACCCCCCGAACCCCCTCTGGATCCGCCACTGTAAGGTATAGATCTAGATCATTTCTATTTTGCGAAAATGTGCATCAAGTTCACTTAGACCTTCTAGATCAAGTCAGTATCTCTGAACTTTCCACCACATTTCAAGTAACCCATATGGAAGCTGGTTCTTCAAAGAAAGTGAAAAACTTAGCGCAGCAGCTATGATTTATTTCTTCTTGACTTAGATAATTTGTAATAAGGGAAGCTTGGCTAACAAAGACTGTCCCTATGATGTTCTGATGCCCAACTTAGTCTAGTCCAGCTGAATGAAGGTCCCTTTAACCCTTTCCCAAACAAGACCTGGTTTTGACATCCCTAATAGAAATAGCTTGGGAAAACATTGCGGCAAAAAAAGAAACTGCTGATAACCAGCAGTTTCTTCTTTGGCCTCAATATTTTCTGTGCTTTCTTCTTCACAAATTCTGTCTTAAAAACATGCATTTTGCCGTCTGCAGCAGCTTTCAAATTGGACCACCCTAAATTTTTGTTGTTTGGGAAAGGGTTAAAATGCTTTTGCTCTATAATAGTTTAAATATGTATTGCCATCCAAAACAAGGTAAACCAAGCTTTAATCATTTAGACAAACAAAGAAAAGATAGCTTGAAGTTATAATCCATTCTGTAAATATTGTACAGGGGTCAGCCATTGTCTGCTATGGTCAATATTTTAGTTGGGCAGTCTGTCCACTTGTATATCGTCGGCTATGTTTCAAAAATGTCATAACTACAGCTTGAATAAGCTGTAGTTATGGCATTTTAAAACATAGCCAACGATATATCAAACATTGTCATATCTATATACATGAACTAACCAAAAACATGACATAGACTCATGTTTTTACTGCTTCAAAACCAAATCATCGCAACTCTTTTGATATTTTGTAATATCATATTGTATGTTATGGTCAATATTTTAGTTGGGCAGTATGTCCACTTGTATATATCGTTGGCTTTGTTAAAAAATGTTGTAACTACAGCTTATTCAAGCTGTAGTTACGACATTTTAGAACGTAGCCGACAATATATCAAACATTGTCATATCTATATACATTAACTAACCAAAAGTAAGAGTGATGTACATTCATGTTTACTGCTTCAAAACCAAATCATTGCAACTCTTTTGATATACTGTAAATATTGTAAGGGGTCAACCATTGTCTGATATGGTCAATATTTTAGTTGGACAGTCTGTCCACTAAGTCTTGTATATCATCGGCTATGTTGAAAATTGTCGTAAATCCAGCTTGAACAAACTGTGGTTATGGCATTTTTGAATGCAGCCTACAAAGATGGTCATATCTTTACATGTTGGACATAAAAGTGAAAGTGACGTGGACTCTTGTTTACTGCTTCAAAACCAATCAACTTTTGATTATGTTTACAATTGTGCATGTACATGTAATAAAAGAGCAAAATTTTAAAACATGTACTGGCTGAAATCGGTAAATAATTAAAAGTGTCCTACATCAGTTTTACCACAGTTTTATCATTGTCAATCGGTCTGTCCATCTGTCTGATTGAAACTATAATGTGAATACTGAATGCAAAAAGATTAGGGCATTCTTGGTGTTTTACAAATACATCTTGTTTTCCTCTACGTACATCTTATCATTTTTGTAGTAAAAAATTGCAGTGAGAGAAAAAGATATAATCCGACAAAATTTGTAAACATCCTGACCTATGACGAGGGTTGTCGTAAATTGAAGTGAAACATGAATAAAAATCAATGTTCTTTTTTATTAGCGACAAGTATTGAAATATACGAATGACAATTGTGAATACACGCATACTAATGAGATCTTTACACTCAAATTATTTTGAATAACAGGGATTTATTACCGTTTCTTATAAGCTTTAAAATGCTTCTTTAATTACCAAATTAGGATTAACCACACTTTTACTGATCTACCATTGACCTTTAATATAAAGAAAGAGTTTTGGCTTTACTTTGAAGAGAAAGTGTGTAGAAAGTTGATAAAAAGAAGTATTTTGGCATTTCAATAAAAGTTTGAAAAACATAGTAGATCTACAATTACTTTTGAAAAAGTGGTTTTGGCTTTTCAAGAGATGATTGAGGTTACCTTTTCCAATACTTTCAATTTTTTTTTGGAATCGTTAAAAAGCTTGTTGTGTGACAATTTAATGATTATTTCTTAACTTTCTTTTATAAATCAACTCATGCTTCCATACATATTTGCAGCATCCAAGAGCTCATACATTGCATAGCTTCTGTTTAACCCTTTCCCAAACAAGACCTGGTTTTGACGTCCTTAATAGAAAAGTCTTGGGAAAACATTGAAACAAAAGAAGAAACTGCTGATAACCAGCAGTTTCTCCTTTTGTCTCAATATTTTCTGTGCCATATTTTACACAAATTATATCTTTAATAACATCCATTTTTGTCATTTGTGGCAGTTCTTTAAGTGGACCACCTTAAAACTTTGTCGTTTGGGAAAGGGTTAATACATTTAAGGTAGTCTGCCCCTAATGGGATTCATGAGACATCAGAATTTTTTTTGGATGACATTGTAAAACATTTGTTATTGTTTCTGAACCTATTCGGGTGACATCGTTAACATTTGGTGGTGGAATGTCTACAGCCAAACGTTAATGACGTCGCCCGAAGAATCTAAATGATGTCACCCGAATAATTCAGATGTCGTGTCAATCTCATTAGGGGTGACCTACCTTAACTAACAACCATGCACAATGTCCAAGCTTTTGAGCTGCACATAAATAATTAAAGGGACATTTCATTCCAATTTCATTTTTTTTTAAAGTATGTCTTGATGCCAAGATTGGTTATTCTAATGAGTATAAATACTATTAGTTTTTGGAAGCAAATTTTCCAAATTTGCTTCTCTTAGCAGCCATGCGTCTCTGCACTTTACCATTCTCTGCATACCACACAACATCTTCCGGTCTTAAATTCCTCACTATAAATAGTTCTATCAAAAGCAAAGATTAATGAGGTAACAGTCATTCGAACATTCAATATGTAAGCCTGAATTTATGTGTAGATATTGAATTGTGTGACTGAAAATGAAACATTCAATTAATCATGTCTGTGAGAGATGAAAAGATCCACGTAGTAATTTGCTTTATTATGGTTCAAAGAATTAATCCAATGGCCTTCCTTGTAAATGGGTCAGTCGAGTTTACTGAACTGTGAAATATATTCAGCTTACACAAACGATTAATATGCATGATGTTGTGCTAAAAATAAATACAACTCCATCATGAAATCAAAGTATGCAAGGTATTCTGGATAATCAAAGTACTTAATCAAAATACTCTACGAATCAAAGTATTCAAGGTATTCAAATGGATAATCAAAGTACCTAATCAAACTACTCTATTTCTGGCCCCGGTTTCTCGAAAAAACTTAAGTATGTTCTCAAATCTGAGCACAGTGCTCAAATTGCATGAAATCCATGTGAACTTCAATGGAATACCCTTCAACGTTGGAGAGTATCCCTTTGATGTTGAGCATGTTCTCATGAGAATATACTTAAGTTTTTTTCGAGAAACTGGGGCCTGGACAGGCCTACATTTTTGAAAAATTTGCTTCCAAACAGTACTGTCAGTACTTTGATTTGAAGTTGTTGCCAATAAGCGAGAAACACGCATTTAAAGTTGAGACATAATCGATAAATTGCATATAAATCCAAACTGTTGTCCACAACAATTTGTTCAATTTTAACACAAAAATATAGATTTCTCGTAAACGGCGCAATATTTTGGCTTGAAATTTTCAGAATTTTCATAAGGAGATATGTTCTTTCAGATGAAAATAAAAGTAAAATTTATGACAAAAAATTCTGAAATGTCACTTTAATGTCATTATTATTCATTGGTTTTAAACAGAAATAGGAACTCATTTACTTGGAAATGGCTACTCTCTGTCAAATACAGTTGCGATTATATAGGCTGCAAAAAATGTACTTTTCAAACTTTTCATTCTTACCAAACTTACCTAAAAGCTTCTTTATATAGAAACGTGAAAGATCTATAAAGGAAATTATCCCAAACAGAGGTTTATTTGATTTCAATCAAATATTGAAGAGGATAAATATTTGAGTGAGGCAAACATGATGTATTGTGGTTTATATAGGAGTCCTCCCCAATCCTACATGGTGGCCATAATTATGAATTATTTTTGTGGATTTAAATCAGGTGTAGGGATGTTTTTGAATGGATTTCTTCACATTTAAAAAAAAGATTATTTTTTTTTCTTTATCAAACGTTTTTGGTTTTGGAAATTTCTGAAGAAATAGAAATAAACATTATTTCAATTCAATAGCATTTTCTTATTTTCCATTGTCGGTTTGTACACAGTAACTTACAGATTCTCTGTTCACTCTGATGAGAGACTTTGATTTTGTGCAGGGGTCCTAAAGATTATACCTTTTTAGGCAAAGACGTTAAAAAAGAAAATTTAAATAATAGTCTATTTTCTGTGAATGTTTTATGTCAATTGTGTGTTTTTGATTTTCATGAAAGTTTCAGGCATTTATTTAAGAAACTTTGATTTTGTGCAGGGGTCCAACACTGATTATAACTTTTTAGGCAAAGACGTTAAAAAAGAAAATTTAAATAATAGTCTATTTTCTGTGAATGTTTTATGTCAATTGTGTGTTTCTGATTTTCATGAATATTTCAAGAATTTATTTAAAATACTAGTTATAAATACAGCTGGAATAAAATCTTGAGCTACCATCCTTAGAAATATGAGAGAATCATATCAAAAGGGAATTGAAAGGGATTTTTTGTAATCTGTAAGAAATTATCAATGTTTGACATGACATTATCTGCGGCTATTGATACGCTAGGTACAATAAAGAATAGAGGGGTGACAAAATTAAACTTACATACTTGTACCACTTGATTGTCACCAAGATAGTTTAGTATAGAGGAGATTTATTATTGTATGACATGAGATTTAGATACAACAGTTTTGATATCTAGCTATGAGCCGAATCAAGAAATATATTCGGACGAACAATATCTTTTGGTGTCGAGGTCAAGGAAAGCCCACTACCAGCCGCCAAAATTTGACTGTTCCAAATTCAAAATTGTTGCAGACAGCAGATAAATTTTACTCTTTCAAATTGATCTTTCTAGGTACAAAACATTCTGTAAAATAAAGAAATTGCTTGTCACAACCAATTTCTTCATTTACCACATTGTTTTTCAAAGGGTATCAAAAAGCACCCATGTTTCGGAATAGTGTTATTCATAGCATCTTATAATTTGGTGTGAAGATAAAGCAAAACAAATATTGATGAATCTTGCTTTCTAATACAATGACCATTGTATATTTTCAGTGAGAAGCCGGATTCCAAACTAGAGTTAAAAGTACCAGAGCTTCCATCATCCGCTGACACGGAAAAGAAACAACGGAAAGAAAAGTCAAAACCAAAACGGCATTTAATAGACGCTGGAGATGAACAGCCCAAGGATATAGATCCAGTTGTAAGTGAATTTATAGTGTTTTATTCAATTAGACTTTTCTTGTGAAGCCTTGATTGTTTGTTAAGATCATGATTATGAAAAAAAAAATCTGTTATTTACTTATCATAAACACTTCTGTTTGCTTTGAATAATTTCCAAAACTTGTTTCTATTGAACATGAAAGTTTTAGTAGAAATTGAGGGGAAACGGAGACATTATGAACCACATTTTTACCTTTCATTACAGATATGCCCATAATGGTAGTGTCAATTTTGTGGTTACATTATAGTCCACCAATATTAAACCAGGACATATGCACAAGTAATGACCCCTACTTCAACAAGGTTATCTTAAGATGCTCAAGAAACAGACTTTGTTTACCGAAATTAAGATGTCCTGGGTTAATGTTACTAGACCAAACCTTTGAATTTGAGCAGTCTAAAATTGTGTTGTTTTGAAAAATGTTTTATTTAAATGTAACAATATTTTGCCACAGTTGTACTTTTAAGTTTAATTTCTTCTTTTAATGCCACTTTAGGAGTTGTTGAATGAGCAGAATCGTCAGATACGCAGTGAGATAGATTGGTCCACCATGGATACTAATGGATTGGACGATACCAACAAGGTAGGGTACACAGACTTCATTCTACAAATTGTTCACTTTTCAAAATTGTATAAGTATGCAATCCCCTTACTATCAACCAAAGTACTTATAATTGTTAGGAAGGTCATGGCTTTCATGGATGAGGCAAATTTGTATGTGATACTTGTATATTGTGAACATTTTAAAACTCTTCTCTGAAACTTAATTATACCTTGTTGATTTTCACATTATTAAAAAGGGATAATCCTTGAGTTAACCTCTCAGATTTATACAAGGGATTCTGTTGGGCACTGAGAAACATGATTTTTATTAGAGTCAATTTATATTAACAGAATTTCATTCTTTTACCTGTTTAATCAATCGGTATTATGTATTATTACAGCGACAGCCGCAGATCAAGTCCTGGATTCAGGGACGGTTGGCCCTATCACAACAAGCTAGTCGATTTGAACTTCCAATGGACATGAAGAGATTAGAAAGTGAGTATGCGTGTCAAATAACTCATTACCAGACGAATTTTTTTTATACATGTACTTGTCCAAATTGAAAGATGGTGCAGACGACAATTCCCTTTTGATGCCCTACAAGATAAAGGATTGAGAAAACATTGTGGAAAATGAAGAAATTACTTGTGACAAGCAATTTCATCATTTACCACAATGTTTTCTACCCATAGACAACAAAATTGCTAACTAAATTTCACTTACTTCAAATTGTGCTTCCAATAAAATTAATATATGTACACATACTGAACCCCAGACTACTGTTATTTTGAATGTAATGGTTAGAATCTCGCAGGTGTGAGACACCTGCAATATTCCAACCAACACATGCAAAACTGTATTGGCATTATAAATACTTTTTCAATTATTTACATATGTAAAGGTAAAATTTGTGAAGATGTGTCATAATATTTTGACTAGGCTATAGTGTCAACAATCCATGTATGTATATTAAGATAAACACAAATTATTAAATGATGACTTAAATTATCTTTTTCTTCTACATTTACATTTATGTGTGTTTCAGAAGCTATTAGAGAATAAAATTGGTTCTGATCAGATTGTGTGTATAATATGAGCCTTATCTTGATCCATGTTGGTCACAGTTCCACCTCCAAACTCTATCATATCACTACTTTTCAACAAAAGCCTTGTAACTGCAGCTTGTTTTAAGCTGGAGTTACGAGGTATTTGTTGATAAGTAGTGATATATTAATCATTAAAAAGCGACAATATTTTTGTTTTTTGTTTTACAGAAATGACACCACAAGAATATGTTAAGACTCACTGTATCATTACATCACGCAGAAATAACTTGTATCAAAAAATATTCCTGAAAAACAAGGATAAAACACATGCAATATTGTACAAGGTAAGTCACTTATTAGTTATACACCTTAATGGTCATGATATTATGTTATTTGCTCAAGCCAAGGGTCCAACATTAATCCATACCAGACAGACATTTCTGACTACCTGCCTGTTGCTTGATTAGGTCTGGATAGGTCCCAAAGATGCAGGACCATCTGGTCAGTCTCATTTTAAAATCTAAGTCTCATTGCCATAATAAAAACACAGGATATGTGACATGACAAGAACATGAGCTCTTTATCATTTTCATTTATTTGTTATTCAAAACTGGCCTTTTAGCTCATGAAAGGATTATGGTCAGGACCTGTGCTTATTTTGTAAGAGCTATAGTATTAAGTGTCAGCAACGAGCCGGACTGTCTTAGTACATGTACAAAAAAAAGTTTATGTTGAACCCTGAAGCCATCCGTCTGTCTATTATTTTGATGATTGTTGAGAGGAAATGAGTCTCAAATTAAAGAAATACAATGCGAAGGTGCCACATTTATAATCATCATTGCATGATGAATTAGGTACAATATAAATATGATTTGTACAGCTTCTAGAACATTTATAGGTCATCACCCCATTGTAGATTTGATAGTCATTTAAACACATCAAGGACAAAGTAATTTATTATATGTGACATAGAATTTGCTAGTCACTCTTTCACAAACTTATCAATATCATTCCTCTTTCAGGATTTAGATAAAACCTTAAAAGAAGTTTTAGTGAACACGATAACATCTGACCAGATTGGTGACATACTTCGACTTCTAGAAGTTGATGAACAGACCAAGGTTGACTTTAAACTATTTGCTGGGATGGCTGCCTACGCAGAACGAGTTTTATACCCAAAATATGTGTAAGTTAAGTAAATTTACCTAATATTTAATAATTAATATTGAAATAAATATATACCCCCATGAACACTGAAAATACTAACACATCTTTTTTCTTTTAACTTAGGAAGTTCAAAACATTTTGAAAAGTTTTGATATATTTAAATGTTTATCTATGATAGATCTAGCAACAAAACTTTTATTTCTTATTTAATTCACTGATTACAAAAAGAAGTCATAATTTTGTTCATGCATGTTTTGAAAATAAACAGAGATAACACTTGCTGAAACAATGTAATATGAATCAAACACATATTTTGAAAGAATTGCTGGTTACCAAAGATTTCATGAAACAGATTTCTCTCGTGTCCAGTCTAAATGACAAATATTTACTGAATTAATCTAACAAAATTTCCAGTTCCCAGGAATACCTAGAACAGTTAATTGAACTAGAACTAATAAATGACCTACTTGGGTGAGTTCTAAATGTAAACGGCTGTCTGATTTGCTCCCAAGTTAATGCTGCTAATAGGTAAACAGCTGTCTAACTGGCTCCCAAGTTAATGCTGCTAATATGTAAACAGGTGTCTGATTGACTCCCAAGTTGATGCTGCTTATATGTATACAGCTGTCTGATTTGCTCCCAAATTAATGCTGCTAATATGTAAACAGGTGTCTGATTGACTCCCAAGTTAATGCTGCTAATATGTAAACAGCTGTCTGATTGGCTCCCAAGTTAATGCTGCTAATATGTAAACAGCTGTCTGATTTGCTCCCAAGATAATGCTGCTAATATGTAAACAGCTGTCTGATTGGCTCCCAAGTTAATGCTGCTAATATGTAAACAGCTGTCTGATTGGCTCCCAAGATAATGCTGCTAATATGTAAACAGCTGTCTGATTTGCTCACAAGATAATGCTGCTAATATGTAAACAGCTGTCTGATTGGCTCCCAAGATAATGCTGCTAATATGTAAACAGCTGTTTGATTTGCTCCAAAGATAATGCTGCTAATATTTAAACAGCTGTTTGATTGGTTCCCAAGATATTGCTTCTAATATGTAAACAGCTGTCTGATTTGCTCCCAAGTTAATGCTGCTAATATGTAAATAGCTGTCTGATTGGCTCCCAAGATAATGCTGCTAATATTTAAACAACTGTTTGATTGGCTCCCAAGATATTGCTGCTAATATGTAAACAGCTGTCTGATTTGCTCCCAAGTTAATGCTGCTAATATGTAAACAGCTGTCTGATTGGTTCCCAAGATAATGCTGCTAATATGTAAACAGCTGTTTGATTTGCTCCAAAGATAATGCTGCTAATATTTAAACAGCTGTTTGATTGGTTCCCAAGATATTGCTTCTAATATGTAAACAGCTGTCTGATTTGCTCCCAAGTTAATGCTGCTAATATGTAAACAGCTATCTGATTTGCTCCCAAGTTAATGCTGCTAATATGTAAACAGCTGTTTGATTGATTCCCAAGATAATGCTGCTAATATGTAAACAGCTGTCTGATTTGCTCCAAAGATAATGCTGCTAATATTTAAACAGCTGTTTGATTGGTTCCCAAGATATTGCTTCTAATATGTAAACAGCTGTCTGATTTGCTCCCAAGTTAATGCTGCTAACATATGATTGGCTCCCGAGATAATCCTGCAAATATTTCATTGGCTGACAAGTGTGAACTGGCATGTGATTGGCTATTTTAATTCCAGCTTCAGATCTATTGGCTTATTCATTGCAAGCTCCTGACAATCATAATCATGCCCATTTGATTTGAACATCTGCAGCAATCTTGGAAAATGGCTCTAAACCCTTTCCCAGACAACAAAATTTTAGGGTGATCCACTTCAAAAACTGCCATAACTTACAAAATGGGTGTTATTAAAGATAGGATTTGTGTAAAATATGTCACGGAAAAAACGGAGACAAAAGGAGAAACTGCTGGTTATCAAAGGGTCTATTATGATGCTGCTTCCAGAGTTTCCACAGCAGTTTAACCCATTATCAAACAACAAAATTTTAGAGTAGTCCAATTCGAAAGAAGTTGCAGTCGACATTTCCATGTGATGAAATTTTGTAGCTTTTTGGGTAGAAAACATTGTTGGAAATGAAGAAATTGCTTTCTTCATTTTCCACAGTGTTTTCTAAAGCCATTATATTGTGGGGAGTCAAAAGGAGTCACTGTGTTGTAATGGGTTCAGAACATCGTAGAGTCGTCAGATATATGCCGGCTGATCTGGATCCATCTAGTTCTGACAATAACATCCATTTTTCCAGATCGAAGTTCATTAATGTATAATTTGCATGAAACCATTTGCGGAAATAAACAAGGACATATCTAGCTTAACATAATGCATGGCTTTTAATCATAATGCTTCATATACCATTATTTGATGCATATTAAAACTTCATATTTATTTTTATGCCCCCATATAGAAAGTTCGGGGGCATATTGTTTTATCGCTGTCTGTCAGTCTGTCTGTCCATCCATTCATTTGTCAGTCTGAAGCTTAAAGTGAAAACTTTCATTAGTCATTTCAGGAGCAATTACGATTATGTTTCACAAACATATCTTGTTTGTTTACTTTTCAATTATTATGTAAGTCTAACTTATGATTCTAGGTGTATTTTAGCTAAAATATAAACTATTTTACTTTAAAATTGTGTGACAAAATTGATAGAATGGACTTGGTAATACTTAAATGACACAAAATGCTTGAATATCATGTGTTTCTAAGTTGGTATTTTTGTGACTTGCTTCTAAAGATTATTGAACATTCCAATACCAAAATTTTTCATTCCTGTTAAATTTCATTATTTTCACATGCTGAAAGAAAAAAAATATTGACTAAAATGTCATTTCACATCTCTAATTCAGTTTTGCAGATAATGGCTTGTATTTGCACTGCTTTTGGAAAACATTGGAAAAAAGGAATGAATATCTTATCAGCAGCATTTTTCCCTTTTCCGCAAATGACCACATAATTACTATATCATCAGTTCCACATGTATTAGAAAATGCTGTAATTACAATTGTTTTAAGCTATATCTTATAATGGAACCAATGAAAATCTATTCAATGACTCTGGGACATACTACAAGAGATGAAGAAGCTATTAGAGAACATATTGGATCCTGATTATTAGACGGTTTAATCCCATTTCGTCTACTCCCAATTCGTCTACTCCCAATTCGTCTACTATTTTTGACATAAGTCCCATTTCGTCTACTCTTCTATACTTTGTATATCAATATGATATTATATGATTTTTATCAAAATGTTTGCATTTTTATTTCATTTGTGAATATATTGACTTAATTTATGTTCTTAAATCAAAAATAATGTTGTTTATCAATGATTTGACATGAAAGTAGATGAGTTGGGACAGTAGACGAATTGGGACTCAATGCACTTATAAAACAGTAGACGAAATGGGAGTAGACCAATTGGGATGTTACCTATTAGACTGTGTGTATGAACAGGTTGATCTGGGTTAAGGTTGGTCTCAAATGTCATATTAGGGCTCTTTTTCCTGACCCAGGTTCAAATATGGCCCAGTCTGCACATCTCAATCAGTAACATCAGAGTTCCATTCACTTTAAATTGTCGTCTGCGACATCTTAGAATTTGGATGAGTCTAAAATTATGCCGTTTGGTAATGGATTAAAAGCAGCTTTAAACCCCATTCCATTCACCAGGCTTACAAATTGTTTATTACATTCCAGGACCGAAGATACAGTGGACATGCCAGAATATCAAAAGGAGAAAATCGAGTGTGCCGACTTTTCGGCTTTGGACTGGAAATTTCATGGAGTTAATGTGAATCCTCAAATGAAAACTTTGTTGAAGCAAATCAGCTGATTCTAGATGGTAGCTTGTGCAAAATCTACTGCAATATTGTGATAAAAGGATAAATTGAGCAAATATTTTCAAGTTGAGAATCTCAACCCTTTACTTAACCCATTACCAGGTGGCTAAACTTGAGACTGATCCGTCAATTGAAACTTAAGGTTTACAGCCCCTAATTAAAAACACCACTTTCTAGCTATACAAAATGCATCAAATTACACACACTTGTAAATACACTTCATATGAGTTGATTCACCAAGTAGGATTTCAAGATTATGCTTCAAGAAGAAAATAATTTACAAATATTACTTTACTTTATAATCATATATGCAAGGGAGGTAAGTTTGAACATTTTTGTCAAATATTTCGATAAGTATGCCTTGATTCAAAATTCTAAATGTACAAAATGCTTATGTTTGTATTTGGAATGGAAATGTAACACAGTTTAGGAATTACTTGCACTGATCAAATTTCGCCTTTGGCTCTTTGGTGCTTATTAAGGGTTGAATACCTTAAGATATTGCGGACAAAAAGTTGAAATGAATGAAATTTTATATTTCTTGGTATTTCTGTGGAGAAAACATTGTGGGAAATGAAGAAATTGCTGGTCACAATGTTTTCTACCTAAATATTTAAAATTTCAATCTCTTGAAATTATTGTCTACAAGATTTTTAATATGGTCTTAAATTTAAGAATATATTGATAGAAATTAAGAAAAAAAAATCATAAGTTTTTTTTCTTAATTCCTCACAATGTTTTCCTTTATGTCATGCCAAGTTCCTAAACAATATATCATTTGGGAGAAAGTTTAAGATGGTAACATCAATTTGGTTGCCAAGAAATGAACTTAAGGTAGAATATCCGTAATGTGGTCATTTTGAGATTAATAGAACATCGGATATTTTTCGAGCGTCGTTGTAACGTATCCAAACTTATTCAGACGCGGTCGAAAACATTCAGCGGTGGAACGTCCCACCACCGAATGTTTTCGATGTCGACCGAATAATTCCGATGTCGCGCAAATCTCATTACGGGTAGACTTCATTGAAATGAAATAAAATATTTTATACTGTGATATTTTCTCAAATATTGTTTATTTATATTTTCTTTGTTGTCTGTTGTACATTTTCTCTTTCTAAATGGAGATTCTTTTTTTTATAGAAAATAGAAAATTTATCAATCAGTATGGTTTTGTTTACTTTTTAATGAGCCTAATTGCAGCGTTAGATATTGATTGGGGTGAAACACTGTTTTCAACTGATATGGTCATATCATAGTGACCACAACATCCTAACCGAACCTCCAGCTACTAGCCCACATAGGTTAACAATATCAAACCATTGTTGGGAGATAATTATACCCTCCACAATGAAGTTATGGGGGTATACTGGAATCAGGTTGTCCGTCTGTCCGTCCATCCGTCTGTCCATCCGTGGACATAATCTTGTGTCCTCTTCTCCTCCCACAGTTTTTGACCAATTTTTCTGAAATTTTATCAGGATGTTTCCTATCATATGAAGTTGTGCACCTGCAATTTTCATCTTGATCCAGTCATTAGTTTCAGAGTTATGCCACTTTGAACTTTTTAATGGGGGGGGGGGGGAATAGTCAAAATTTACAATTTGGTTTCTGTGTTCTAACTCGAGAACCGTTTGACTTAGGATCAAGAAACTTTACACAGTTGTTGCCCATCACCCAAGGAGGTGCCCTATTGTTTTAGGGTCACCAAGGTCAAAGGTCAAGGTCACAGTTGGACTTTGTTTAAAATCTGTTTCCATGCTGTAAGTCAAGAACCTTTTGACCGATAGCACTTTTTCAGTGAAAAGGCCCTAGTGGGGGGTATTCGTCCGTCCGTGCAACAGTTCTAGTTTTGTCTGAAAGAGTATTTGCTGCGATCAGGAATCAAACCAGGGACCTTACAAGTGAGAGTCCAATGCGCTACCATCTGTGCCATGGCCATGGCTGCTATGATATTAACCCATTACCAAACGACAAAATTTCTACTTGTCCAAATTCAAAGATGTTGCAGACGACAACTAAAAATGAATGAAAAAGTACAATTTTAATCATTTTGTATGGAAAATATTGTGGGAAATGAAGAAATTGCTTGTCACAAGCAATTTCTTCATTTTCCACAATGTTTTCCATAGTCAGTTTCTTGTGGGGAGTCAAAAAGAGTCACTGTGTGGTAATGGGTTAATAGCTGCGGCAACCATTTCAGGCCTGTAGCCAGGCAGAAGCTATGAAGCATGGGCTTCAACATTAACCCATTACCACACACTTTGATGCTTCACAAGATAAAGGCTAGCTTTGGAAATCATTGTGGAAAATGAAGAAATTGCTTGAGACAAGCAATTTCGTCACTTTTAACAATGTTTTCTACCAAAAAAGTCCCCCAAAATCTAAATTTCATTCATTTGAACTTGTCGCCTGTAACATCTTTGAATTTGGAAAAGTCTAAAATTTTAACTGGTCTGGTAATGGGTTAACCATCATGTGATACAAACAGACAGAGAAGGAAAGGGAGGGTGGAAAGAGAGAAGGGAGAGAGAAATATAGAGAAACTATTTAACCCATTTCCACACAATGACTCCTTACAAGATGATGGCTTTGGAAAACATTGTGGAAAATGAAGAAATTGCTTGTGACAAGCAGTTTATTCATTTCCCACAATATTTTCTTTACAAAAAGACCTAAAAATGTCAAATTTCATTCAATTTAAATTGTCGTCTACAACATTCGGAGCAGTCTAAAATTTTGACGTCTGGTAATGGGATAACCATCATGGAATACAAATAGACAGAAAAGGAAAGGGAGGGTTGAAATAAAGAAGGGAGAGAGAAATATAGAGAAACTATATAAACCATTACCACACAATGACTCTTTTTGACTCCCTAAAAGATAATGGATTGGGAAAACATTTTGGAAAATGAAGAAATTGCTTGTGACAAGCAATTTCTTCATTTCCCACAATATTTTCTGTACAAAAAGACCAAAAAATATCAAATTTCATTCAATTTAAATTGTCGTCTACATCATTCGGAGCAGTCTAAAATTTTGATGTCTGGTAATGGGTTAACCAACATGCGATACAAACTGACAGAGAAGGAAAGGGAGGGTGGAAAGAAAGAAGGGAGAGAGAAATATAGAGAAACTATTTAGACAGTATTCACACTGTTACTATGGTATAACAAAATAACAAGGAAACATCAAGGGAAAATCAAGGGAAAAGGAAGGAAATGCTGGTTAACCCCTTTGCAGACAAGACCTGGTTTCGATGTCCCTAATAGAAAAGGCTTTGAAAAACATTTATGCAAAAGAATACAATGCTGATTATCAGCATTTGCTCCTTTTGTCTCAATATTTACCATGCTTTATTGTACACATATCCATTTTTTTATCAACATTCATTTTGTGGTCTGAAACAGCTTTTGTATTGGACCACCCTAAAATTTTGTCATTTGGGAAAGGATTAACCAGTGTTTTCTTTTTCCATCATGTTTTCAACAGACTGCTCATAAAGATCTTTCAGGAAGTGGGTTTCCTTGCTAAAATTGCCCTAGCTATGCCCATTCACTTTGATGTGTCAAAGCCTCATAGTGTCTTCTGCTTAGACAAAAACTTTAACCTGGCCCTTATCTTATGAGCTGAATTATGGGAGAGTCTTGATAAATACTTGTATGTAGAAATATTTGGGCTTATTAAGAAAACAAAATGAATATTCAATTTATTACATTTATTTCATTTGTTAATAAGTATAAATATATAACCTATTTTCTTTTTATCACAACACATGAACATATAATAACATGGACGGAATGACAAATGCTAAAATTCAAGAAAGTTTTGGTTGAAAACTTCAATTAAAATTATGGCATAATTACAATGATTTTACTTTAGATTGGAGAACATGTCAGTTCTTCGCCAATCTTCATTATTTTATTCAGTATCTCGGATAATAGAAGGTAATGACTTTTCAAAAGGCAATATTTGATTTATAGTTCATCAAACGCTATGTGGTGGGTACTCTTTAGAATAGTCTCATCGAGATGATTCAAATCAGTACCCACAACATAGGGTCTAGATTTGATATAAATTCAGAATGTCTTTACCCCCTTTTATCCGAAGCTCTTGATTTCAAACCCCTTGAATTCTTGAAAAGTCAAATTTGATCATGATTTAACATGTAACAAAATCACAAAAACAATGTAATAAAGTTATTGTTCATAATTAATTTCATCTTGATTAAAAGTCCGTTTTTATGTATAAACTAACTTAATTCTACATACCTATTTTTAAACTAAAATTCTATAAATAATAATGTTTTATCACAGAGGCTTGGATCTAGAGTCAAGGTAACACAACCCTTATCAATTTTTATCATAATCAGTTAATCACACAGGGGCTTATCTAATCTTTAGATAATTGCTTTTATTTTGAAATTTTATATATCACTAGAACAACTTCAATGAAAAATTATTAAGGGTTGGTTACCTAATTTTAAAAACAATTCTTAACAAATTAAACTTGAAAATAACAAATTTCATGGACCAAATGAGGAATTATTACAATTCAAACTCCATCAAAAGATAATGACAAAAGTTTCAGCACATAGAAAGAAAAACATAATCACAATTTATATTTTCTTTGACAGGCAAGTAAACACTTAACCCATTATTAACCAGACAGCAAAATTTAAGACTTATCCCAATTCAAAGATTGTGCAGATGACAATTTCAAGTGAATTAAATCTTTCCAAGAAGAAGTAAATATGGAAAATGAAGGAATTACTTGTCACAAGCAATTTCTTCATTTTCCACAATAATTTCCAAAGCCTTTATCTGGTGGAGTTTCAAAAGGCAGCATGTTATGTTAAGTGATTAATGCACATACAATTAAGTTGTGATAAACTGATCCCAATATGTTTTGAAACCAAAATCAGATCAGCCTATAATTATGTAAAGTCTGATCAAGATTCCTATTAGTCTATATTGCCTTCTTCATTAATTTCAGAAGCAGTAGATCAGCATGGATTCTGATCTGTGTCTACATTTAGACACAGTCTGATATGGAAAAATGTTGGTCTCGAATGCCATAAGGACAGACCCACAGTGAAGAGGGAATGATGTTTTTTCAAATGCAAAATTTTATTCCTCATTCATCAAACCCCATGTTTTGGGTACTGATTGGAATTGTCAAATCCAGACAATTCAAATGATTACCCACAACATTGGACTTGTATTTGAAATAACAAACTACGGATGTCTTTTCCCCCATCTTATCTGTTGTTCTAATATGGGCCCCCTTTCCAGATCCATATGTTCAAATGTTTTGCACTACACTTTTAAGTTGAAATATCAGATTAATCTAAGGACGGAATCATTGTTAATACAAAAACATAGACTTAATTCAAAATGTAAAATTCAAAACACATTAAGAAATAAAACATGATTAAAGCTATGGTTTCAACCTTTTGTCACAAAGCTAATTATCTGGCAGTTTGTTAAACAGGATCTGATTGCATAAATATATAAATGTATGTGCAGGATGATCCTGCTCTATTCTATATACCTAAAGCCTTTACAAACAACTCCTTGTTTTGCTGTCATCAACAAACACAGCATTGCACTGCTTTTCAATGAAAACCTCGTAACTGCAGCTTAAAAACAAGTGCAGTTACAAGATTTTGTTGAAAAGGGACAATTGGCTTACTACCTATTATGAAGATCTAGCATGCAAAGAGGGACTGCTGAGTAAAAGTTTCAATAGAAACATTTCTCCAGTCAAGTTGAAAAGCAGCATCAAGGCCCAATTACATACCATTCGCGTCGATATCATGCCACATCACATCATTGCTTTTCAACAAAAACGTCGTAACTGCAGCTTGTTTTAACCCTTTCCCAAACAAGACCTGGTTTTGACGTCCCTAATAGAAAAGGCTTGGGAAAACATTGAAACAAAAGAAGAAACTGCTGATAACCAGCAGTTTCTCCTTTTGTCTCAATATTTTCAGTGCCATATTTTACACAAATCATGTCTTCATTATCATCAATTTTGTTGTCTGCAGCAGCTTTCAAATTGGATCACCCTAATTTTTCGTTGTTTGGGAAAGGGTTAAGCTGCAGTTACGCAGTTTTTGTTGAAAAAACAAAGACATCCAAAATTATACTGCACTGATGCATGTGAACAAGCCTTCAGAATGAAATGACAGGTACTTTTAAATACTACTTTTGAATTTTCCAACGTTAAAACCACCTTGGCAGTACCATTTCAGACACATTTACAAGTACTAATATCAGTAGAAAGATCGCAGTAGCTGGCTATCGTAGAGATGATCGTGGACGTGGCACCTTGGAATATTTGTTAAGTTGAGTATACGCTTTCTCTAACTGGATTAACTCCTGTAAATAGAAAAAAACATGTATAAAACAAGCGGGCCACGATCGATGGCCCTGTATCGCTCCATTGGCTTCTAGACATTTAGACTACAAACTTCTTCAAGGAATACAATAGAGGGCTATCCAAAGAAGACTCATGCTACACCAAAATGAAATCCATTAAGTGATTTAGGAGCAGAGATGTTTTTAAAATTTTCTTAAAATTACACTATGTTTCATATAGCGAAAAATAAGCCTAGCCCACAGCGGCCAAGCTTTTCATCCGATCATGAAGGAATTTGGAAGACATTCATGCAAGGAAGATTCCTGTGAAGTTTGGTTGAAATTGGTCCTGTAGTTTTGGATAAGAAGATTGTTTAACAATTTTTCGAAAATTCAATTTAATTAAATTTATTAAAATCTAAGTTCTACACGGAAATTATTTTTTGGTCCAGTGGTTTTTAAGAAGAAGAAGAATTTTTAAAGATTTTTCGAAAATTTAATTCAATTAAATTAATTAAAATTAAGTTATACACAGAATTTATCTTTTTGAAGGAATTAAGAAGAGATTCATACAAGGAAGATTTCTGTGAAGTTTGGTTGAAATTGGTCCAGTAGTTTTGGAGAAGAAGAATTTTTAAAGATTTTTCGAAAATTTAATTCAATTAAATTAACTAAAATTCAAGTTCTGCACACATTTTATTCTTTTGAAGGAATTTGGTAGAGATTCATGCAAGGATGATTCATGTGAAGTTTGGTTGAAATTGGTCCTTAAGTTTAGGCGAAGAAGATTTTTAAAAGATTTTTCGAAAATTTAAATGAATAAATTTAATCAAAATTTAAGTTCTACACGGAATTTATTTTTTGAAAGAATTTGGAATAGGGTCATGCAAGGAAGCTTCCTTAGAAGTTTGGTTGAAATTGGTCCAGTAGTTTTGGAGAAGATTTTTAAAATTTTTTCGAAAATTTAAATTAATTGATTTAATTAAAATTCAAGTTCTACACGGAATTTCATTTTTTGAAGGAATTTGGAAGAGGTTCAGGCAAGGACGATTCCTGCGAGGTTTGGTTGAAATTGGTTCAGTAGTTTTGGAGAAGAAGATGTTTTAAGAAAAAGTTGACGCACGGACGGACAGACGCACAAACGCACACACGACGGACACAGGGCCATGACATAAGCCCCGCTGGCCTTCGGCCAGTGGAGCTAAAAACTCATTTTAAAGATTTAGACCTGAGATTTAGACCTAAAATATGCCAAAATTGTAAGAAATACATTATTTTCATGATTCCCATAATCTTATTTTAATCCCTTCTCAAACAAGGCCAGGTTTTGATGTGTCATCTAGAAATAACTTGGAAAACATTGATGCAAAAGAAGAAAACGCTGATGATCAGCATTTTCTTATCGTTCCTCAATATTTTCAGAACTATATTGCAAATAAAGCTAACCTTTGTCAACACTATTTCTTTTCTACCACTGCTTTCAAAATAGATCACTAAATAATCTCGATTTTGGAAATTTTTAAAGGGGAGAGAAAAAAGTGTAATAACTTTTCCCAAACTGAAATGTTTTACTTGAAATTTGGACACATTGTTAACAAATAATGTGTCATTAATACTGATCAGTAAAAATACCTCAAAACCTGCGAGAATTGTCTTAACTGGGCACACAAGTTTGTACTTTGAAAATCACTACAACCGACATACAAGGTTTTGCATTTACACAGATGAAATGAAAAATCCCCCTTAGTAATAAAAATTTTGCCTAAGAAATGTTGATCTATAGACATTTCTAAATAGTATTTTGCAAACTTTTTGATAGAAATTAGTAACCGTTGAATTGCTTCTTTATATACATTAGTTAATTCAACTAAAGCCTTACCTTTGCTTGGTTTGTAAGCGTGTTCTGTAGACGAGACATATCTGACATTTTTCTGGACATAATTTCTCTGTTACGTCGCTGATGTTCCGTGAGTATTTCTGTCTCTATGTCGTGTTCGCGGGTCTTTAGTTCTAGGGTACTGGCTATTCGCTGCTGCTCTCGGGTTGGTGAATGTGGTCTTGGCAAAAACTGTCAAGAGAAAGAATTCAATTGAGAAAATGAATAAGATATGGCCACTACGGACTAGACAGCATCTTAATATTTTAAAACCCTTTCCAAAACATCAAAATTTTAAGGCAGTCCAATTTGAAAGCTGCTACAGACGACAATATACCATTGCAGAGTTGCCACTAGTCAGAGTGAATAAAATTCCCTGACATTTCCCTGAGAAAATCTGATAATTCCCTGACATTTCGTCGTGTTAATTTCACGGTAAGTTGTGATATTTTGAGACAATTTTTTAATGCGATGTTGAAATCATTAATTATATGACACTGTATCTTATTTTTTTAAAATTCCCTGACATTTTCATGTATTTTCAAAATTCCCTGACAATTCCCTGACCTTGAAAAAATTAAAATTTCCCTAACCCCAAGGAACCCTGCATTGAGAGACAAGAAGAAATTGCTGATAATCAGGAATTTCTTCTTTCCCCACATTATTTTCTTTGCTATAACTTTAAGATCTTTTACTTTTGACATTAATTATTTTAATGTAAAGAGTTACATCATGGCCAATGTTACGCCTACCCACATGTTTCTGGCATATCTCAAGCCATAACAAATGTAACATGCTGAGGCTCAAAGCAAGAAACATAACCCCGTTGATGCATTAGTTGTCCTTATCCCACCCCTGCCACCAAATTAACGTAACATGCCAAGGCTCAAAGCAAGAAACAAGTCCTGTCAATGCATAGCATAATGTAACATGCCAAGGCTCAAAGCAAGAAACAAGTTCCATCGATGCATAGCTTAAGCTTTGCATCGACAGGACTTGTTTCTTGCTTTCAGCCTCTGAATGTTACACAAACACAACATTCAATTCACACTGGTTAGAATGTTAACCAACATATCAATACCTTTCTATGGTTTGGTTGCCCGTACAAGTCTGGGCTAGACAGGTCAGGAGCGGATGAGGACACATTCAGTTTGACACGTTTAACTCCTCCCCCATTCTCATCTTGTAGTTGTCGGACCTTCATCTGAAGGTCTGCAAGCTTCTTGGCATAGTCCATATCTTCCGAGGTCTCGTGGCCGGCTGGAATTCTGTCCTGAGCCTACATTGAAAACATTAATCCATTACCAAACAAGATTATAGACTGGTCTAAATTCAAAGATGTAGCAGACGAAAATTATAAGTGATTGGAATTTAGAATTTTTTGGTCTTTTTGTATAGAAAACACTGTGGAAAATGAAGAAATTGCTTGTCACAAGCAATTTCTTCATTTTCCACAATGTTTTCCCGAGCCCTCTTCTTATTGGGTGTCAAATGGCAGACTGATTGGAAATGGCTTCAAACTAACATGAAGGTCTGCTAGTTGTTTGGCATAGTCCATGTCTTCCGAAGTTTCATGGCCAGCTGGAATTCTGTCTTGAGCCTACATTAAAATTATTTGAAAATATTGCTTTTGTAAAATGTTTATTGAGTTTGCATATTGGGAATTATAAGCTCTTTTGGCATGTATTGAACCAACATGAATTCATGTCAGCCTGGAAATATATATCATCAAATTAAATCAAAATATATTCTTTCAGTTAACCCATTCCCATATAATGACAGCCAACAAGATAGAGACTTTTGATGTGTTTTTTCTCAATGTTTCCCAAAGTCTTTTCTATTGAAAACATCAAAATAATGTCTTGTTTGGGAAAAGTGTTAATCCAGTATTTACCACAGATAGTCTGTTGACTTCCTGTTCTAGCCTGTCTTAATCTCTCTGTTGCTGTTCTGACAGTCCTCGTGGCCGATGTTCCCATGTCTGAGGCTTAAAATGGTGCAGACGACAATACTTAGATAAATAAAGATTGGTTTAGTTAGATAAATAAAGATTGGTTTAGTTAAAATATAGCACAGAAAATATTGAGGCAAAAGAAGAAACTGCTGGTTATCAGCAGTTTCTTCTTTTACCTAAATGTTTTCCGAAGCCTTTTCTATAAAAACGTCAAAATATTGTCTTATTTGGGAAAAGTGTTAATCCAGTATTTACCACAGATAGTCTGTTGACTTCCTGTTCTAGCCTGTCTAAATCTCTCTGCTGCTGTTCTGACAGTCCTCGTGGCTGACGTTCCCACATGGGAGGCTTAAATGGTGCAGACGACAATATTTATTGATAGATAAAGATTGGTTAAGTGTAAAATATAGCATAGAAAATATTGAGGCAAAAGGAGAAAATGCTGGTAATAAGCATTTTCTTCTTTTGTCTCCATGTTTTCCCAAGCTTTTTCTATAAAGAACGCCAAATTAATGTCTTGTTTTGGAAAAGTGTTAATCGAGTATTTACCACAGATAGTCTGTTGACTTCCTGTTCTAGCCTGTCTAAATCTCTCTGCTGCTGTTCTGACAGTCCTCTTGGTCGATGTTCCCACATGGGAGGCTTGATATGGTGCACCGGGCGCATATCGTTTTCTGGGCTATACATCAAACTTCTATATTCATTTGTTGACAACCCCTGTAACAGAGAGTAAAGTTTTTTAATTCCACCCTTTCCTAATACCCCCCTCACATATAGCTCGCGACCCTACTGCGACCTGAAAACTAGTAAAATATCATTTTTCTTTTGAAAATCGTTTGGTTTTCTTTCAAATTTCCGAATTTCTCTCGCCGACGGTCCGGGGCTCCGCAGCCTGGTGTTCTATACATTTTTTTCTGCGTCCTCTATACGACCCTTCTACGTCCATGGCGTTTCCACTGCGTTCTTACGGCGACTCTACGGCGACTATTGCGTTTGTCCGGCGACTGTTCTGCGACTGTAAGACGACCCTACTACGTCCTTGCAACGTCCATGAAAATAATACATTTTTCCAGTAAATTTCAGTGATTTTTAGGTCGGGAAATCTCTTCGAGATTTTCCTAACTATAGCTACGCAACGCTTGTAACTTTTTTCTATCTTTTTCTATCTTTACCTCGTATCTGCGGCTTTGTTTTATCTGCAGATACGAGGTTTTCGATATCATCTGGCCGCCGCATAGTCGTTTGTCTGAGTCCGCCGCGAAAAAGTAGACCTACCCTTGAACAATTCAAAATTGCTCAAATAACAAAATCATCGTTAATAGACTTTCATTTCCTAATTGTTTTATCAAAACAGTGCAGCAGTTTGCTCATAAGTGCGAAAACTATCAACCTCTCTTTTTTTTTTGGCGAAAAGGTTGATAATTGGTGTGGCAGACTAGAGCAGACGAGAATTTCATCACCAAAACAAATAACTGCGACACAGTTCGTTTAATCGGACATTTCCGTAAAGCACTCGTAGAGACACGGAAAATCTATTTATATCCTGAGTGTAGTCAAGTCCTCCTCCTTGTTCAATCGCTATGCGCATAATTTACAACACATGCATTGTATCGGGTTATAATAACGTGTTAACACTTCGCGGTGTAAAGCTAGTATATTAGGCCAATGCTTTGACCAACCAAAGTGTTACCGTAACGGCGTTGTACGAACTTTTGGCCGTCCTGAGTACCTACAACGTAATTTTCGTGATATATTCATCTTTATTTATCCAGGCTTGGGTTTAACGGGTATTTAGTAATCTTTCTTCGACCTGGGTTTGAGATATAGGCTATTTATGAGTTAATTGTAGGGTTCTGTCTCTGCAGAAAAAAGGGGTGATAGAGTTGTCTCTTTCACAAACGACAGAAAGAACAATTCCCAAGTAAAAGCTAATATGCGAAAAGCAAAAAGGACATCAAAAATAAAAAGAAAACAAGATCTAGATTTGTGTGCAGAAAATACGAGCTTACTTTTTCAAATTCTGAGTTTAACACACATGTTATTAGAATTGTTGATCAATGTTTATGGTTTAACCTTTACCATTATTTACAATGTACTATATTGTAAATTCAATGATCTGGATCTAGTCAGTTTTCATGTCACTTTTGTGAACCATGTTAAAGTGACAATTCACAATTATTTGTACATAAATTTTACATTTATTCTATCTGAAAGAGCATGTTTTCTTATGAAAATTCTGAAAATTTCAAGCCAAAATATTGAACCGTTTACGAGAAATATATATTTTTGTGCTTAAATTAAACAAATTGTTGTGGACAACAGTTAAGATTTATATAGAATTTGTCATTTTGTCTCAACTATAAAGGCATATTTTCGCTTATAAATAACAACTTCAAAAACTGATAGCATTTCTATGCATTAGAATAAACAATCTTTGCATAAGACATACTTTCAAAAAATGAAATAAATGCGAAATGTCACTTTAATTTTAACTTCATTTCTCATTCTGAATTTTGCTCAGAAATGTTCCCGTCATAATATTAATATTTTTCATCGTGCAAAGTTTAACCTTTCCTAAACAGTGATATGTAAAAATGCTCTCATGCCCGTAGGAAGCAATTCGATAAAGGGGGAGGGGGCTCAAAACTCTGTCCGGGTTTGTGTCTGAACATTTAGGGACTAAATTGGCTTTTTCTTCAATTTTCTATGTAAAATGAGGAAAATTCGGTATTTTTGACCAACATTTGGGGCTTATCCCCTCCCTCCCTTCCGTAGCCCCAACCTGTGCTTACGGGACTGCATCAAAATCGGAATACTGTTGCTAATGTCAAGTTTGTGTTGATAATTTAGATAAATATTCATGTAAAGTTTAGCCGAAGAGTTGTTGAAAGATAGATTGAGACTAAGAAAAAATGTTGGATATCAAAATGTATTCGTTTTGCCACCATGTTTCCTGAAATCTTTTTTACAATGGATATCAAAATGATATAATGTTTTACAAACTGTTAACCCAGACAATTCATTAAAACAGTCCATCCGTAATGAGATTCATGTGACGTCGGATCTTTTCTGACAACGCCGTAAACATTTTTAACATACGGTTACCCGTTCAACACGGATACGTTACGACTTAAAAAATGACACTTTCCATCACCGAATGTTTACGACATCACCGGAAAAAAATACGACATCGTGTAATGGATTTGGTTTATTTGGGTTTTATGAAGTTTTCAACTAGATCTAATAGGGTCATATCGCGGCGGGACGTGTAATGGAGTAGATCTATATTGTTGACAATTACCCTTTCGTCTACTATGATTTCTTCTCTAGAAATTATATCAAATTTTTGCTTATGTAAACTCGGGAATTAGAGTATAAGGGTTAATTTTAATGATAACATCAGATAACAACATTGAGAATATTTTAAGAATTCAATGTAAATTTAAGAAAATTGACCATTTACTGTATTTCGAATCCTCTGTTTCCCGACCTTCAGTACTATCAGTACTTTGATTTAAATCAGAGTCTGACCTTTAACGAGTGAAGACGTATATTTACTTAGTTTTAAGTTAATAAATCATCCATATTATTCCAGTGATGAGAGGCGGATGAGGCAAACGAGCGAGGCCTCTAAAGTGATACAAGTTGACCAAGTCGCCAATTCGGATTTATTAAGATATCAATGAAGTTTGCCTATTTACCAAAAGGCAAAATTTTATACTGATCCAAATTCAAAGATATTTGCGGACATCATTTTCAGATGAATGAATTATTACATTTTTTTGTCTTTCTTGGTAGAATCTATAGTGTGAAATGAGCAATTTCTTGTAATTTCATCGGCGACTCTTCGGCGTCCTTAGTGTGAGTGTACAACGTCTATTGCGTTCTAATTACATCCTTACTACCACGCTGCTGCGACTATGGCGACTCCACTGAGATCCCACGACGACCTAACCAGGAGGCAGTAAGAACACAGAGGTTCTGCGACTGTTTTGTGCATGCTCAAAATAGTCGCCGCCTGTCTGCGACCTTGTGCGTCCTTGTGCGTCCTTGCTACGACCTCGCTGCGTCCCTGCTGCGTCTATGGCAACTGTGCTGCATCCTGGGTCGTAGCAAGGTCGCAGCAAGGACTCAGTAAGGTCACGAGGTATGTGTGAGGGGGGTATAAAAGGCAAAATTTATGTATGTGATTTGGCCTTTACCCTTTCTGTTTTGTATGCTCTATTTGTATATTGTATCATTGAAAGACTTGAGAAAAGAGAGACAAGAGCTTTTCAGAGCCGTGCATATCCACCCAAAAGGGTTTGTCAGTAAAAATTCAAGAGCAGATAACTCAAGAATGCCAAGAGGTATCTGATTTTAAATAGTAATATGCACAAGTAGACAACATGGAGATTCACTGGACAACTTTGGTCAAATTCCTGTTGAAACTGTAGGAGTTTCACAAACAAGAAGATGCTATATTTTTACAATTCAAGGGCAGATAATTCCAGAACAAAAAGAGTTATCTAAATTTTGTAAACAGTGTGAATGAGACACTATGGAGATTCATTGTGTCAAGTTTGATCGAATTCCCTTTGAAACTGTAGGAGTTGCGCACACAAAAAATTGCTAACAAACGGATGGACAGACAGACTGACAACCAGGGCCATAACATGATACAACCGTCCGGGCGTATAAAAAAAAGTGGTATTACTTGATTAGTGTAAATATATTTTGATTCACAGTTTAACATCTCTAACTATAAATACCTTTACTAATTTCTTCTTTAATCTCTCTATTTCCTCTTCTTTCTCTCTTTCCAGCTGTCTCTTTAAATTCGCCAGTGCTTCTTCCTGAAATGATTGAAATCAAAAGATATTTATATACAGAAGGCCCTTAGGAAACTATTTGCTAAAATATCCACTATTGCAGTATAATGTAAACGCTTATAATTTGATCGGTACATCAATAACTGTAGACTAAAATTTCAATTTGAATGTAATCAATGTATGCTTTACATGGTTTTTAGATCACTGCAGGCCTAACAAAATTGTTTTCTTACAGTACCAGGTAAAAATACCTGACATTGTCCCCTTCATACAATTTTCCTTTTGGAAGTCAAATTGCAAAGCTGTGCATATCATTTGATCATCTGCAACTCAACCTCAGAATTGCATGTCTACATTTTAGAAATAGTTAAATTCTTGTTCTTTCAGTGAACAATTCATTAAGGTAAGGCCTGCGCAATGCACTCCCTGTACAATTGTTAAATTTCGACTTATAATTATTCTGTGACGTTCGTTAGACCAGGCATGCACAAAAAATTCTGATAATATCTGTTTGTAGTTCCCCGCTATTTAGATGTAATATCGCGTGTTTCCGTAAAAACTCAAATAATTGAGCATGCTCAGATTTCCAGGGAATATTCTAAACTATTTTCGCGAAAATGTTTCTAAATTGTATGAAGAGTAGGCAAAAAACCAAACAAAAGTAAAAATTTAAATGTTGAGTGCAATGAAAATTACTTCCCTTTAACATTATGTTTAAATCGTTTAAAATTGTCTATTCCACCATACAGATTTCGTTCCATAACTGGTCACATAGCCCATTACACAGGCCTTACCTTAAGACTTTTAAAATGAAGCGTTTAATTAAAACTAAAAGACAAACAAACAACACTGTTAGTTTGGAAATGAAAACAAACACTGATCACAAGACAATACAAAATGAATTGTCATGTATTCTTAAAATTCTTGTATGAAAACACCAACTTAATTAGTTTATGTTGCCATATTATCATGTCAACTATTCTCTTTCATAAATCTGTTACTGTGTGTAAAAACACTTGTGAAAATGATTGTTTGAAATGAAATTTTAGATTGTTGTTTATTTGAAAACTGAATTCATATTATTGTGTCAAAAAAGGCAGAGCCCAAAGCATGCTTTTTTAAATTTGAAATGTAAATCAATGAAAAAGTGTCAATGAAAAACTTTTTATCCACACATATAGATACATTTGCTATCCAGACTCTGTTCCAAATATGTTGAAACTGGAAATTCTGCAAAGTAAATTGTCACACTAAATTTAATTGTCAATACTGTGTTTTCTTTCAATGAAGTTATTATCTTGTATACAATTCTTTGAAATATGTTTTATAAGTTAAAGCAACAACAAATTAACCATTAGTTTTCTATAAAGTTTCTGAAACACCAGTGAACATCGAGATTGGTTCTCTTCATATTTTTTCACCACCTAGCTGTTACATCTCCAGTTCTCTTGGTGTGAAAAAATATATCGTCACATTTTTTACTTTCTTGCATTGGTTTTCTAATATACATACACATTATACATAATTATACACCAATCAGGAATTAAAATTTCTTTTTTAAAGTTCCACTTAAACGGTACTAAGCGAGGCAGTTGATTTTTCCGCATATAAGAAGAAATTCACTATATAAACAATATTTCCTAAACAATCCGTCACACTTGATTGGTTTAACAGTTTAATTGAACAATTTTTACATCGTTACTTGGATTGAATAATATTGATTTTCGAAAAAAAGAAAGATTGATCATTTCCATAAATTACTACGGTGTGACGTTATATCATGACTTGACTCCACCCCCAATCACAGGTGAAATGTGTGTTTTATAAAGAGGTGACAATAGAATCTATCCCAAAACATTTAAATGTGTTGTGGAATGTCACTTTATGATCGAAAAGTTGTGCCTTAACCTTGTCAGAAATCACAGGCTTGCCACAGTGTGACGTAATACAGCCCAACATAACTTTTTTCAAATTTCTGCTTCGGGAAAGATCGGAAATAACATTTGAAAGATGAAATAAGAACACTGTAAATGTTTTGAAAAAAATAAAACTTATTAGAAAGGTGTTCTTGTTGGAGGAAGGGTTTAATTTTAGCAGTGAGCAGACTCTTTATATAACAACAAAGACATACAGAAAAATAACAACTAAAAAGACTACAAAAGATATTGAAATGACAATGTTTAATTAACAAAAGTATAAAGATTCACTTCATTAAAGCACAGCAAACTTGGACAAAATTATCTAAACATAGAGTATTTCTGTGAAAATCAGTGTAACAAATCAAAGGGAAAGAACTCTTGTAAATACAGTGAAAAACAAGGGAGATAATCTACCAAAACAATTCCTACTGCTTGATCTTGCTGTTCCTACAAAATGAACATGATAAATGTTAACTTTCACCCATTACTAGGCAATGAAATTTCCAACAGGTTAAATACTTTTAAAAACTATTAATATGGTTCTTATTCCCTCATTCCTGGACATGTTGATTGCTTTCCAAGGAAAGACATAGAAATTTAGTGATCTTTCCAATGCCTTAACCCCTTTCCCAAACAAGACCTGGATTTGATGTCCCTGATAGAAACGGCTTGGGAAAACATTGAAACAAAAGAAGAAACTGATGATAACCAGCAGTTTCTCCTTTTGTCTCAATATTTTCTATGCCATATTTTACACAATTGCTATCTTTAATAACTTCCATTTTGTCATTTTTGGCGGTTTTTGAAGTGGATTACCCTAAAATATTGTTGTTTGGGAAAGGGTTAACAAACATTTACTGTAAGTTTAACATAGACTGACAATAAATTGTCATCCATCGAGATGCAGTAAGGAATATGTCAATCAAGCCCACTTCATGCATTGTTTTCAACTGAAATTTGCCAAAACAATTACTTCCTGAAGAACACTTGTAAATAAACTTGCAAATCTCTAAAATAACTCTTGCAATTCTGCTGCATTTTGATTCAATTGGTATGAGGATTTTTTAGACATGACAAAAACTATGTGCCCCTAATCTTTCAATGTTGGGACATAAATAATATTCAGAATGAAGACTATATGGTATTACTAAGCCCTAGAAAAGATGTGTTAATGGTTTTTCAAATGAAATATTACAATAATAATTGTACATGAAGCCTTATATTGTGGGTACTAATTGGAATTGTCTAATCAAGACTGTTCAGGGCTACAGATAAGAGGGAGTGCTGGCTTTTCAAAGTGCAATATTCCTTTTATCGTTCATGAAACAATATGTGATGGGTATTCACTGAAATTGTCTCATTGAGACGGTTCAAATGAGTACCCACAACATAGAATTTTGATTTGGAATAAGAAATTTAGAATGCCATTACCTTATCTATAATTACTCTGGTATTATGATTATGATTATTATGTTAGTACCTTTTCCTGTGCTGCGATGTTAACAGACTTCTGTTGATGGTCGAGGTTTTGCTGTAATTCACCCACATGCATGCGCAACTCCTCGTTACATGCGCGAAGGTTAGCCTGAAATGTCATATGACCACACTCAGTTAATTCTCATTTGTTAATACAAAGACAACAAACAAAACTGAATATTAAGTTCTTTTAAAAAATAAAATGTGTAAAATCAAATTAAGAAAAAAGAAACAATGAAATAAAAACAATTGCTAAAAAATATGATAAAATTGAAAGTGAAAATAAAACCAATGTATGTAAAAAATATCTTCATATCGTTACGTAGTTAAAAGCTAGAGATGCTCTGCCAGGTCATATATTGTAAGATATACTTTGGCTCAAAGATAATAGTAAATAGTTGTATTTTACTTCTTGTGTGAGGTTTTAAGCAAAAAACCTGTGTATCTTTCCATGAAAAAGCTGTTATTAAAAAAAATGTTTGCTGGGTTTAATTAAGGTAAGTATACTGCAGAAGTAAATATATACTCCGTAAATATTGACCTGAGCCTGTTGAATATGCATTGAGTAATTATAATGCGAAATTATCACTCTCCAACATAATTATGTTGACACGAGAAGCATGTGCAAAATACAAAATCATAATGCATAAGGAAACTATCGACTCTGCTCGACAGTGAGGATTGCTGGCGAGCATCGATTATTCCGTGTCACAAATTACTCATTTAATATTCACCAGGTTCAGGTCAATATTTACGGAGTATACAAACAGATAAATTCAAAAATATAAATTAATGACCGAAACACCGATAATGAACCATAACCAAATCTTTCTCAAACCCTTGATCCACCACAGAATGATTTAACCCATTACCAAACAACAAAATTTTAGCCTGGTCCAAACTCATAAGTTTGCAGACAACAATTTCCATTGACCAAAATTTAATATTTTTTGGTCTTTCTTTGTAGAAAACATTGTGGGAAATGAAGAAATTGCTTGTCACAAGCAATTTCTTCATTTTCCATAATGTTTTCCAAAGCTTTTATTTTGTGGGGTGTCCAAAAGCATCAACATGTGGGAAAGTGTTAAGAGAGTAGACAACCCGTATACCAATCTTTATGTTATGAACTCGCAGTATTATATCTATCATATATGGCTAAATTTTAACATGCATTATAAAAGAATTACAAGAAATGGAAACTGATAAAGTATAAAGAAGACAATCTGGAACCAGATCATCCTTTATATATACAGGCAGCCTAATACAAGCTGATCTCTGACAATTTACACATTATAACCATCACTTTTTAACAAAAATCTAGTAACTGCTGCTTGTTTTAAGTGACAGTTACAAGATTTTTGTTGGAAAGCAGCGATATCACAAAGAAAACAACATGGGTATCGATTAGAGTGCACACAATGTGTTGACTAATCTGGATCTAAGATGGTCTTCAATATAAGTACAAAGTCCCTTTTCCCATATAGCCAACCTCAATTATCAAATGATTCACAACAGTTTTAATAATATTTTGACAATGAAGATAATAGAATAAAAATTCTATATATCACACATTGTAGCTAAAATAACTACATGTATTTAGAATTATCAGAAGTGATTTTTGTGCAGAATTTCACTGCAAAACACCCACAATGTGCTGATTTTTACCCTAAAGTTTTTATCTCCTTTTAAATTCAAAGGTGGAGAAGTGAGAATTTTAAACTGAAAAATGAAGTGGATTATGTATTTCTCATTAGCTGATGGCTTAAATTCATCATCCAGTCCAAGGGGAAACATTTCATAAGGAGTACCACCAATTTGGTAAAAATAATGAACATGTCTGTCATATACCAAATGTTTGTCTCAAATGCTATATGCCAATCTCTACTACATTAAATTCAAAATGCAAACCACAATCTAGCAAAAACTACAAAGTCTAAAGGCCTGGTCACATACAATATTTCCCATCCACTTCATGTCCACATCACATAAAAAACTATGTCTGACCATTTTTAGACGTGGTATCACTATGATGTGGATGCAAAACTATGTATTTGACAAGGCTTTAAGTTCCTTTCTCAAACAACAAAATTTGGACTGATCCAATTTGAAAGCTGCTGCAGACGACAAAATAAGTGTAAATACGGGTAACCATTGTGAATAATATGGTTCAGAAAACATTGAGACAAAAGGAGAAACTGCTGGCTATCAGCAGTTTCTTCTTTTGTTTCAATGTTTTCTCAAGCCTTTTCTATTAGGGACGTCAAAACCAGGTCTTGTTTGGGAAAGGGATATCTTTTATGAATATTAGACAAGAATAAAAAATTTATAGAAATGTATAAGATTACATTGGTGTGAGGAAAGGAGAAGAGATATATGATTTCATTACATTTTAACATACCATATTCTCCGACAGCTAGTTATTAATAATAATTTATGCATAAGTTTCTTTTTCTGGCAATTAACATAGCAATGAAAAGAGATTTGACAGCAGAGATACACCATAATCAAGAACTAGATCTATTTGTGATTGAAAAATATATTTCAATTTGGTATCAGGTTTTCTCCAATTAGAAAAATATAATAATTTTAATAAATGCTAATTACTAATTTAATCTGGACAAAAGATCGGAAATACCCATATTTCTTGCATTACATAAAAATATATTAATCATTCATATAACATTAATATTGAGCGTTGAGTTATTCTGTGGTCATTTATACTAAGTGTAGGAAAAAAAAAGAAGAAATTTTTCAAAGCTTAATAACTTTATCATGTCCATTCTAGGAAATATTTTGAGACTAATTCATTTTATAACCAAAAGGATCATTCAATTGATACTACTACAGTACAAAGTTTTAGCAAAAAGTGTTGAAAACGCATTATACTACAGTGCAAACAAACCTCATTCGCTCGACAAACTTCCTGAGCATGTGTAAATAGGAACAAATCGTCAGCAGGGTTACGCTTTAATGTTAGAAAACAATTGGAAAACGAGTTAAAATGATTACATGAAAGTAATGTGTTAAAAAAAGATACACAAATACAAAGATAACATTTAGTAATAAAGCTGTACTTAAACAAGATGTGTTTGTGAAACACAAATGCCCCCTAAATGGCAATGTTAAGTTTTCATGTTAAGTTTTTGTGTTAAAGGTTGATAAGGGTTAATGAATGACCTTGAGGAAGGTCATATTGCATGGAACAGATAGATATCATTGAAAGCAGGTTACATACCAAATTTGAGCTTGGTTATGTCAAATACTTTGGAGTAAATGGCAATGTTAAGTTTTCGGACAGACAGACAGACATGAGTAAAACAATATGCCCCCGATCTTTTGATACAGGGGCATAAAAACATGCTTTTAACAAAAATCCTAATCAAAATAAAAGGACCCATGCTACATATTTCAGGAAACAGAAACACAGTGGGTAATCATGTGATTCAGAATTTAAGAAAATCTTCAATATTTTTGTTAATACTTGACCAATTTGAATTCAGTTTGAAACAGAGAAGGTGGGAAAACGTCAGGAATGAGCTGGAGGTGATGTAGTTTTGAAATATCAACTGATGAAAATTAATTGACGATCAACAAAATTTTGGTTGATCTTCAATAACTTTTTTATCAGCAGATTTTTCAAAAATCCATAAAGTACATCTAATGTGTGATGTCTGTCCACCTTCTCTGCTTCAAACCCAATTCAAATCGGTCAAGTATTAACAGAATTATTGAAGATTTTCTAAAATTATTGCATCACATGATTATCCACCATGATAAAAACATGAGGACAGTCAGATCTAGGGCCAAAAGAAAAGGAATTTAGTGCTGACACCAAGTTTTACTGTCTATCAAGGTCCCTTACATAGAAAGTGTGGGTAGTTGAACCCATTACCACTCAATGACTCTTTTTGACTCCTTACAAGAAAATGGCTATGGAAAACATTGTGGTAAAAAAAATTGCTTGTGACAAGCAATTTTTTCATTTCCCACAATATTTTCCATACAAAAGGACTAAAAAATATACTATTTCATTCACTTGAAATTGTCGTCTGCATCACCCTTGAATTTGGAACAGTCCAAAAAATTTGTCGTTTGGTAATGGGTCAAGTTTGATACAGACTTGATTACAAAAGACTCTATATCTATGAACTTCATTCAAATTTTCCATGGACATGGATGATCTATCCATATAGGTTGACCAATCCATAAGATATTTCTTGAAAACAATTTTTATCTGATAGTATGTTTGACAACCTAGCATGGGTCCCTTTAAGTTAATAACATCTTTCATCACATGCAATATATTGGTGAAATAAAAGCAAAATAATAAGAAAGTGCTATCAACAAAAGACATGTAAGGGAGTATATCAGAAATTTCTCTTTTTTTCCTAAAAAAATCTTGTGCTATAAAAAACACAATTTTTACTTTTGATGTCACTTATTCAGTCTTCTGTATCCTCTTTAAAATTGGACCTCCCTAGTTTTTGTTGTTTGGAAAAGTGTTAAAAGATAATAACTTCTAAGGAAACTAGAAATTGTTTATTTCTTGGATATTGATACTAGTGACTGAAACTCCCTCTCATATTTTAACCCTTTCCCAAACGACAAAATTTTAAGGTGATTCTATTTGGAAGCTTTTGCAGGCAACAAAATGGATATTGATTGACAAAGAATTTGTGTATAATTTAGCCTGGAAAATATTGAGGCAAAAGGAGAAAATGCTGATTATCAGCATTTTCTTCTTTTGACTCAATGTTTTCCCAAGCCTTTTCTGATAGATATGTCAAAACCAGGTCTTGTTTGGGAAAGGGTTAACTTGCCAATTTTCCTTTATCTAAATGTATAAACTACATGAATATTTTAAACATTTTCCATTATGAAATGATGATTTATTGATATTAGCCAATTTGCAGGTAATGTTTGTTAGTTGAATTTAAAAACTGTAGAATAATGTTGTGTGATATAATCTTTAATTTTTAAATAATAGTGCCACAATCTCAATATATGCCACCTTTTTGCATTGAGTCCCCTTTTCAATGAAACAGCGTAAAATTTCAAAACCATGACAACACATACATGGTCAGAACACTTATACTCTGTGAAACTTTCATCAAAATTCATCAATAAATGTAAGAATTATGTTGCAAGCTTTTTGCGTTGTCTATGATCTGTAATGTTGCAGACCAACACCATAATGCACATGGTCAGGAGACAACGAAATATTTTGTGAAAATTTCACGCAAATAATTCCATAAATGTAGGAGTTCTGTTAATGAAATGATGATGTACAGGCAGACAGATGAGCAATATGATACCAATATAGAACCATTTTATGCGGCAATAATATTCCACATTGAGACAGGAGTTCCAGTCTAGTTAGAGGGTTTGTAAGTTTGACTAGGTTACAACATAAATGAATCAACACTATAAAGTAGAGACATACCAGAGCGGATGTTGTGGCTGACTTGGTAGAACTGGCAGTGTTTGTGGGTATATAACCATTCTCTCTGTAACTGAAAGCAACAATAACAAAATTGATTGAATGTTTAATTGATTGATTTGAGTTTTACCTTTGACTCAACAGGTAAGATCATAATTAGGAAGAAGAAATAGTAGACTAAGACTTTAAAATCTCATCTTAAATGCTGAAGTGCAAGGTGATGGAAGACCCCTGTGTTTACAAATTTTATGCTTTACCACGCCAAACTGGTGCCTACTAAAGTTTTTGAAAACATTTCCATTGTAAATTCACAAAACTAACGCTGTTTTCTATAACATTGATGTGCAGCCATGGCAAATGTAAAATTGTAACAAACAACTTTTTAAAATGCAAAAAAAGCCTTTAATTGTAGACTATGCAATTTCCAATGTTTAACCCTAAACAATGTTACATTTACATATGTATCTTCACTTATGACAACTTTGAAATAAGTCCTTGATAGCTTCTATGAACCACTTACTTATTTATGTTTACTTTCCGTGGACTAAGTCCAAGAATCTCCGAGGTTTTTCTACACTCTTCATTAATCTCATTAATCAGTGTTCTTTCACTTCGGTCCATACTGATATTTGTCTCTTTCTGTTGACGGACAAACCGTTTTCTGTCATCACGCAGCTGTCGTAACTCGTCCTCCTGAAGTCTGATTGTCTCCCTTAGTTTGTCCATCTCTTTCTTATGCTCCTGTGTGAAAAACAGTATCAGTATCTTTGTAAACAAAATTGAATAGAGCATTTGTCAGTGAGACCTCAAGGATGACTATTGAAGACAAATTAAATGACTATTGTTATACTATTGCTATTGACCAAATTGCCATTGCAATAATATTACTATTGTGGGTTGCTATTGCAATACTATTGTGATATGATGTAGGTGTTAAAAAGGTTAAGACTTAAGAATAGAATGAAAGAAATCTCATTTTCTCAGTACTTTGCCTAAGATGATTAATTTGCAGAATCATTAAGAATTTCAAAATTATACTCTGAAGGAAGAATATGACATTTAAATTGCATGTAGTTAATGTCTGGAGTTAAAGAGACAGTAGAGTCAAAACTCTCCCTGTCTTTTTTGCCAAGACCTGACACTGTCATGTGACAAATTACTAATTTAGATCTAATGAAACAATACACTACTGTAATACTATTAATATTGCCTATTGCAATAGTACTATTGCAGTGGTAACTTTTGTATTATATCCATAGTTTGATGTATTGTTACATCCCTAGTCATATCTATAGATATTTTAAAATTGTACTGAGTTGTAAAGTGTCTTCTCAAACCTTTTTCTATTAGGAACATTTGGGAAAGCAATATGAAAACATTTGAGCTAAAAGAAACACAAAACCACTTACATTCTTCATTTGTTCCGTTATTCTCTCCACCTCAGCTTGGTGCTCTTGTCTCATCAGCTCTTTGGCACGTGCCACAGCCACCAACTTCTCGTGCATCGCAGATTTGGCATTACTTCTGTAGTCTTCCAATTCCTGAAGTGTGAAAAGAGGATACTTATCATCATGGAAAGAGGAAAAATGTTGGCAGAATATACAACAAAATGTGTTATGTTGTGGAAAAAGAATAAATGTCTTGTAGGAAAAATGATATTGTGAGTGAGTCACAGGAAAGAGGATGGTTGTCTTGATGGAAAGAAGACAAATGTTTTAGAGCATGAAAGAGAACAAACATATCAATGCTCAATATACTTAAAATTTCTTAAGGAAAGAGGATAGAAAAGGGCCAATTAAATGATATCTAGGAAATAGGATTAGGTGGAATAAAGACAAAAGCCTTAGTTACAGGAAATGTGACAAATTATGTTTTTATGTCTTGCAGGACTGCAACTTTTTTTTCTTTCCCTCAATACTTTCCTAATCATTCTGTCTAGTCATATCAAAGCCATGCCTTGTTTGGGAAAGGCTTCAGCAAGTCTAAGCAACAATGCAACAATGATGCCTTTATTACACAGCTAGCTAGATCTATCAAAATCAAATCAATCATAAATCTATATTATAATATAGCTGTAAATTTCATTACATGTCTAAAGCAAATATAAATAGGGACATACAAACACTAAACCCCCATTAAGAACACTCAATGTCATTTAAAAGCCTTTTCCAAGTAAGACCTGGTTTTGACATCCCCAATAGAAAAGGCTGGAGAAAACATTGAGTCAAAAGAAGAAAATGCTGATAACCAGCATTTTCTCCTTTTACCTCAATATTTTCTGTGCTTAATTGCACACAAATTGAATATTTATTAACATCAATTTTGTGGTATGCAGCAGCTTTTGAATTGAACCCGTCCTAATATCTTGCTATTTGGGAAAGTGTTGAGGACACTCAATGTCACTTTACTTTATTACAAGAAATGCTAACTTGCGTCATACTAGATCTAGTATCATAAATTTTTATAAAGAATTTTGGTCTGAAACCTATAATGTCACAGCAAAAGATTCATGTTACACAACAACAACAGCTTTTATTAACTTTGATTACGTGTCATGCTTGTGCAGACAAAATTGAAGACAGACACTTTCAGAATAGCCTTATTTTACTTGTTAGGTCGGGAAATCTCTTCGAGATTTCTAAGAGCTATAGTCACCCCAAGCTTCTAACGCTTTTCTACGAAAAGCTCGCATCTGCGGCTTGTTTTAAACTGCAGATACGAGGTTTGCGATATAATCTGGTCGCCGCATAGTCGTTAACTTTGTCTGAGTCCGCCGAAAAAGTAGACCTACCTTTGAACAATTCAAAATTGCTCAAATAACATAGTCATCGTAAATAGACTTTCATTTCCTAATTGTTTTGTCAAAACAATGCAGCAGTTAGCTCATAAGTGCGAAAACTATCAACTTCTCTTTTTGACGAAAAGTTTGATTCGAACTATTTTAACTAAACAACAATTCGTGTAATCGGACATTTCCGTAAAATACTCGTAAAATTACGGAAATTCTATTTATAACCTGATTATAACCTCGATTAACCTGTTTAATGCGTCAAAATAAGTACACACTTCGCCGTGTAGCTAACTCGATACACAAACCTGCTAGTTTGCACGCCATTAGGGCTATGCTAAGATAAAGTACAATGTCCAATTTAATTCGACAAGTAAAAAGGCACTTTGTCGTTTGGGGCGGCGAAAAGGCAATCGGTTGGTTTCAATTCTTATCGATCTCAAAGGTAACAGTCACACTTTAAAGCAAAATGACTGTAAGTGTCAAAAGCGTGCGGTACCCGTTCGATTATTATGCATTCAGGGAATTACCACACGACTGTGCAATACTAC
>OY804603.1:23443537-23552106 GCA_963680895.1 Fragum sueziense
TCATTTTTTCGCAATTTGATACCAAATTCATGAAGCGATATCGAAAGTAGGTCAAAACAGTAGGACATGCGACTTTCTTAAATGACGTCACAACATACATGATGACGTCATATTGAAATTCAAGTATGAATCTCGTTTGAATCATGGTCCGCGCTGTATGCGCATGTGCAACAATTTCAAAATAATTCTAACCCCATCAGTGATGGGGTTGAATTTAGGTTTGGATTCTCCCTAAATTCAGCTATCTGTCTTGTAATTTCGGCTCATTCTCTGTCTGAATCGCATATTATTAACCATCCCGAGGTTCTCAACACAAAAGTTTTGCATATTTTTTCAAAAAATTTCATTTTTTGCAATTAGACCATCTGTTACCGTCACCCTTTAAAATGGGACTACTTTTAACTTTTATCATTTGGGAAACAATTAAAAATCAATTATACATAAATGCATTTTCTCCCTCCCCTATTTTGTTGTCTGCAAAATAATCTTTTAATTTGTCTATAACCTTGCCACCTTGTTTAACCCATTACCGAACAGTGACATCTTTTGACGCCCCTGCAGATAAAGGCTTTGAAAAACATTGTGGAAAATGAAGAAATTGCTTGTGACAAGCAATTTCTTCATTTACCACAATGTTTTCAACCCCAAAAAAAGACAAAAGATGCAAAATTTCATACACTTGAAACTATCCTCTGTGTGATCTTTGAATGTAGTATAGCCCAAAATTTTGCTGTTTGGTATTATGGTTAAAGCTTAAGTTCTTCCTACAGACTAAAAAAATGTTATTGCTTTCACTAATAATAGAAAATATAATAAGCAAGCCGACTACTATAATAATCTAAACAAAATCCACTTCAACCAGTCACACAAAATAAAACACATTTTTCTCTGATTGTAAATTTTTCAAATAACACTAATGTATTTTTAACAAAGTTTAACAATGAACCCACTTCTATAACTCCAATACTCTATACTTTTACTAATTATTTCATTATTTTACAAACTAAAAGAATGTAAAATCAATGGGACAAAATTGAAAGGAGTGTTTCACGCCCCATTCACATTTCTGTAACATGCCCGATCATATACATTTTACGGGCAATCAATGTAATATGACAATGAAATTCTCAGACAGTTAAAAAAAATGTTTTTTGTCACTTTCATCAATTTTTTTATCAATTGTCAAATTAGAAAATTGATGCTGTCGACAAAAATATCCTTAATAACTGTTGTTTCATGTAACTGAATTTCTTTCCCATTTTCAAAGACCTTGTGTGGTTAAAAAAAATTGCCAAGTCCAAAGAATTTAAACCATTCCCAAACAGTGAACCTTTTTGAAGCTCATCAAAACAGAGGCTTTGGAAAACAATATAGAAAACAAAGAAAACTCTAGTGACATACTTTATTTTATTCAACATGTTTCTGAAAGATCCTTTTTCGCTTGACAGGCCATATTTGAAAATTTTTCAAAGGTCCCTCTGATAAAATATTTAGACATTCTTCATTCAAACACAATAAATCTAGATGATTGTATTTAGTTTTGCAACTGGGCGTCAATTGCATAAATAATTAAACTTTTTAACCCTTAATCAAAATGATAAATTTTTGCACTGTCTGAATTGAAAGCTGTTGTTGAGGACAAGACATTCCTAGATAGATGTGTGTATTACAGTAATAACACAGGAAGTGTTAGCATTTTCTCCTTTTCTAATAATCTTTTTAAAGCTTTATAGAGAGAAACACCAGAAAAGGATCCAAATGAAAACAACAATCTTTTAAACATCTAGACAAAAAGATCTATTCAAGTTAATGATCCCCAACGGCGATGGCTTATCTTGGACTAGTTATTCATTGGCCGACTAATTTGGCACAATTATTGCAAAGCACTGATGCAGTCTCACAAAATCAGAATTAATTGACTATAAAATTGATTGATTGATTGATTGAATGAAGTTTTATGTTGCATTCATAAGCTAAGGTCATATAGACACTGGTTTTGAACTTGGCCAAAGCGATGGACATTTTTCGCTACAACAAGGGATAGATATTTTGCGTGTGAGTTTAAAAGATTTTTTTCTGATGGCAATGAATTCGTTCTAAAAATAGACCGGGTTCGCCGTTATGTATTGACAAACTGTCGGTGTTGTTATAAAAACTCGTAACTACTGCTTTATCGAAGCTGTAGTTACGAGATTTTATAACAACAACGACGGAATACATTGTTTGCGAAAAAATGTCCCTCGCTTTGGCCCAGTTCACCACCAGTGATAGAGACCCCTTTGTAACAAGTCCACTGCCTTACCACTGCACCAAATCTGTCTCTCCAAATTGTAAGAACTTGCATCTGAATCCATATCACAATGTTTGAGTTAGAGAACCTATTTTAAAGTGATGCAATGAAATAATAAATCAAGAAAATTAAATTTTGATCTGCCAAGGGGTTAAAAGAGTAAACAGAACAAAATCTATATTAAAAGTTTTTTCAATTTCCTGGGTCAATTGTTATCAAAATTTCTATAAACATAGGTCTCATTTTCATTACTTTTTTATTGCAAACTTAACAATGTACTTGTAATAAAACCTCTACATAACAGTCTGTATTTAACCCATTACCAAATGACAAGATTTTAGACAGGTCCAAATTTAAAGATGTTGCAGACGACATTTTCAAGGGTCTGAAATTCATTATGTTTAGGTTGGTGCGGGAGAGGGGGTTAGAAAATATTGTGGGAAATGAAGAAATTGCTTGTCACAAGCAATTTCTTCATTTTCCACAATGTTAAAAATCCAAAGCCATTATCATGTGGAGAGTCAAAAAGAGTCATTGTGCGAAAGTGAGTTAACCCTTTCCCAAAAAGACCTGTTTTTCACGTCCCTGGTAGAATGGACACTGGAAAACATTGAGGCAAAAGAAGAAAATGCTGATAACCAACATTTTCTTCTTTTTTCCTCAATGTTTTCTAAGCTTAATTTTACACAAATCCAATCTTCATCAACATCCATTTTGTCGCCTGCGACAGCTTTTGAATCAGACTACTCAAAAAATTTGTTGTTTGGGAATGGGTTAATATGATTAGCACAGAAATTGAAATTTTGCCACATGTACAAGCTACATTCTATCTTGGCCTTCTATGAGCCCTATGGGCTCTTGGTCAAGCGGATAATTTCTTGGAAACAATCAATACAAATACAAGTACAGACAAATTTGTGTTTTGTATATAACCGTCATTAAGAAACTGAATTATGATAATCTTATTTTGTAAATAGAAATGCACCTCATTCACAACTGAAAGATATTTTATGCATTTTTTCGCGAAGAGAATATTTTATGATTTCCTTTTAGCAGTGTATTCAATTCGGGCCCAGGCTTTGTTCTGAAGGGGTCATTTTGATTTCTAGAGGGGCCACTTTGGCCATGGCCCCTATTGTATGTTTCTAATATTTGTTAGTGATACAATAAAATAGTGGTTTGGTTGCTAAAAAAAATACCATAATGGTGCATAATAAAGCTACATCATAAGTATGCAACATATTGCCAAGTGACGTTCACTATCCTGAGAACTAGAGATACCCCAAACAGGCATTTATAATAACCCATTACCAAACCACAAAATTTTAGACCGTTCAAAATTCAAAGATGTTGAAGACATTATTTTCAATGTGATGAATTTTGAAATATTACCACTTTTTGAGCAGAAAACATTGTGGGAAATGAAGAAATTTCTTGTCGCAAGCAATTTTTTCATTTTCCATGATGATTTCCAAGCCTTTATCTAAAGGTGTGGGGTGTCAAAAAGCGTCAATATGTGGTAATGGGTCAAGCTACATATTACTGCCAAGTGATGTTGAACATCCTCAGAACTAGGCATACCCCAAATGGGCATTATATTAAAACTACACTATAACTTTGTTGTCTGGCATTAACCTTTTCCCAAACAACAAAATTTTAGACAAATCATATTTGAAAAGATGCTTTAGATGACAAAATGAATGTAGAAAAAGATAGGCTTTATGTAAAAGCTCACAAAGAAAATATTGAGACAAAAAGAGAAGGTGCTGTCCATCAGCATTTTCTACTTTCGACTCAATGTTTTCCCAATCCTTTTCTTTTATGGACATCAAAGGCAGCGCTTGTATGGGAAAGGGTTGATCAATTAAATCAAGCTAGCTAAATTCTTACCATCTTGTACAGAATGAAAATATCACATAAAACATGTATTAAAACTTCAATCACTGTCTAGGGAAAATGATGGGTAGCCTATGATTAGGCTACAAACAAGAGGGACTGAAAGGACTGAAACACTCTACTGGTAATTATATATAATATAAGGGGTTCTCAAACACACTGACAGTTAAGGTCATTCAGCATACAGATAGAAACTTATAAAGAAATTTAGACATTACAAATGACATTGTAAACATGTGATGATAATCAAGGAATACCAGTACAATAGCAAAATTTAAAGAGAAAGAGGGAGAAATCGTTTCTGTATGTAGGCAGTTGCTGAAGAAAAGCATTATGAAGTTTTAAATGCAAAACAAAGGAAGACATTTTTAGCAAAAGTGTCACATTCACAATATATGCTTCTTTTTGCAATCAGCCTCTTTTCCTCTGAAATGGCATATTATGGAAAAATCCAGACATTACAGTGTCATGGGAGTTCCGGTAACAAGGAACATTCTGAATATTTCATCCAAACATGTTTATGTCCATTTTTTAATGTAGATGTTTTAAAACAAGATTTTGACAAGACATACATAGAAGATGATACCATTTTACTAACTAACATCTTCAGCAGTGTATGAAAGTTTTACCTAAAGACAAACAGCATAGGCTACTGGGATGGCAATAAAATAACATCTTTTTGAGGGTATAATAACTAACAATATATCACCATTTTCTTCAAAATGGGAAATAATATGCATCACTTACATCTTTGACTTCTTTAATCTTGCCCTCTAGAGTTTGTTTCTCTTGTCTATGATGAGCAACCTCTTCTTGAAGCTGTTTAAGTTTATATCTGAAGTCAGAACTCAGATTTTCCTTCTCTAATCTCACAGCTTCATCTTTGTCTGAATCTAGTGTCTTCTTTTGATCCTCAAGAGCCTCCTGCACCTGTAAACAAAAACATTTATGCTTTCACCACATGTGATCATTACCCCACCCACCAAAAACATTTCTACCCTGATATCCTTTTTATTAGATACCAAATTCCCTAAAGGCTAATAACTTCATGAATAAAAGGCCCATATGCAGTTGACCATTAAAACTCACCTAAATTGCATTTGCATGTTCATAAAATTGAGTAAAAATTTTGACTTGTAAAGCAGAAACAAGGAATTTGTCTTAATAAACTCTATTATCATTTATTTTCTGAAAATTTTCTCACACTTCAGTATGACAAGCAGCTTTCCTATACACTGAAATTTTAGACCAGTCAAAATCAAAGATGATACAGAAAAAAATTTCAAGTAAAAGAAACTTTTCATCTTTCTATGTAGATTTAGATTTTGCTTGTAACAAGCAATTTCTTTATTTTCCATAGTAATTTCAAAGCCTTATCTAACAGCATCAAACAACATCACTTGGGAATAGGGGCTAATAAAGTTTCCTGCCCTTGTCACAAAATATAAACATGTATTACCATTACTCTAAGCTTGGTCATATTGAAGAACTCATATGATAATCAACAAAATAAAATAATGCATTATCTTTGTGTGCCTGATGATATAAAATTCTGTTTCTTACCCTAATTCTGAGTTCATGTTGTGATTTGTCCTTCAATCTAGATTGTTCACTCTCTAACTTGTCTACTAGCTTTACCAGGTGGGTCAATTCTTCATTCTTGGCCTGTAATTATAGGTCAAATTTCTATTACTACATAATTCTGGAGCAGTCAACAAGTAAGATCTGCTAGTAATATGGCACCTTAAAGGATGGACTGTTGGGCAAATTACTTTACATGGACCAAGTTCTAATTAAGCCTTTCCCATCCGTTCAATTTCTTTCCAACTAGATCTATCTAATGCACTAAAATTTGCATATAAATGATTGAAATAGACCATTCTTTTTTAACCATTTGTTTAATTATAAAATTAGGTCAAGAAGGGAAAGGGGGCATAAAAAGCAGCTACCTAAACCATTCATTATTTGACATTGACTGCAATACCTTGATGATAGCAGCCTGATCAGCAATCTGGCTCTCATATCTTTCCTCTGCACGTGTCAATATGTCCCTTCGCTCCTGGTCCAGTTCAGATCGCATTGTGTCAACTGTCTTTTGTTTCTCCAAGAATAGAGACTCCCTCATTTGTACCAATGCAGAGTCCTGGTTTTGACAATAGAGATAGGTTACATTTTCTGAAATGTGTTTTCAATTATCAACAAAAACACGAAAGTGACAGTTGATTTTCTTGCATATGTCATTTTGTGTAAAGTTTTCTGGAGTATGAGGACAATAACTGGAATATTCAGTGCTCATCACAAAATGGGATATTGAAATGGATAAACAGATAGACAAATACAGATGCATTATACAACGTAGAACAATATTGTTAAACATCTTAAATCAATTGAAAGGTGTCAGTATTTCCATAACTTAATTGCAAACAACTAGGCTATAGCAATGTACAGTCGACACTCGTTATGTCGACATCGGATAAGTTGAATTTTCGCTTAAGTCAAAGTTCAAATCTGGTCCCGTCCTCATCTATTGACATAATTTTTTCAAAACAAAATAATTTTGAACTGAATATTGCCATTGAAATATAGTAGTAAAAGGATAGAAATTGCTCGATACGAGCAATTTCTTTCCTTTTCCTATACTATATTTCAATCATAGACACATATGACGCCCATTAAAATTGGTTGAATATCGTTTTCATCGAAAAATAATCAAAATCGGATGAGTCGAACTCTGGATATGTCAAGGTATTTTGACGGGCCCCTCCGACTTCGACACAACGAGTGTTGACTGTATTCCAAAATACCAATTTTAACAAGTCCTGGCAACTTACAGTTTCTTTCCTTAATGTTTGCAGTGTTTTCTTGTGTTCCTCTATGATGGAAGCTCTACTGAGTTTTTCCTGGTCTGTCCTTTGTTGTAGGTCTACTAGCTGGTCCCTAGTAATAAAGATAGAAGAGTTTTGTAGTGATTTTAGTGTAGGAAATAGCACAGAACTCTTGTGAGTTATTTTGTGAAATCTAGTTTGTTTGGGATAGGGTTACTATAGAATTAAATTATTCTCTGGACATTCAGTCATCCTGCATGTTCAACAGTTTATTAACATACCTTTCTATCAACATGTTTCCAATTTGTCAACCTTTGTGCTCTTTCTTTAAGTCAAATATTTTATATGCAGGTGTACACTATTAAAAATTATTCATTCAAACAATACATGCACTGCATAACTGCAGTTCCAGAATGAATATTTAGTTGGCTGATTTTTGTTGTTTAATCTTACCTAAGCTGTGAATTAATTTCTCTTGACCTTATTTCATCTTGCATGGTAGACAACTTATTGGCCATTTTCACCATATCTTTAAGCATTGTGTCTCCCTCTTCTGAACCCTTCTTGCGAATGTCATGACACTCCTTTTGATTTATGTACAACACAGCACAGAAAATAATGAGGCAAAAGAAGAAAATGCTGTGAACAGCATTTTCTTTTTTTTGCCTCTATGTTTTCCCAAGCCTTTCCTATCAAGGATGTCAAAATCCTGTCTTGTTTCCAAAAGGTCTAATCTTACCTAAGCTGTGAGTTAATCTCCTCTCTAGACCTTATTTCATCCTGCATGGTAGCCAGTTTGTTGGCCATTTTAACCATATCTTTACGCATTGTGTCTGCCTCTTCTGCACCCTTCTTACGAATGTCATGACGCTCCTTTTGATTCTTGTCTCGCTCCTCTTCATATAATCTCGTTTTCTCCTATAAAAAATAGTCAGTTATAAATTCTTTATTTATGTGCTGCAAGGCAAAATAACCTCAACCCTATATTTAACACTAACTTAGATAAGAAAATCCACAGTGATCAAGTGACTATGGTTCCAATTGTTTCCATTCAGCTAAATTCATCATCAATTTGGCCAATCTGATATTATTGGCTCCTAAATCACGGTGGTTAATCACGTGACTCAGAATTTGAAAATAAAAATCAATATTTTTGTCAGTGCTTGACCAATTTGAATTTGGTTTGAAGCAGAGAAGGCGGGAAAATGTCAGAAATTAGCTGGACATGGTGGATTTCTGAAAAATCAACTGATTAAAAAGTTATTGAAGATAAACCAAATATTGGTTGATCTTCAATAACTTTTTTATCAGCTGATTTTAAACAAATCCAACGCGCCCATCTAATGCGTGACATCTGTCCACTTTCTCTGCTTTAAATCGAATTCGAATTGGTCCCATATTAACAAAATTATTGAAGATTTTCTGAAATTGTAGTATCACATGATTATCCACCGTGTAAATGGTTGATTTATTTCATTGAAAATAACATCAAAAGTGTCTATACATTATAAATACTACTTCATAACCTTGACTTATGACCTTGAGAAAACAAAGAATGTGATTTGTTCAAGTACTGGTTCCTTTGTTATCTTAGTGCATTACACTGAAAACACAACACAGACATGCCATTAAATCTCCTGAAATTTTTGTTTGACCTTGACATATTCCCCTCAGCATTTTGGACAATTCCAATTTGTAATATGTTGCAGACAACAATTTCAAATTGTTAAAATTTCAGCAGTAAATTGTAAACTTGTATCTGAAGAAACAATTGCTTGACTTTGACATATTATCTTAAAGTGACATTTCACAATAATTTTTACATAAATTTTAATTTTATTTTATCTGAAAGAGCATATTTTCTTACGAAAATTCTGAAAATTTCAAGGCAAAATATTGAATCTTTTAAGAGAAATATATATTTTTGTGCTAAAATTAAACAAATTGTTGTGGACAACAATTCAGATTTATATAGAATTTGTCATTTTTGTCTCAACTTAAAAGGCATATTTTTCGCTTATAAATAACAACTTCAAAAAAATGATAGCATTTCTACGCATTAGAATAAACAATCTTTGCATCAAGACATACTACTAAACTAGCAATATCAAATCCAAGTTTTGACTAGATTTTTCAATACTTGTTGTTCTTAGAGCAATAACAAGGTAACTTGAAAGCTGAAAATACCTTCATATAAGATCTAATGGCTAGCCAGATTTGTCTTGGTTAGAGTGAGTTTGGTGGTAGAGTGAAGACAAAGTCATAATTAGTAATTTTGTCAAATTGAAAGGCACTTAACAGAGGATGTCATATTCTTTTCAAGCTAAGAATCACACTTAAGCAAGATGATAACTTCACCTACATCTTGCTTAAAGTTTTAACCTGATTGTTCAAAATATGTGGATGTAAAGAGAGTAAAAACAAAGTTGAAAAGTCGAAAACAGCAATTTTGTCAAATTCAAGGGCACATAAATCAAGATTTAAGATTCAGATGAGGCTGAAAATTACACCCATGCAAGATCTTATCGTCAGTAAGATTAGGTTAAAGGTTTGTGTTGATTGGTGGATATTATTTGTTGTTTGAGTAAAAATAAGGTCAAAAAATGGTAATTTTTGTCAATTTCAAGGGCACATAAATAAAGATGTAATTTTCAGATCAAGCTGAAAATTGCACTCTGGCAAGATCTTATTGTCACCACCATTCTGACCAAGTTATGTCTTGATTGGTCAATATTTGTAGTTGCTAGAGTGAAAACAAAGACTAAATAAAGCCGAAAATAGCAATTTTGTCAATTTCAAGGGCACATAACTCATGATATAAAATTCAGATCAAGTTGAAAATTGCACTCAGGCAAGATATTATTGTCTCAACCATTCTGACCAAGTTTGGTCTTGATTGGTCAATATTTGTAGTTGCTAGAGTGAAAACAAAGTAAAAACAGCCATTTTTCAATTAAAGGGCAGATAACTCCAGACTTTATGGTTCAATCAGAATCAATAGAAGGAATCTGATAGAGGACCACCTAAGCATCATTCCTGTGAAGTTTGGTTGAAATCCATCCAATAGTTTCTGAGGAGAAGATTTTTAAAGAAAAAGTTGACGACCGGACGGACGGACGGACGCACGGACGGACGCACGCACGACGGACACAACGCCATGACAATAGCCCGCTGGCCTGAAGGCCAGTGGAGCTAAAAACAAAATAAATGTGAAATGTCACTTTAAGAAGAGGACAACCACCAACATGTTTACCTGTACCAGTTCATTTTTCTCCGTTTCCATCTTCTTATAACTAGCCTCTATCTTAGCAGCTTTTTTCATGGCTTCATCTTTTTCTGTTTGTAGCTGGTCACAGTTACTGGTTACTGTTTCAACCTCCTGAAACCATTGAGCATGTTGAATTTGTCAAAAACCTGATATAAGGGCCAGTTACATTAACCCTTTCCCACAAATTGACGCTTTTGGACGCCCCACAAAAAAAGGCTTTGGATAACATTGTGGAACATGAAGAAATTGCTTGTGACAATCAATTTCTTCATTTTCCACAATATTCTCTACCAAGAAAGACCAAAAAATGTTAAATGTTTGTTCAATGGAACTTGTTGTTTTCAACACCTGAGTTTGAAATAGGCTAAAAGTTTGGTAATGGGTTAAAACAGTATTTTTGTCTTAATTTTTTTGCCAAGTATGAAGCATATTGGAAGATAATTGTTGGAGGAGTTGTCGGAACACGCATTTGTTGTTTTCTTGGCCGAATCAGGAGCCCTAATTATCAATGGGATTTTCATGAAATTTGCATGTTGTACATCTACAGGTCTTAATGCACACTTGTACCAAGTTTGAAGCAAATCAGACAATAACTGAGGAGAAATTGTCTGGACAAGCACTTATTCATCAAGTCAGGGGGCTATAACTCAAAATTATCCGAGGAAATTTTGCAAAATTTGTGTTTTGCATATCCACAGGTTCGAATGCACACTTGTGCCAAGTATGAAGTAAATGGGACAGTAAGTGTAGGAGGAGTTGTCCAGACAAGGTTTTGCTGACAGATCGACCAACTGCCAGATCAACCAACTGTCAGACCAATTGACTGCAAGGATGATTCCAGGATAACCCCTCCCCACTAAATTCCCCACTGTTCTCAAAACAATTGTCATACAGTAAAGCTATTATGAATTTTTCTTAGGTCCTTCTTGGCCAAACTTTTGCAGTTAAGTCAAATGACAATGAGCATGGCTTTGGACTAGTTGATTCATCCCACCTCTTTCAACTCCTCAATTTGTTCCCTGGCTTTTTTCTGTTCATGGAAGAGTTCCTGTTTGGCAGTTTCTAGCTGCTGAATCAGTTCATCTCGCTCAGCGTGCACCGTGTCCAGATTTTGGAGCCGTTAATTAATATATATGCCATCGTCACTCTATAGATTTGGCATGACTAACTATCAATTAACCCTTTCAAAAACAAGACCTGGTTTTGACATCCCTAATAGGAAATACTTGGGAAACATCGAGACAAAATAAGAAAATGCTGGTGACCAGCATTTTCTCCTTTTGCCTTAATGTTTTCTGAGCTACAATATACACAAATGCTATATAAATATACACCAAATTTGGCGTCTGCAGCAGCTTTAAAATTGGGACACTTTTAAATTTCACAATTTCAGAAAGGTTTAATTCATCCCACCTCTTTCAACTCCTCAATTTGTTCCCTGGCTTTTTTCTGTTCATGGAAGAGCTCCTGTTTGGCAGTTTCTAGCTGTTGAATGAGTTCATCTCGCTCCGCGTGCACCGTGTCCAGATTTCTGAGCCGTCCCTTCATGCTCTCATTTTCTTCTATAATTTGCATGGCCTATAAACATAACACAGCAAACATCTAGATCTAGCATTCAACTGGCTCAAAATATTTTTATAAACAATAAATCTTTACCCATTATCAGACAGAACTTTTTTTAAACAAGTCCAAATTCGAAGATGTTGCAGAGGACAATTTAAAGTAAATGGAATATCACATTTTTGGTTCCATATGGATAGAAAACATTGTGGGAAATGAAGAAATTGCTTGTCACAAGCAATTTCTTCATTCACCACAATGTTTTCTCCAGCCTTTTTTCCTGTGTGGCGGCAAAATGCGTCAATATGTTGAAATGGGTTGATTAAATAATATAAATCTTAAAGAAAAAAATGCTTGTATGAGTTCATCTCGCTCCGCGTGCACCGTGTCCAGATTTCGGAGCCTTCCCTTCATACTCTCATTCTCCTCTATAATTTGCATGGCCTACAAACATAACACAGCAAACATCTAGATCTAGCATACAACTGGCTCAAAATAAATTCAATTACCCAAGTTGAATTACCAGATGGCAAATTAAATTTTGACAGGTCCAAATTTAAAGATGTTGCAGAGGATGATTTCAAATTAATGAAAATTAGCATTGGCATACTTTCCCAAAGAAAACATTGTGGTGAATAAAGAAATTGCTTGTCACAAGCAATTTCTTCATTCACCACAATGTTTTCTCCAGCCTTTTTTCCTGGGTGGCGGTAATATGTCAATGTGTCAATATGTTGTAATGGGTATTAATTAAATACATGTAATATATATCTTAAAGAAAAAAATGCTTCAATGAGTTCATCTCGCTCGGCGTGCACCGTGTCCAGATTTCTGAGCCGTCCCTTCATCCTCTCATTCTCCTCTATAATTTGCATGGCCTACAAACATAACACATCTAGATCTAGCCTACAACTGGCTCAAAATAAATTCAAACAACATAGACGTTGATACTGATACAGTTTGTGTACAATGTAAAACAGAAAATATTGAGGCAAAAGGAGAAAATGCTGGTTATAAATTAAGCATTTTCTGCTTTTGTCTCAATATTTTTCTGAGATTTTTCGACAACAGATGCCAATACTGAGATTGTGAAATACTAATGTGACATCATCAAACTAGCAGTTGTGATGGCAACGCTGTTTTTCTGTTTTCCCACAACGTTGATGTTCCCGCGCATTAATAGATGTCATGTAAGCTGTCTCAAATAACCTTACTTTGGGCTACAGCCAAAACAGCTACCCTCGAACCTGTAACATGACCAGTACATTTAAGGTCTCATTTAGAAAAGGATTGATCATTGTTTTGAGTTAATCAACACGACCAATCTGTTAAAGGACATGGCCTTTTATCAACATCAGTACATATCTTTTAAATCTGAAACTCAGCTGGATTTAGCCAAGTAAGGACAACAAGGTAGCTTGGTAATTGTTTTACATCGGCAGTAGAATCACGCGGACATCTTTTTCGACCGTTTTTAGGCTTTGCCTACTTTCATATCAACTAGCAATGTCATATTTACAGAACAACACACAGCAAACATTTATTTTCATACCTCTTGTTTGGTAAACCCGATATCACTGAACTGTTTAAGCTCTTCCCTACGAGTATGAGCTTCACGCTCTAAGCTCTGTGTCTCCTGACGTTTCTTCTTTAGGTCGTCAGAAATTCTGGCAAGTTCTTTGGAGTTGTTTTCTTTTTTATACTCGGACAGCATCAATTTTGTCCTGAAATGAGTGTTCAAGCATTTATTGGGAGAACAGCTCTATAAAGAATTGAAAAGGCTACACAAGCAATTTCTTCATTTTCTACAATGTTTTTCTAACCAAACATAAAAAGATTTTTAAAGTTTCATCACATTAAAATTGCTGTCTGCAACACTTTCAAATTGGAACAGTCCAAAATTTTGCTATCTGGTAATGGGTTAACTGACCTGGCATCTTCAAACATGGCTTCCGTTTCCTTCAGACTCTTTCTGGCATCGGCTAGTGCATTCTGGGTAACTTCAAGGGCATTCTGGGTAGCTTTCAACTCAGCTGATTTCTCCTGAAACAAAAACAAGGGCTGATATCACATGACTTTGTTATGATATGTTTTCCTTTTCTAATGTCTACAAATATGCATTTTTCTTAAATTCTCATGTAAATACTTAATTCCTGATATCAAAAGACCTACCAAAGTATAGTAGGTTCAAAGTTGAATAAGAAAAGTTTACCGTTGTTTTGGTTTATTTTTAGGTAGGACAATTACTTTTACCTCGGTAAAATTAAAGCAAGAAAAAGGTAACTATTCTCGTTAAAGTATTTTGGACATTCCAAACAACTGCCTTTTCTACATCAATCAAATTATTTGATCAATCTCCAACTTTGGAATCATATTCAATATTGTTCATCTATTGGGAGACTAGTCAAAACCAAATATTTGTCGCTTTTCAATGAAAACTTTGTAACTGCAGGTTGTTTTAAGCTGCAGTTGCGAGGTTTTTGTTGAAAAGCAGCGTAATATTAGATCAAGTTATTGACTGTCAGAATACCTTTTCTTCATCAGAAAGACTTTTCCCTTGACGATCAGAGAAACTACTGCCAGCATCATGTTTGTCTCGAACAAAACCCTGAAATAAACATGAAAGCTGTCAAAAATGTACTTAAAAGGACTACCAATCCATTCCTGCATGATGCTTTTGGAGGCCTTATACGTTTCATGGCTTTTGAAAACATTGTGGAAAATGAAGAAATTGCTTGTGACAAGCAATTTCTTCATTTACCACAATGTTTTCTACACAGAAAGGCTACAAAATGTTAATTCTTCACATTGCAGTGAAATCTTTGACTTTGGACCAGTAAATAAAAGTTTAACCCTTTCCAAAACAAGACCTGGTTTTGACTTCCCTAATTAAATAAGTTTGGGAAAACATTGAGGCAAAAGAAGAAACTGCTGATAATCAGCAGTTTCTCCTTTTGTCTCAATGTTTTCTATGCTATATCATACATAAATTTAATCATAATCAACATGCATTTCGCTGTCTTCAGCAGCTTTTGAATTGGACCATCTTAAAAAAATTTGTTTGGGAAAGGGTTAATGGAGATGGACAGTTTAGACAGTACTGAATTATTTTTATATACGAGGGCCCATCAATAATTTCGCGAACTAAGTCTACTATTCAGTTACCCGTTGACGTATTTTCACGAAATTTGGTATGCTTAGAGCTCATTCAATTTCCAACCGGCTCATCTTATTAGAAAACGATGACGTCAAAACAATATGACGTCATCGAATAATTATGACGTCATGTCAATAGCGTTTGTTTTGAAAATGACGTCATCTTGCATTTTTGAGCAACTCCTTATGAGTAAGTTTTATGTATATCTCAAAAATTCCTGTACAGACATCCGTGAAACTCTGCATGTATTGTAAAGAGATTTATGTTTATCGAATAGCGTTATTTGAAAGCGGATACGACTCTACAGAGACGGTAGAGAGATAAGAGAAAATGAGTGATTTTACTAGCAGACCGGATACTATAAAGCTGAGAAGAAATCATCTAAAATCCTAGAATTTATTCTTGAAAATTGAAAATAAGGTGTTCAAATAGTAATAAGACACTTGGGTGATTTGTATGATACAGCTAAGGGCAGTATGACCAGTAATCTCGGAATGCGCCGTGCATCGGCAGGACGGGTATCGCACTGGCCGCTTCCAGGCCGAATGGGGCAGAAGGTAAAAAGGCGTCGTAAATAATACCAAAGTTATAATGATGACCGCCACAACTTTTCAAATCAAATAAATACATGTGACATGACGTTGATGCATCATTATTGAGTCGGAAAGTAAAAAACAAATTCAATTTGGAAGCATTGTTCTTCATTCTCACCCTCACAATAATTGATTTCCAGATGTGCCGGAAAGACAAATGTTGTAATTTTCATCAATATTCGAGGAATCAAACTGAAACTTTTTATGTCTATATAAAGTCGAGTAAGTACTTATAATTTTGCAGCAGTAATCAAATCTGATCTGCCACCGGCGTTAATGAGTTAGCGCGCAAAAATTATAAGGTCCGGAATTCTGCCGCGCTATGACAGCGCGTCGCGCAATAGCTAACGCGTTAAAAAGACCTGTATCGAGAAACTGACTATAGAAATATTATCAAACCCTCTGCACAGCACAGATTATGCAATTTGCGACTTCTAGTTATTTCCAAACCTTAAAAATAACTTACGGGGTGAAAAAAGTGAGTAAAAAGAAGAGTTTGGGTGTGACAATTACAAATGTTGGCGGGACATGTCACGTGACGGGCTGCAGCACGTGCCACAGGCGTGGGTCAAGAGGTGTAATTAATGCAAACTGTTCAGGGGATGTTACTTTTATAAGTAATTGATAATGTTTCTAAGTTTATCAACGTATTTTTCTGATATAATATTAGTTCGCGAAATTATTGATGGGCCCTCGTAGACACTTTTGATTGGCATCAGAAATAAGTCTTGAAATCTGAATCAAAGAATTCAAGGCATAATTTTGTATTACCACTCTCCTGCGACATGTTTAGCACAAAAGTCAAATTTTCTTGAATTTTAGAGATTTGTTATACATGATTCTTATCCTAAACGTGTCTAGAACATTTGTAAGCAACGAAATATGTCTTAAATGCTGTAGGGAAACTGGGCCCTGATGTCAACATTTCAACACTGACCTTTGGCATTGAGGTCACAAACAGGCAAGTTCGAGTTGGTGACTTTTCCCTGGGTTAGGGTTGTGACCTTGACCTTCTATTATTATGATCTTTATATCCACTCAAAAGCAATAATTCTCATTATTGTGTGTAAACATTGATTAACCCTTTTCCAAAAGCGAAATATTAGGGTGATCCACTTCAAAAACTGCCACAAAGGACAAAATGGATGTTATTTAAGATAGGATTTGTGTAAAATATGACACAGAAAATATTGAGACAAAAGGAGAAACTGCTGGTTATCAGCAGTTTCTTCTTTTGTTTCAATGTTTTCCCAAGTCATTTCTATCAGGGACGTCAAAACCAGGTCTTGTTTGGGAAAGGGTTAACCTTCTCTTGTTATGATTTATTGCTGAATTATAGCTATTCTATATCGTCGCTTTTCTGCAAAAACCTTGTATCTGCAGCTTGTTTTAAGCTGCAGGTACGAGGTTTTCGCAGAAAAGCGACGATATATAAAATCCACTATCTGAGGGGAAATAATTCTTATTACAGTGTGTCAATATTTTACTGACCTTTGGCATTGAGGTAACAGACAGGTATATTCTCTTTGGTGACCTTTCCCTGGGTGGCCGCTGCAACCTTAAACCTTTCCCAAACGACAAAATTTTGTACTCTTCCAATTCGAAAGGTGCTGCAGACGACAATATCAAGTGTATGGAATTTTAATTTTTTTGGTGTTTTTGTTTAGAAAACGGAGTGGGAAATGAAGAAATTGCTTGTCACAAGCAATTTCTTCATTTCCCACGATGTTTTCAAAAGCCTTTATCATGTATGGCATCAAAAGGCGTATATGTATGGGAATGTGTTAACCTTCTCTTGTTCTGATTTATTGCTGAATTATAGCTATTCTATATCGTCGCTATTCTGCCAAAATCTTGTATCTGCAGCTTGTTTTAAGTTGCAGATACGAGGTTTTCGCAGAAAAGCGACGATATATAAAATCCACTATCTCAGGGGAAATAATTCTTATTACAGTGTGTCAATATTTTACTGACCTTTGGCATTGAGGTCACTGACAGGTAAGTTCTCGTTGGTGACCTTTCCCAAGGTGATAGCTGTGACCTTGACCTTCTACAATTATTATCTTTAACACCAAAGTTAATTCTTATTATTGTGAGTTAATATTCAACTACAACTTACCTTTGGCATTGAAGTAACAGACAGGTAAGTTCTCGTTGGTGACCTTTCCCTGGGTGAGGGCTGTGACCTTGACCTTCTCTCTTGTTCCATCTCTCGTCGAATTCTGTCAGTCTCTCTAGCGATCTCTTTCTGCGCCGCATCCATCGCATCATGGTCATGTGACGGTTGTGAACTCCTGGGAATTATTTAATGAAATAATTTTAACCCATTGCAAGATTTTAAACAGGTCTAAATTCAAAGCTGTCACAGACATGAGACGACAATTTAAAGTGACTGAAATTGTTCATTGTTTTGTCTCTTTAAGTATGAATCATTGTGGAAAATGAAGATATTACTTGTCACAAGCAATCTCTTCATTTCCAACAATGCTTTCTCAAGCCTTTTTTTTGTAGGTTGTCAAAAGGTGTCTTCATGTGGGAACGATTTAATTGTATGATATTAATCCATTTCCTAAGAACTAGCACTGATAGGATTTGACAGCCTTGATGTAGAGAGAGAAAGAGCTTTGACAGAAAATGCTAATGAGAGAATGCTGATTACCAAACAACATTTCCGCCTTTTAATTCAAAGTTATATCTAATAAACCAGATAACTTTGGATTTTGGACTTTCAATACCATCAATTTTGTCATTTGCAACAGCTTTCAATTAACCCATTACCAAACAGCAAAATTTACACTGGTTTAATATCAAAGATGTTGCAGACGACAATTTTAAGTGAATGAAATTGTAGATTTTGTTGGCCTTTCTGGTTAGCAAACATTGTGGAATTTCTTCATTTTCCACAATGTTTTCCTACACCTTTATATTGTGGGGTGTCAGCAGGTGTCAATATGTTGGAATGGGTTAAAACCAGTCTGCATTTTTTTCTTTGGGAAAGGGTTAAATTGAAACAAGCTTTTAAACAGTAATTCAGACATATTGTGGCTGCTTCACCTAACCATAGACTCTGTTTCTCTCATCAGTATTAAGAGGGGGGCGATAGCGCTGTTGGTAGCACATCAGACTGACAGACTTTCACTCATGCTATCTAGATTTAGATCCCCGGCGGCAGCAAATATCCTTTCAGACAAAATAGTTTTCCACTGATGGTTTGATAATCATTAACCTATGTTGGCAAGAAGCACAAGGCTCTGTAAGGATGTTGTGGTAATACTGGTATGAGAAGTTTAGTTTATTGGGGGTTTTATGCCGTTTTCAACTGCTGTGGTTATATCGCCTTGGCTGGAGCACCTAACCATGGGTTCCTGTTGTTTCTCATATATACCAGTACTACCACAACACCCTAACTGAGCCTCCAGCTGCTCGCCAACATAGGTTAACCATATCAAACCATAGGTGTGTGACATTTTTGTCAGAAAGGATATTTGCTGCGACCAGGAGTCGAACCCGGGACCTCTTGGGTGAGAGGCAGATGCGCTACCAACTGCGCTATGGCCGAGGCACTGATATGAAAAATGACAGAGTCCAAGGTAAGTTGCACCACATTATGACCATAGCAGTTGAAAGAGGCATTAAACCCACATCAACCAATCTCACGAGTTTTACCGTAAGATCCTTTCAGAGCCTCCAGCTGCTCATCCAACTTAGGTTTACCATTATTAGCCCTTTGGTGGGAGAAAAATGTTTGAATTTGAGGAGGTATAGTATCCCTTTCCCAAACAATACCTGCTTTTGATGTCCATAAAAGCAGGGAAAATATTGAGACAAAAGAAGAAACTGCTGATAACCAGCAGTTTCTCCTTTTGTCACAATATTTTCTGTGCAAAATTGTACACACATCCTTTCCTTTTTAACATCAGTTTTGTAATCTACAGCAGCTTATGAATATAGGACCACCCCAAAAATTTGATGTTTGGGAAAGGGTTAACTGCAGCCAAGAATCGAACCCGGGACCTTATGATTGAGGGCCTAACACTATATCAACTATGCCATGGCTGTGGCTTGGTAAGGATTTACCCTTTCCTTAACAAGACCTGGTTTTGATGTCCTTATTTTCTGTCATTGATTGATTGATTGATTGATTGATAGATTGATTGATTGATTGATTGATTGAAGAGTATCTAACACCCCAAACAAATTTTCAGGTAATTTATAATGACTGGTACTCCTAACCATGGTATTTCTGGAGATAGTTTAAACGTCGGATCTATGAGCCACCTGAGCATCTCGTTCCGCTAAGTTGATTTCACTAGGATGCATTCATTAGCCCATTATCCAGTTTTAGAATTTTAGACTGGTCAATATTCAAAGATGTTGCAGTATACAATTTTAAGTGATGGAAATATAAATTATTTTGTCTTTTAGGGTAGAAAAGATTGCAGGAAATTAACAAATTGCTTTCGACAAGCAATTTCTTCATTTCCCACAATGTTTTCCACCTTGAGGGGCCTAAAAAAGCTTTATTGTGTGGTAATGGGTTAAGTTGGGTCAAAATACTGGTTAACCCTTTCCCAAACGGCCAAATTTGGAACTGCTTCCTTTTGAAAGGAGGTGCAGACCGCAAAATACGTGTTATTTTGTGTATGAAAGTTGTATATTACAACAAAGAAAATATTGAGGCAAACGGAGAAAATGCTGATTATCAGCATTTTCTTCTTTTGCCTCAATGTTTTCCCAAGCCTTTTCTACTGTGGATGTCAAACCCAGGTCTTGTGTGGTAATGGGTTAATCCCTGTAAGAAACTGCTTTGGAAAATATTGAGCAATAGAAACAAGAAAATATATTGACTATCAGCATTATTTCACCATTTCTTTCAACATTTTCTATGCTATAACATATAAATCATCTCCTTTGCTAATGTCTTGTTGTTGTTGTTGTTGTTGTTTTTTTGTGTTTTTTTTACAAGATTCTTCCTTTTGAATTGGTCTATAATTTTGTCATTTGTTTTAATTTGAAAGCTGCTGGAGACAACAATACAGATGTTGTTAAAGACAACATTACATTTTGTGTACAATTATGTAAGGCACAAAAAATATTGGTCACGGCAAAAGGAGAAAAATGCTGACAACCAGCATTTACTTCTTTTGCCTCAATATTTTCCACAGCCTTTTCTAAAAGGGACATCAAACGCAGGTCATGTTTGTGAAGGGATTAACCCTTTCCTAAACAAGACCTGGGCCCCGTATTACTAAACATCTTACGATCTAGTTTTTGTGTAAACTGTGTAACAAGGCATCTGATTGCACGAGAAATCCGACTGAGCCAATCAGGGCTGTTGTTACAAGTAATTATGCAAAAATCAAACATACAACCGTTAGTAATACGGCCCCCTGGTTTTGACGTCCCTAATCGAAATGGCTTAGGAAAACATTGAAACAAAAGAAGAAACTGCTGATAACCAGCAGTTTCTCCTTTTGTCTCAATATTTTCTATGCCATATTTTACACAAATTCTATCTTTAATAACATCTATTTTGTCATTTATAACTTTTTGAAGTGGATCACCCTAAAATTTTGCCGTTTGGGAAAGGGTTAAATCAATAAAAGCATAGAAAATAATATATCTATATAATCAAGTAATTCATCTAACAAACAATGATAATCACACATGCTATACTGAACTCTTTCCCGAGCAGTGATGCCCTTTGATGCTCTAAATAAAAGGCTTAACTTGGAAAACAGAGAGGCAAAAGAAGAAAATGCTGATAACCAGCATTTTCTCGTTATACCTCAATATTTTTGTACTATATTTTACACAAATCCTATCTACCGTATTTCACCTTATAGACGCGCCCTCCCTAATAGACGCGCCCCCACTATATTAACAATCTCGGAAGCCATGGGACACCCCTCCCACCTTCACCCGACCTTACCTTGACTGTAGAATAGACTGTAGAGTAGACGGTAATGGCAAATTCCGAACTCAAACTCCACCAAACTTCATCTTTGTGATGATCATACTTGTGGAAAAACGCTTTATCTCAACAAGTAAAGCGTCTTATAATAGGGTATACGGCTCGGGCAATCCCCCTCTAGGTAGAATTGAAATTCATTCGGCCCGGTATGAGCATTGATAAAGTTTCCTTTTTCATTCCCCTTGCAGAGTCACACCCTATTACCGGCTATCACTACAGCAGTTGCTAACCTTGGGCAGTATGATCTATAAATAGCGGGTGTACTGGGTAGGTCATACTTTTTCCATCTTTGCTTTTGTGTTAAAGCCTTTCTCAGCTATATTTGTAGTGCACTTGGCTGGCCATACATTTGAGCACCTACATGATAAATATTAGCCCAAAGAATCCCTAAACAACAAAATTATTCATCGACAAAGTCGTAACTTCACAATTTTTTACGTAAAATCCAACTTTCAGTCCATATAATGAGAAAATGATAAGACGATCATTAGAATTAATATAACTATTAAAATAGACAATCAATTTTCTTACACTGTGTAAATTTAGAGAACTGTCTGGATTGAATTAACTTCAGACTGACCGATTAAAACTAAACACTGATGCCGATTTGGCTATCACGAACAGCATATTGAAAATTTGAATGGCAAACCCGGACATAAGTTGATGGCAACACAGAACAATATGTCTTGTTGGAAAAGCGGCATCTCTTTCAACAAGAAATTGCATGAAAGGAGCATAAATAATGAATTAACACCATTTCTTGATAGACTAGCCAATTTCTGAATTATAGACATAGAAATCATCTAGATATGGTTGAAGCTGAGTAACACAAAATTGAAGGACGTATGCAACCATTAGTTGTAGATGATAGTTTGTCGGTTAAGGTATACATCCCATCATTAAAAACACCACTTTTTAGCCGTATGAAATGCATCAAATTACACACATTTGTACATACACTTCTGATAAGTTGATTCAACGCGCCGGGTTTCAAGATTATGCTTCAAAAGGAAAATAACTTACAAATATTACTTTACTATATATTCATATGCAGCGGAGGTAATTTTGAACATTTCTGTCAAATATTTCTGTAAGTATGCATTGATTCAAAATTCTAAACCGTTCAAAATGGTTATGTTTAGAATGGAATTGTAACACAGTTTAGGAATTACTGACACTTATCAAATTCACCTCTGGCTCTTTAGTGCTAATGATGGGTTGCAAACCTTAAAAAAAACTACACATACTTTACAGTGAAAATTGTGGATTTTACATCATGTCGTCGCTGTTTCAGGCACACAATATGACTGTAATATTCTTAATGGGGTTAAATTTCATTTAGTCAGACTTAACTTAAATAGATGGAACCCACGCAGATATATGTATATGAATCCTGCTATTTCAAAGTCGGTCAATGAATCTTCAAACACTTCGATCGAATGTTTTGCGCGGTGCAAATTTGTATTTTTCATTGCGAAACGATTTGGTTTATTGGGGGTTTTACGCCGTTTTCAACTGCCATGGTTATATCGCGGCACCTTGAGCGCCTAACCATGGATTCCTGTTGTTTCTCATACAAGTACTAACACAATAGACTAACCGAGCCTCCAGCTGCTCGCCCACATAGCTTAACAATATCAAACCATTGGTGGGTAACATTAGTTAGAAAAGATATTTGCCACGGCCGGGGATCGAACCCGGGTTCTCTCGAATGAGAGTCAGATGCGCTATCAATGTTCAGCGTTTTGGCCTCATTGCGAAACGAAGAAGAGATATCGGTGATAACGGATTATCAAGCAAGAATCTGTTGATATCGATAAAACATCATGATTGTCTTCATAAAGCACATGATTGCAACTAGCCTAGGTAAGTGAATACAGAAACTAGTGAAGGATCAAAGATCAGTCAGCTAGGTAAGGATCTCTATGGATAAGGCTAGAAATCTCCCTAAACGTCTGAAATGGAAAACTCAATTTTCAAAACATGCAAATTGATAAATATCTCGAGCTGTATTGTTAGATCTATACCTAAATCATATGAAAATTGATTTTGTACAATCAAAACGATCCGACATGTACAGATAACTCCGTAAAAAGAGGCATTCTTTTGGAAATGGTTAAAAATGTTTATTTCTTTATTCTGTGTTATGTTTCACCTTGCATGGTGAAGTAAAGCCGAGTGGTCATTGGACAAATAGACCTCTCAATAAAAGTACCCAACCTCCAGCTGCGCTCTCACATAGATGATTCACTCCCATTGGTGAGAGACAAATGACTTTTGTCAAATGTAAGAATGGATACTGGTCGGCCTGGGGTTCGAACTCGCAACCCCTGGATTGACAGACTCCGACGTTAACTGGACTCGGCTTAAACAGATACATGTTGAAGCAAATACTCTTTATAAAGCAAACCGCACGGAATCTCGGACAAACAAAAGAGCTTTGTCCGTATGATTCTAAAACCACACAACTGCAGCTTGAATGAAGCCGTGGTTACGAGATTTTCAACAGCTAAAACCGCTTGGACCATTCTATTTATAGCGTAAAATTTATCCCTATTAACCATAAGATTCCATTTCCTATATTATCAATAGCAATGAACTCTGTGCTAAAAGTACACTAGATTTACCGTTATAAGTATTGACAAACCGTTTATGTAGGCCTAGTTATAAAGTCTCGCAACTATGGCCACATACGAGATTTTATAACAACACATACGATGCACTATTGTTTCACCAAAATAGCGCCACTGTTAACTGGATAAAAACATTCTCCATTTATCTGATTTTAATATCAAATAAATAACAACGACATCGCTGTATTGTCCACCCAAATTAACCCGGGACAACTTAATTTTCGTGTGCAAAGTCCGTTAGTTGAGTGCCTTAACCTTAACAAGTGGGGTCATTACATATGCAGATGTCTCGGTTTAATCTTACTAGACAATATAAATGACCATTCTGATATTTGGCTAGTATAATTACCCGGTCAAGGTCAGTAATTATCCTCCAAATAGTGTTCATAATTAAGACTCTTATTAAATTCCCCTGCAAATAATCGAGTTCATAAGCAATAATTAGATAAAGCGGAAACTCACAATTTTAAAACTTAAATTTATATTGCTATAATAGACGAATAACGCAATGGTATTTTTGAGCATAGGATCTAATGTTGAAGGTATTTTTTTAAAGTTAGTCTGTGCCCGATTTTATAAACGCCGGCTAGAGTTAACCAAATGGCCAAGTATCTGTTTCGGTTATTTTTCAATTATTCACATCGGAAAATTTGAATAAATCAGTAAAATATTTTGTTTGTGCTAAACAGCGTTGATACAATCGGGCCTATGATTTGATTTCATGAGATGTAACGCCGTTTTAAACCGGTATGGCCATATTGCAGTGGCTGGAGCACATAACCGTGGATTCCTGGGAAGTTCTTGCTTCATATATAGCTTATTCTTATCTGATGCTCTTTTATCAAACAAAAGTACCAGCATTCATGTAATGTTATAATTATCATCAGCAAATTTTAAATATTTCACACCATGATCACTTGGATAATGAAAAAGAATTGTACATAGACAAGCAAAATAGTATCATTTATGCTGTCTGTGATTGCCTGTTTCAAGTACGAATCTCCTGTCGGTGATCCCCCTACGTGCTGTTCGTGATTGCATAAATTTGTAGCTCACCAAACTTTGTTTGACTATAACGACATAACGGAATAGTTGATTGTCTTCACAAGCAATCAGTTGGTAGATAATATACTAGATATCCATTCTGTAATAAAATTTCTAACATTTGCTTCAGTGTTTTTCTGCTATTTGCATGGAAAGATGAATTTTATATGCAAATATGTGAAGTTTCGACTTTGTTAGTGAATCATTTTTTTGTTTGAGGACTCTCTGTGCTAATATTTGACATGTAGGTGCTCAAATGTATGGCAAGCCAAGGGCACTACAAATTATAGCTGAGAAACGCTTTTACACAAAACAAATATGGAAAAAGTATGACCTACCCAGTTCAGGCGCTATTTATAGATGAAACTGCCCAAAGGTTAGCAACTGCTGTAGTGATAGCCGGTAATAGGGTGTGAGAGTGACCGTTTATGCAGTTTATTTCAAAGCCCCGTAAGAGGTCGCGTTTGATTTGTAAATTAAGAAGTGGAAAGCGAATTGATAGTACTCACACAAATGAAAAATAAATCATTTTTGCCAAAAATGAATTAATGAATATGGACAGATACCACGGGAAGTATGTTTTATTATTTTGTAAAGTGAAGAAGAAGAAGAAATCAAAACATTCCGAACACACCCGCCTTTTCAAGACAAAGGACTAGACTGGCAGGTAACTGTAGACTGGATGACAGTTACGTCGCTTCGTCTCTACCGATTTATACATGTACCCGGTGTGTATTTATAAGATACAACGTCATCTACTGATAAAGTGACATATCTTGATCGATAATTTACGGTAGGTTCATTTTCTACATTCAGCGAAGCACTTTAAAATTCAGGAAAAGTGGTACGAAATAAGCGCGCCTCCTCGGCGTTTTGCATCACGCCGGGGCGCGTCTATTAGGTGAAATACGGTATATTATTGTCCATTTTGTCATTGGCAGCAGGTTCCAAATTGGAACGGTCTAAAACTTTGCTGTCTGAAAATGGTTTAACCCATTCCCAAACAAGACCTAGTTTTGAGGTACCTAGCAAACAGAGAAGGCTTGAGAAAACATTGAGACAAAAGAAGAAAATGCTGATCATAAGCATTTTCTCCTTTTGCCTCAATGTTTTCTAAATCTATATTGTAAACAAACTTTACCTTCTGTAATATCTAATTTGTCATCTGCAACAGATTTCAAATTGGATGACTCAGTATTTCGTCATTTGGGAAAGGGTTAAATTTCCACAAACAATTTTCAGGTATATGGGCAAATTGCCATGGTAACGGTAATAATATCCATAATTCCTATCAGGAAATTTCACAGTAGAGGTTTTTGTGTTTTTCAATAATAGCAGTCTGAATGCTTTGATGAATGATATGATTTGATACCCTGATGAAAATTAATACAACCCCTGTAAAAAAAAGTTCAAGAATGTATCTAAGTTCAATAACTGTTCTAGAATGTTCTAGAATGTTAAATGGCAGTTCTAGAACAGTTCTAGAAGTGACATTTAACATCCTAGAACAGTTCTTGAACTTACAATGGTTCTTGAACTTTTCGCAGGGAAATTTTTCTCCCTACCCCATTCCAAAACAGTTACACGTTCAGAGGCTTGACAAAAGAAAGGCATGGAAAAACATTGTGGGAAATGAAGAAATTGCTTGTGACAAGCAATTTCTCAAATTTCCCACTAAGTTTTCTACCAAAAAAGACTAAAAAATTTCATAATCTTAAAATTGACGTCTGCTACACCTTCAATCGCGACCCTCGAGACTGTTTGCAACCTTTTGCCGTTTGGAATGAGTTTGCAACATGATCTCGAGCGTAATACAGTGACCGCCATATTAAAAGTGAAAGTAGACGCGCGTAAATGACGTCATCAAAACAAATCAATCCTTTAGCTAACGTTATGATTCAAGTAAAATATACTGTCAATAATCGGTAAATCACATCAATTCTTTTATCTGGTGAAATTTTGTCACATTTATGAGGATACAATCGACTTTTGAACGCTGTTTGTTTCATATATTTTTCTGGCGTAGATTTAAATAGTTGTTTGGTTTGCTTCCGTTGTTATAGACCAGACTACCGTTGTTATGCTTGCGGAGTGATATGGGCAGGATCGGCTCATGGCGGCTTCTGTAATACGTTCGAGCCGATCTTGAGTAACGATAAGATCCGAGAATATTCGAATGCTACACCTTTGAATTTGGCCCAGTCTAAAATTTTGCTGTCTGGCAATGGGTTAAAAATAGAGAAGCTACATAATTATTTAGTCTTTTCCCAAACAAAGCCTGGTTTTTACATCCCTAGTAGAAAATGTTTGGTAAAACTATGAGACAAAAGAAGAAAATGCTGATAATCAGCATTAGGGTGAAGTTCAAAAAAATGAAGTTTTTTTTAAAATCAGAGCCTGAATGAATATATTCTTAAGAATAATGTTCTTTTTGGATTAAAACTATGCCTTTCAATAGTGTTAAACAGCATGGAAAATTTCATGAAAATCGAACCATCCAAACCAAAGTTACGGCGAAAAATATGCCCAAAAATGTCCCAAGTGCAACGTAAAAAGCGTGACATTTTGATACATTCATCAATTTCAAATGTTGTTTTAAGAAAAGCGTGATGCTTCATGTACCTAAAAGATCCTGCTATTGGAAAGTCATCAATTAAACTCAAGGTTCTAATGTAATTCAGTTATGTGGCACTATGTTTGCTGGTTCAAGTTTATGCATTAATGATGATACCCCCTGTGAAAAATGTATCCTCCCGAATAACTAATTTGGAATTTGATCAAGTACATTTCATAATTTATCCTCAATTTACACTTTGAAAGGTATCCAAGGCATAGCAGTATGTCTTATGATTAATTTTCAATTGCAAATAAACTAATCTTGAGCAAGACATTTCAGAAAATAACATTTTTAAACTGCTACCTGAATTTGTCCCAAGTGCAACGCTTTGAGGTTTTAGATCCATAAAAGAAGCATTACCTGCCTAACATGTTGTTTTTCCTCATTTTTCAAATAAGCAAGTCAGAAAACATAATTCATGGGCAATTATTTGCAATTCTTTGCGTGCTGCCTTCCTAAATTTTGCCGAAAGTGATGTCCCAAGTGCAACGCATTTTTCTAAGCAAACTCAGAGCATTGTGAAACTTTAAAAACAGACTGAACTTGCCATACTTTGGTTTTATTTTATTGTTAAAATATACATCTATCAAATAACAGCATTGGAAAAACTTTGTTATGCCATACGGAGAAATTATTTGGAAATGAATAGCTTATTTTGGCGAAAAATGTATTCAGTGGAGTTTTTTTCAGGACTCAAAATTTGCAAAACAATCTTTTTTTGCTTTTATTTATCGCTTATTCAATGTAGCTGTCTGTCGCAACAATAACTTAAGTTTGACTGTCTTTTGACATGTTTGAGTAACTGTTTTACAACGAACCTTAAAACGTTGCACTTGGGACAAAAAAATCTAAAAAAAGAAATTACATTCTGGAATCTTTATTCTTTCAAAGAAATTGCGCTGATATGCAAAGAAAATGAAGAAACTAACTGTAAAACTTCCCTTTAAAGGAAAACAAGTGAACACTAAATAACAAAACGAACCAATCAAGACAAATATTTGATTCATATTAGGTGTGTGCCTGCTTAGAATGAAACATAAGTCTATTCATGGTGCAGAATATGTTTTAAATGGTGTAGATTATGTTTGGTATTTCTGATGCTAAGAGATAATCTCAAAGGAACACAGTTGTTACTGTTTAGAAGGTCAATACAACTACAGTTAGACCGTTGCACTTGGGACATAATTGATATTTATGCTTTTTACTACTTTAAGTACAGAATTTATCAATCTTATCGATTGATTCAAACTTTGTCGTCAGGTCATCAAATTTGTCCTATTTTACTATACTATGACGTCAATTACTGTGTCATGTTTGATATTTTGGCATTATCCATTGAAAGTCTACGCCAATGGTAATCACATACTCTGAGTGACACACATCCAAACATTTATAATCATCGGATGAAATCAAATTTTCTTGTTCGTTAAATCAAACAATTTACTTTTATTAGTTAACGGTGTCACATGAACTTTATAAACCCAGTTGGAAACTGTAACAGACTTTTAATTTTATTCCATTGACAGCTTATGACTCGACAATGAAATCTCTTACTGATTAGGCGAATTTGGCATCGGTTAAAACGTTGACTGATGTGCAGAGAGTACCTTTTTTTTACAAGTCTGTAAAATTACAGAACTTTTTATCAAAAACTAGAAAAACGAAGCTTTTAAATCGAGTTCAATTCAATTTCAAGAGATTCCAAAATATCTACAATACACAAACCTCAAATTTAAGAAATGCTTTTAAAGAATACTTTGCATGGTACCAAAGTCAAACTAAACTGTCATTATTCAACACCTTACATTTATCATGGTGTTAACCTCACTCATTGTCATGTTTATATAAAACATAATTATGATCTCTTCTTACCAGGAAACCTTAAATTCGAAGAATCTGATTTTTGTCCCAAGTGCAACATTTTATTTTATTAAGATATGTTGATGACCAGTCTTAGAATTTTCTGAGGTTCAAGGGAAATATCAAATTTACCATTTTATGACTTATTTTTTTGATTTATTATCATTTTCAAACCAATGGAAAACAACCAGCGTGATTAGCATACATAAACTTAAGCATTCAATTCTAAGGGACTGAAGTGTGCTGTTTTGAATATTTTTCATGCTCAAAGTTCAAATTTCTTACATTTATTAGTTAATCGATATACATATGGCACATAAGTACTAAAATATTAAGTGAAAAATGTTCTTTTTTGCCACAAGAAACCTTATTGACATATCTTTGTCCCAAGTGCAACGCATTGAGGAAAAAAGGGCAGCTTTTTGAAGGTCATGTTTTACCAGATTTAATCATTGTATCGCTCCGAAATTTTTAGAGCTGTTTTGAATGTATTGAAGTTAGATAAAAATATATTAATTGCAATATATATGTAGACATCAAATGAGTGAGATAACTTTTATGGGTAGAAACAATGAATTACAGATGAAATGTATGAAAAAATGGCGAAAAAAATTTTTTTCAAGGAATTTGCTAAAATTAACGTTTTAGAATTATGCACCAAGGTATATTCAATTGAACTTGACAAATGTTTTATTTCAAACGCGAATGTAACAACTTTATGGCGCTCTGCTAAAGAAGTACTGTGTTTTGAAATAAAGTGCCGTTAATGACAAAACCATATGAATTGCACAAACATGGATACTTTCAGAGAGTGATCGCTATTAATTTCTGAAACTTCAACATCTTTAGTAATGATTTATACCGAAACTAAACAGCCACAAGGCTGTTTGATTTTTTACCCCAATGTCACACTTTGACTTCATTTTTTTGAACTTCACCCATTAATAATTTTCTCCATAAGTCTCAATATTTTCTTGGCCTTTACTTTTTATACAAATCATATTGTTTATCTACATTCATTTTGTTGTCTGCAGCAGATTTTAATTCAGACAACCCAAAATTGTTTATGTTTGGGAAAGGGTTAATCCAAGGGCGGATCTAGGGGTGGGGTCAGAGGTTCATGACCCCCCCCCCCCCCCCCCCCTTGGAATTGGCTGAAAATTGAATTTTGACGATATAATATCTTATTAAATGCCATCATTTGGGCTTTAACCCCCCTGGAAAAAAATCCTGGATCCGCCCTTGGTTAATCCATTACCAAACAGCAAAATTTTAGACTGCATGATTGAAATTCAAAGATGTAGCAGACAACAATTTCAAGTGAATGCAATTTTATGTTTTTTTGGTCTTTTAGGGTAGAAAACATTGTGGGAAATGAAGAAATTGCATGTGGTTCGCTAAAATGGATTTTACCTATTTTCAGTGTAAAATAAGAAAATTTTGGCAATTTTGGCAAACTTTGGGGGGCTAAAAAATAATAAAACTCCCTCCCCCCCTAGTCCCCCTGTTCCTACAGACCTGCCTTATGTGGAAATGGGTTTAGCCTTTCCCCCAAAACAACATTTTAGGGTAGTCCTCATTGAAAGTTGCCGTAGATGACAAAATTGGTGTTGTTAAAAATAAGATTTGTGTACAATATAGCACAAAAAATATTGAGAGAAAAGTAGAAAATGCTGGTTATCAGCATTTTCTACTTTTGTCTCAATGTTTTTGCTACAGATCCATATCATATCTTTTTCAGTGCAAGCTGAAACAGTAAATGAGCAGTTTGGATCCTCATCAGACATTGCTTATGGTTTTGAAAGCTGCTCTGAACATGCTTGAATTGAAAGACAGAATGGTATACTGACATTACAATGTATTAACAACAACTTTTAAAACAGTATCACAGACAAAAATGACATAACAATGATCCGAAAAGGAGTCTTAATATGTTTCCAAACAACAGAATTCATATAGTCTAATTTGGGAGTTGCTGCAGTAACCAAAATGGCAGTAGATAAAAGTGGAAATTGTGGATATTAAGAACAGAAAATATTGAGACAAAGAGGAAAATGCTGGTAATCTACAGTTTATCACTTTGCCCATTTTTTTCCATAATCTTTTCTAGATTATATTTAAGATGCATAAAAATGATTATCGTTTGGAAAAAAAATTCTTCAAACTCATTTTAACAATGACAAGATCACAATAATCATTAACCCTGTCCCAAACAAGAGCTTGTTTTGTCATCTTTTCTCTCAATGTTTTCCAAGCTTCTTCTACTAGGGACATCAAAACTATCAAACTAGTACAATATAGCACAGAAAATATTGAGACAAAAGGAAAAAATGCTGATTATCAGCATATTCTTCTTTTGCCTCAATGTTTTCCCAAGCAATTTTTACTATGGACATCAAAACCAGGGCTTGTTTAAGGAAGGGTTAATTAACAGAATTTTTCAAGAGTCTCTGTCTTTCTAACTGCTCCATGCTAATATCCAAGGGTGAACATTTTGTACAATAGTCGTGTTCCACCCTATCCATCATGTCCAAGCAAAGATCACGAACGTCCGCGTCAAATGTCGCTGAATACCCACAATTACGACAAACATGAGTTTGGGATTGGTGCAGATTATCCGGATACATGTCCATTTTGTCCATTTGTTTAGACCCATTTTCTAATTCCTCAATCAAATCTGTAGTTTCAAAATTATCCACCAATCTTATGCTATATCCATCAGTTTCTAATTCGTTTAAAGTGTTGGCATACAAGTCTATCTCTTTAATCTCATTTTCTAATTCCTCAATCAAATCTGTAGCATCAAAATTATCCTTTGAACTTGTGCTTTCCATCGGAGATTGAAATGATGGTGATGTACTTCTGCTAGCATCAATGGAAAAGGATAGGTTATAAAGCTTATCAAATTCTTCAAAAATCCTTTCCATGTTATTTTGACCTTCCACATCTCTATATGAATCAACTATTTCAGTTTGATCAGAAGCGTCTTCTTCAATACCTTTATGTGAAATATTTTTGTCAATATCACAGTCAGGATGTGAATCATTTAGATTCTGATTATCCATTATCATGTCGTCGCTTTTCAGCGAAAACCTCGTAACTGCAGCTTGTTTTAAGCTGCAGTTACGAGGTTTTTGTTGAAAAGTAGTGACATTCATTTGATCAAGGGAAGCAAAGCTTTTACTCCAAGAATTGTCTTGATCATTTTCATACATCTCTAGTTCCATTTCATTCAATTCCTCATCTACATTCACATCCAATTCAGAAGAGTCATTGTTTATGGGGTCAATCAAATTATCTTTAACACCTTTTGTTCTTGATATCACTGCAGAAGATGTTTGAACACTATTCTGGTTTGCAATAATCCCTCTTGTATCTTTGAGACTTGGTCCAACCCCAACATCAATTGACTGTGAAAAGGCAGTCTTTTTAGATAAGAGGAGAATATTTTTTCTAGACCTTGGTGTTTCATAATCTAATGATCTTGATGACAGCTGATAATTTTTGTCAAATGAAGCAGTGTATTGATCCTCATTTAAACTGAAGTCTTCTTTCAAACTTGTCAAATGAAGATCTCTAGTTTTTATATCACCATGTCCTGAATGTTCTCCTCCGAACATATTACTAGAGATGTCACTTGTGTTTAGCTGTCTTTTTCCTGTAGAATATCCTGTAAGTCCCAAAACAGTGACTTTATTTTGAAGTTTTACTTCTTCATGTTTTTCTTGATTTTTATTTGAACTTTCATTTTCATTTGTCCATTTATTGTGACTTTCTTGGTTAATATTTGAACTTTCGTTTTCATGTGTCTGCATCCAGTTGACAGTGTTTGTCTTTAAATCAAAGCATAAATTTATTGTTTTTGTGGAACAAACCCTAGATTGAGGAATTGAAAAATCATTATGATTTTCAAAACTTTCTGATTGGTGAACTTTGCAGGTGTCTATTATTTCTGATGATTCAACATTATTAAGCGCGCCACTGCAATATGGCTCTGTAATTTTGGCTTCTATTTCATTAGTATCAAAGCTATTCCTAGCATTGTCCTCAGTCTCAAAAGTACTGATTGCTCCAGTTATGTTTCTAGTTTTGATGTTGTGTTGATCTCTAGACAAAATTTCTAAGTCCAAGGCACCACTTCCCTCCTCTCTCACATTATCACTTGTTGTAAAAGGCACATTCTGTTGGTTTTTCAATGTTTCACTGCTCATTTTCTTATTTGTGAAATCATGTATAATTGGTTTTGCCACTGGTGTTTCATGTATCAAAACTGAACAAACTCTAGATTCAGGATAGTCAGCTACCTCAGTGTTAACTTGGTTAATGTTTTTAATTGGCATAGCATCAAAATTAAATATGTCTGTGTCCAGAAAATGTAGATTATCTTTCCCATTTGATGTGTTACTTGAAAAATTGTCCTTCACATTGTTATAGACATTTCTATGTCCATCTTGACCATCACTATTGTTTTTATGTTGAGATAAGTCAATAATTTTAGCATCATTACTGTGTGATGTATCAGCACCAATTTGTATAAACACTTCAGATTTAAATAACTTTACTAGATACTTTTTGTCAGTATAAAGATGAGACTCCTTATTAATTTGTTTCTCAGATGTTTCAGTGTCACATACTTTGTCTCTAGACATAAGGGGCATGCCATCTTTGTATACTTTAATATCACTGAGAAGTGGAGAAGCTGGTTTCCCTGTATTTTCAGACACCGGGCCATTTCTCGATATCCTAATGAATTCATTAGCACACTGTTCTTTGTTCGGAGTTTCATCACTTTGTGACAGAGAAATTGTGTTTTGATTTTGATTATTCCTATCATTAACATCCTTATAATTTTGTTTGTCTGTTCCTGATAATTTTGCAACATTCTTGTTTGTCAGCAAACACTGTTTACTTCTTTGAGAAATCCTTACGTCATCTTTTGCTTCTAAATCACACTGTACTCCCCTATCATGTGCCATGTAAACCATTTCTTCATTCAACTTCATTTGCAACTTTGAGCACATTTCTTGTAGGAGATGATTCAAGTCTATGAGTGGTATTATGGCAGGTAGCTTGCCATGTTCCGTTTGTGAGACTTCATCAACAGCCTTGGTACTTTGTGAGCTAGTACTGGCTTCTCTAAACACATCATCTGAATCTAGGGTATCAACATTTGTCTCACATTGATAATGGCGCCTCTCTAGAGACAATTCTTTTGGCGTACCCAAACTTCGTCTTGGCCTCCCTTGATTTTTCACAGGAGATTCCTTTGATGTCTCAGTTATCTTTTCCAGTGCCACAACATGACTTTGTTGTAGTTGTTTATCTGCAGTGGTAGCTGCACTAGAATCAGTATCTTTATGGTCCTCCATCTCGAGACTATCATTTTGATTGTCAAGCTTTTTCACCTCGATAACAGTTATTGGTGACATGAGAAGTGGTGAGGCTATTGACGAAGTTGGTGACAAATGTTTGTCATCACGCTCCGATGTTATACTCAGGTATTTACTTGTGCTTGATCCAGAACTGTTCCGCTTCTCTTTTCTCTGTACTGGTGTTAAAGGCCTCTCTCTAATTGGAGGTATGTCATCATTTTCTTGCAGTGAACCATTAAGACTTGATTTGAAAGCTGGCTTGATTTTTGGACTCATAATTTCTGCCACTTCTAAGCTATCCTTTGATTTGAGAGGAGGTTCTCCCGATTTTGACTGGTTATCTGGATTTGGAGAACATGGTCTTTCTAAATTTAGTCCTGAATTACCTCCAGTACCAATTTGATTAACTGTCCCAGAGTCAAAACGAAACACTTCTTTCTCAGACACAAATATACTTGGTAATGTTATTTTGTTATCACACTGCACCTGTCCAATATTATCAATCTCTATGCTGCATTCACTTTCATCTCCACCTAAAGAATTTCTAAGTGAGCGCATAGTTTCAGAGAGTTTAAAAACATCGTTGGCACCGCTGCTTTTTCTACTTGTATCAGAAATACTTGTGTCGTCAGATGAACTGACACTGTTTCTAATTGATAAGGCTTCCTCCTCTTCAAGAAATGTTTTCATATTTGACATGTGATCTTTCCTTTTTTGGTCATCCATTTTGTGTTTACTTTGCTTATCATCTTCTTCTTCGCTTAGAGTTTCAAGAAATATAGGCAGCGATTTTTGACGATTTGAAGCAAACCTACTTCTCTTCATATCTCTATCTTTGTACCCAACAGGGTTACTTGATTGTAAAATCTGTTTCAACTTATCAAAACTATTTTCCTTTGGCAGTGGTAAAGCTCCGATCCTCGAATATTCAGATTCAAAGTTTTCATTGTAATCATTAAATGAACCATACCCACTCAAACCACTAAAGCTTGAATTTGACGAATTGAAAGTCTGTGAACGTCTGAATTTTGACCTTGGGTTAAATGCTAGACTATTTCTTGCCTCTTGTTGATACGAAGCAGCATACAAGTTCTCAAGTGATTGCTGCCATTTTGGTGTACTGGCCCCAGACTGTTGCGCACTTACACTTGGTGGTAAAAAATCTGTATCATCTACATAATAGGGATCTCCTTGATATGACGGAGGTTGGTCCTGATACATTATCATCTTGTTTTCTATTTCACTTTTCTTGTTAAACATTACTCTGTCAACCCAACTTTTCATAAATCTTTCTGGCAAGATACTTCTAGCTTCCTCCAAACCAAAATTTCTGAGAACACTTTCAGCATTGTTACTCATACTAGGTCCAGAGTCATAATGATAAGGCACAGGTTGTGATGGAGGACTGATCCTTCTTGCTCGACCAGAATTCATCATGTCATGGTGGTAGCTGGCTGGACTTGATAACTGTGTATGAAAGGTTGGCCGTCTCATCCATGAACCATTCCCTGCATTTAAAGATTGTGTAAAATCATCAAAAGATTCCGGAGATTCATTCAGACTTGAAGTTACTGATGACAGCAGTGACGTAGTTGAAGATCTACTGGCAACCATTTTGCTTTTCTGAAGATGACTATGCTGTTTAAGTAAGGCAATAGAATGAATGGAGTCCTTAGAACTGCTGAACTTAGATGAAGTTGATCTTGAACTACTTGAGTCATCAGATTTACTTGGTTTCTTGTTGAAGGTATATTTAGCAAATGGATATTCTTCTTCTTCTTCATCTTGTACAATCAGATCTCGCTTCTTCTTCCCTTGTTTGTCTCGCCTCATGCCTGAATCATTGCTGCTTCCCTTCCTTTCATATGGTTGGGGGACCAGATTCTCTCTCGAATTTCTCCTTCCATTGCTGCTTCTGTTTCCTTCATTATTTCTTCCATTTGATTCAAATCCTTGGTTACCTCCTTGATGGTGAGAATAGTTTGACCAATTCTCCCCGAACACACTTTCATGAGTTACAGACGATCTTTTAGAAAGATCAGTATAATCGGACAAAGATGAAAATGTTGAACCAGTTGAAGAGAAAGCTGAGCTAACAGACGAAATCTGAGATCCCTGCCTTTGAATGGTTTGACCCTGTCTTTGTCTCTCCTTTTTGTCTTTATCGCTTGAACTGACTGATGAAGTTGAAAAGGACAGAGACGACTTGGATAGACTCTCGTCGATTGATGACGATTTCGAGATCTGTCTACGCTGCAGGCGGCTATAACTGGGAGCATCAGATGACAGATTGTCAGCTGCTGATTGGCTGATGTTGAATGACCTTGAACTTGCTGGTTCCCTCCAAACGGTTCTGTTTGGTTCCCAGATATCGCTTATAAATCCTGTCAACCTGAAAACGGAAATGAGAAGTGTGAAAACTGGCCCTAATGAATGTTAGATTAACCCATTCCCACAAAAGATCCTAACTGACGTCCCAAAGGATATAGGCTTTGGAAAACATTGTGGGAAATGAATAAATTGCTTGTGACCAGCAATTTCTTCATTTCTCACTATGTTTTATTCACAAAAAGACCACACATAAAATTTCATTCACTTGATATTGTCATATCAGCATCAACATTGAATTTGGTCCAGTATCAAATTATGCCATCTGGTTGTGGGTTAAAATTTCATGAAATATTATTTAACATATCATGGATTGTGCAGGCTGACTAGGATTGAAACTTGTCACTCTGAACATAAGAGCAAGTGATGGCTATTCAAAGTGAAATATTTCTTTTAATGTTCATTAAACCCTATGACGTGGTACTCATTGGAATTGTCTCGATGAGACAATCCCAATGAGTACCCACAACATAGGGTTTGGATTTGAAATAACACATTTAGAATGTCTTCACTCCCTCTTATCTGTTGCCCTGACTCTTATATAATTTTGAGTGTCTAAATAAGCCGGGATCTGGAAAAACGACCCTTATAGCATTTTTCAAAATTGAGATCAGCCTGTTGTCAAATGGAGCCCAACATGCATCAATGCTGCATTCTTTAAGTTACTACAGGTCACGACGAAGCTACTGGAGAACAATATGGTTCCTGATCAGACTGTGCGTTTGCACAGGCTGATCTGGATCTATGTTGGGCTCAAAAGCCTTGAGGTACGTTTTTCCAGATCCTGGCTCAAATGTTTTTCTCTGTCTCACAATGTGTTCACTTTTCAAATCCAACATCTGGTTGACCTATCACGAATCTGATCTGTTTCCCATTTAATGGTTGGATGGACCCTTCGGATGAAACCTTTTAGTTTGATGGGTTATATTTATCTAATATGAATACAATAATGGGAATATTGTCGAAGTTCTGTTTAGAAAATATATTTTAATTTAACCCTTTCCAAAATTTCTTTTTTTTTTCAGAATAAAAGCAAAACCTTAGGCTAGAAAAACAAAGATTTACTACTTCTGTTATAAACAAGAGTTGTCCGCGGACAACGTAGCTCGCCTATACGAGAGCTTGTCACAAAAACAGCAATTTTTTTAAAAGTAGGTCAAACTCCAAGGTCAAGGTCACGAGGTCAAAGGTCATGGTCTCAAATGAAAGGTCTTGTCGAGATGTATCTATGTATGAAATATCAAGGCTGTATCTCTAATAGTGCCTGAGATATAGGCCAGGTTAAAGTTTCTCAAAAGTAGGTCAAACTCCAAGGTCAAGGTCACGAGGTCAAAGGTCACGGTCACAAATGAAAGGTCTTGTCAAGATGTATCTATGTATGAAAAATCAAGGCTGTATCTCTTATAGTGCCTGAGAAATAGGCCAGGTTAAAGTTTTTCAAAAGTAGGTCAAACTCCAAGGTCAAGGTCACGAGGTCAAAGGTCATGGTCCCAAATGAAAGGTCTTGTCAATATGTATCTATGTATGAAATATCAAGGCTGTATCTCTTATAGTGCCTGAGATATGGACCAGGTTAAAGTTTTTCAAGTGAAGACGGGACGGGACGGGACGCGACGCCGACGCCGACACTAGGGCTGTGACATTAGCTCCCCGGACATAAAGTCCCGGCTCGCTAAAAATCACTTATCATTTTAAATTACTACTATCTTTGTTGCCTGCAAAGTTCACTTTACATTAAATTGATATATTAAAACAAAACTAGTTAAAGTGCATTGATATCTATAAATACAGTCACATTTTTTTTTTTTTTTTTTTACAAAGCCCTGTATATTTTTCTCTATATCATGTAATTAGATAAAATATTAGACAGAGATCTATAAACAAACCTCTCCATTTTTTATCCATCATTTTCTAGTAAAATATTCCCAATAATTATAACAATAATCCTCATGAATCCTTTCATATTACAAGACCCATTAAAAACAGCCATAAATTTCCTTGTCTCTCATTTTCTGATCAATCATTTTCCTTTTCACTGTTTAATGTCTTTTAGGTTCCTATCTTACAAGGAAGCTTATTTTAATGTCGTCTGCAACAAGGTGTGGCATCATTATACATAATTTCCAGCTCTTTAACCCTTTCCCAAAGAAGACCTGATTTGAAGTCCCCAATAGAAAAGGCTTAAGAAAATATTGAGGCAAAAGAAGAAAATGCTGGTGACCAGCATTTTCTCCTTTGGCCTCAATATTTTTGGGGCTCTCTTGTACACTAATTCTATATCTATCAACAAACATTATGTTGTCTGCAACATCTTTCAACAAGGAAGATTCTAAATTTTTGATGTTAGGGAAAGGGTTAAATGATCCTGATTGTATTGGAAGCCTATTTCTTTTAACCCTTTCCAAGTTGACAGAATCATAGACAGAATTGAAAGGGTCTGTTGAAGATTACAATTTACAAACCTAGAAATTGAATTGAGAAAAAAAATGGTAAAACATGTTGAGGTCAAAGACGAAAATGTTCGTCATCAATATTTTCTTCATTTTTCACAAGGCTTCCAAAGCTTTTTAGGTACAGCTTCTTGGAAGCCAGTCATTATCTCATAATTTGGGAAAAAGGGTTAACTATCTCCCAAATATGACTTAGTTTGGTGTTTACTTAAAGTAGAAATAATTATAATCAGATAAAAGAGAGATAATCAGTTTAGAATTTCTTCATTTTCCTTAATGTTTTCCATTCTATAGCATACACTTTTTCCCTCTGCAACACCTTTCGAATTGGTCTAGTCTTGTTTTTGTCATTCAGAAAAGGGTTAAAACTGTGATTATATTGCACACTGGATATCACAATATTTGTAACAATAGTGATATATTACTGCATGAATACCAGTCAGGTTTAATCAATTCTATGGTTCTAATTAGTTAGGCAATTCTTTTCCCCACCTTAACTCTTTCCCAAATGACAAAATACTTTTCAGATTATAAATTATTACCCATCAGAAATGAGGGTACATTAGAAAGGTTAGAGGTATGACATTTGATGATATTGCTTGGCATCAAAAATCAATGACACCCTGAGACACTATTGGAGTCTGATTACAATGTCATCAATGTATACAATTAGGAGTGCACAATATATACTATTATCACTGCTAGTTCATATCATGTGATCCATCATACTAAAAGGGACCTTCTAGGAAGTGTGAAAATTTTCTATCCTAGTCAGTCTGCGCAGACTGCACAGACAGACTATGTACAGTTTTTCATACTAAGGTACTGTTCTGGGTCTAGCTTATGTTTCCGAACTTACATTTTAACAAAATATTACATATTCAGAACAGGAAAATTAATGTGGTTGACCTCTGCTGATACTGATCCATTTTTCAAAATTTTCTTCCCACAAGGTCACATGAATATGGTGACAACATGAGCAGATGATCAGAGAGATGATCCGGGGGTGGTGGGGTGGGGGGTGGGGTAGTTGGGGAATTACTTTTTAATTCATTAATTATATAATTAATTAAGTCTTTAACAATCAGTTTTTGTTGAGAATGACCCAATTTGAACTTACTTGACTTACAATATGGTGTTGAGACTGGTTAAACCTTAAGATATTGTTTTGAACCGACAAAAAACGTTTCTCACAGACATTCTAGAATATTAAATGAAGTAAAAGTTACATTAAGCTCCCTTTCCAAATGACAATGCTTCAAACTGGAAAGGCTTCAATATCATAAGGAATTCCATCAAATCTGCCCAAGGGGTTGCAGATAGAATGGTTTATGGATGGACAGCAGGTGTACCAAATTTTCATTTACAACTTGGGCTTTTGTGAATGCGGACCAGTAGAAAAAAATTAATGCAAAATTGTAATACTTAAAAATTTGTAAACAATTGCACCATAATTATTCTATCATAGCCAGACCTTCAATACTTTGCTTTGAATATCTTTAACCCTTTCCCAAACAAGACCTTGTTTAGATGTCCCTTATAGAAATGACTAAGCAGGCCTGTAGGAACAGGTAGGGGCGGGGAAGGGGGGGGGGGGGGGGCTAGCCCCCAAATGTTGGCCAAAAATGCCAAATTTTCCTTATTTTACACTGAAAATTTAAGGAAAATTGATTATAGCCCCCCCCCCCCCCCCATCCAGACACAAGGGCTTCAGCCACCCCAATATGAATCTGCTTCCTATGGGCCTTCTAAGTAAAACATTGAGGCAAAAGAACAAAATGCCTATAACTAGCATTTTCTCCTTTTGTCTCAATGTTTTCTATGCTATGATTTTCACAAATTGTACCTCAAATTAAGTAACATCCATTTTGTGGTCTGCAGCAGCTTTCAACTTGGATCACCCTAAAATTATGTGGTTTGGGAAAGGGTTAAAATAGTTTTGCACAAAGACCTCTCTTATTCCCGTAACTTGGATCAAAGAAAACAAAAAGGATAACATAAAGCTGTAATCCTCAGAAAATGTCTTTTAATGGTTTTTGTTACCATGGAAAAATCAGGTGCTTTTCGCTATTATTTAACCGTTTAACCCTAACAATCTTTCCTTATATGGTCATTTCTCAAGGTCCTGCTCAACCCATTACAAGGCAGCGAAATTTTATTCTTATCCAAACTTAACCCATTACCAAACAACACAATTTTGGGCTGTTCTAAATTCAAAGACGTTGCAGAGATTTAATTTTAAGTGAATGATATTGAAATATTTTGGTATTTTGGGGTAGAAAATATTGTGGGAAATGAAAAAATTGCTTGTCGCAAGCAATGTCTTCATTTCCCACAATGTTTTCCTTATCTTTTTCTAGCGGGGTGTCAAAAAGTGTCAATATACAGGAATGGGTTATAGATAAAACATGCCACAATTTCATGTACATAATTATATATGGAATTTTACACTTTTTGGGAAGAAAATATTGTGGGAAATGACGAAATTGCTTGTCACAAGCAATTCCCTCATTTCCACAATATTTTCCAAAGCATTTTTCTTGTGATGCATCACAAAGCATCAATGTGTGGTAATGGATCAATTGAGGTTCTACTCCTTGTATCCATTTGTTTTTTCTTTTTATCTTCACCTTTATTTTTTCAAATCTAATTATCCCCGAAGGCTGCAAATTACGTGATTGCATATGACACCTTAATGAATTTTTTTCTTATCAAAACAATTAATTAACCTTTCCAAAGCAAAACTTGAATTTGACATCTTCTTAAAAGAAATACTTTTGGAAATTATTGAGAGTTAAGAAGATATTGAAGATAAACAGAAATGTGGCCTATCCCTTCAATACTTTCTGCACCATAACACAAACATTTCCTACTTTTGAAATAATTCACTTTGTTGAATGCAAGGGATGTCAAGACAAAACCAACTCCAAGTCATGTTTGGGAAAGGATTGACGATGAAATTTGTTTTGTTAAATTGGAAAAGGTTATTTCTTTTGATCATATAATTCCAGGAATGATGACCCTTATTAAGAAACTTTTAATGTTTCCAAATATTTTTTTAAACAATGAAATAATGATAATTCCACCCAAAGGATGAAAATTAAACTTGATCAAAGCTGGGTGGAGTCAACAGCTTAAAAACCAATCCTGAACAATGTCAAATTTTGATGACAATATTGAGGGAAAAGAAGAAAATGCTGATGATCAGCATTTTCTTCTTTTCCTTCAATATTTTCTGTGATGTGTCTTTTTCTTCAATTTAATCATATTTTTAAATATCATTTTTCATTGACATCATCAAAACATGTCATTATTTGGAACAGTAAATAATTTATAATGAATATAAACATATCGTCGCTTTTCTACGAAAATCTCGTAACTGCAGCTTGTTTTAAGCTGCAGTTACGAGGTTTTCGTAGAAACGCAGCGATATACTTACCAAGTTAAGATAACTTTTGACACAAGCTCGATCAAAAGTGTCCGAAATCCGACTTATTCCGCAAAGACGGCTTCACAAATCAAAAATCACGTTAAAAAATAATCTGCCGAGGCTTCAAAGTCTCCGATGTCGTCTGTGAAATGTCATGATATTTTGTTCAAAGTTTACGGATATTCGTCATAAATATCAATTTATGAAGACAATGCACGATATGTTTCATGCTTAACTCTTTTCCATAAATTATGATGAAATCTGAGACCATTTCAATTACAAAGGATCTGCTGATGACAAAATGGTTGGTGTTAAAAGTAGAAAATGTGTATGTTATGATACAGAAAATATTGAGGCAAAAGGAGAAAATGCTGATAATCAGCATTTTCTTCTTTTGCCTTAATGTTTTCACGTCAAAACCAGGTCTTGTTTAGCAAAGGATTAAAGCTCCCACCCAACATAAGCCTAATGAATTGGCTTGACCCTTTTCTAGGACTTAGCAATAATTTGTCTCATCAATCCTAATGGAAAATTAGAGCCAGGGTAAAATAAAGAAAAAGAAACAATATCAGAAAGATCATCAAGGAAATTCAGCTGAAAAAGGGGAAAATGCTTTGTGCTTCCCTTCAGTGCTTTCCAAAACAACAAAACTTAAGGCTGGTTCAAACTCAAAACCAATATGAAGGACAAATTCTAACCTGTTACAGACAGGATCATGCAATGTAAGCATGGCATGGCATAGACTGGGTTCCAGACTGATCATTTTTCCCTCCTTTACTTTCTCCGGTCTAAAGATCAGTCTGGGGCCAAACGAATTTACTTAGCACTGCCCTCTACCTTTTTCACCAATTTTTGGGGGCGAAATCACGAACGATAACTCGTTCAGAAATTTATTTAGTGCTATATTTAGTAACAGGAATACCCGAGGACTAGACTGGTCCCCATATTTCTTCATGGAAATCAGGTACCCGTCTTTTTGAAGATAATTCTCATTAGGCTAACAAATATTGCACAATTCAGCAATTATCGGATTTTATATATTTTGGTAAAGTGTTATTGCTAAGGGTTAAACGGTTGGCTACAAATCCTATGGTGCTGGTCGCTTAACCCTTTTAAAAACGGCAAAAATTTTGACCGTTTTTTTTTTAAATACTGCTGAAAGGAATGTTGACCAGAAAAGCATTTGTGAACCAAGCAGCTTAGAAAATACCGAGGCAAAAGGAGAAAATGATGTTTATCAGCAGTTTCTTATTTCGGTTTTAACGTTTCCACAAGCCCTTTCAATTAAACATGTTGAAACCAGGTCCCGGTTTCTCGAAAAAACTGAAGTATATTCTCATGAGAACATGCTCAACTTCAAAGGGATACTCTCAAACGTTGAAGGGCATTCGATTGAAGTTCACGCGGATTTCGTGCGATTTGAGCACGGTGCTCAGATTTGAGCATGAGAACGTACTTAAGTTTCTCCGAGAAACCGGGGCCAGGTCTTGTTTGAGAAAGGGTTTGCCCTTTCCTGAAAAAGACCGTTATTGGAAACGCTTGATCCAAAAGATGGAGAAAAAAGAAGTAAATTCTTATTACAATCAGTTTTCTCCTTTCGTCTCAATATTTTCTTACCATGAACAAATGCCATCTTTATCAACAACTATTTTGTGGTTTGCAGCGTTTTCAAATTTGGGCAGTCGATATTAAGCTTTGTTCCTTTTAGAAAGGGTTGACTAATAACCAAAAAATAAAATTTCAATCTTGTCTCAATTCAAAGATATTGCTCACGACAATTTCAAGTAAATGATATGTAACAATTCTTTTTCTTTATGTAAAAAATATTGCGAGAAATGAAGAAATTATTTGCCACGAGTAATTTCTTCATTGTTCACAATGTTTTTAAAAAGCTTTATCATGTGGGGTGTCAAAAGCGTCAATGTGTGGGAATGGGTTAATGCGTGACACACTTACAGTAGACAATAACACATAACACCTCTTCTTATCAGTCTGTTTTATCTTATACACCAATTAACCCTTTAACAAAGGGCTGAAATTTTGACTTTCCCATTTTAGAAGATCCTTGCAGGCGACAAAATTTGAGATGATAAAGGTAGGATTTGTTTAAAATAATGCAAGAAAATACTCAGACAAAAGGAGAAAATGTTGAGTATCAAAATATCTTCCCAGCCTTTTCTATTTGGAAGGTCATGTTCGGAAAATGATCAAATAATTTAAATGACGCATGGTTGCGTTAGTTTTTACATTAAAAAAAAAACAAAAAAACAACATTTTTTCGAAATAATTATTTTCTTTTTGTCAAATTGTGTCTTCATAATCATTCATTTTTTTCTCGACAGACCATTTTGTTTTACATTTTGTATCAGACAATAGTAAGAAATAGAACAAAGCATTAACAACATTAATTTCTCCTTCTGTCGTAAATTTGAAGGAATTTGATAGTTAAACGAACTTGTGTTCGAAATAAAAACTTTTTTGTAATTGTTACAGAATAAATATATGCAGTTTGGGAATGGCTAATCTATCCGCATTGGATTTGCCATGGCTCACATAAAGACCATTGTCTGCACGTTTTGAACATTTTTTCAACATTTTCCCCGGAATGTATTGTTAAAAATATATTCATCCGTGCAAAACCAAATTTAACCTGACACTGAATATGTGATTTTTTACAAGCAAAACAAAAGAAGCACATTAGAACCATTCTGATGAAATAATGAGAAAATGCTAAAATTTGCAGAAATTTAATTATCTATCAACATTTCAAATATAATTCATTTCATTATAGCAGATGCTGCCTCTATCCCGTTAACGAGCCTCGTTTTAAAACGATATGCTTTAAATAGATTACACGGCTAAAAATAGATCAATCGGTTTATCGGCTTATCATTGGAAAATACCATGCTTGTTCCCAGGCGTCAATATCGACACGATCAAAAACGGATGCCGCGATATGTAACGGGTATTGATTTTTATAAATGCGCTATCTTACTGACCAAATTGTATATTGACGACTTGACCCAGGCTAGGCATGGCATAATAATTCATACTAGAGGGAAAGTAAAAATGCTGACAATCGGCAATTTTCCTTTTCCCCTGATAATTTCTACAATAGATGATTGGAATTATCCAAATTAAATCATATGTGACCCGTCACGCTAAAAGGGACCTTATCGGATGTGTGAAAAATATCGACCCTAGTCAGTCTGCGCAGTCCACGCAGCCAGACTAGGGCCAACACTTTTCACTTGTGTATAATTTTCTAGATCTGGAATGTTTTCCCTATCTTACTATATGTTCATTTTTCGCATACAGTATCTTGTTGATCTGTGCTGAGTCTGACAAGTTTGTCAAAAATTTGGATTTTTGGAGTTCGGATAAGGTCCCTTTTAGCGTGACGGGTCACATATTTACTTTGTCCTCTGTAAATACTTAAAATTTTGACTGACCGTGAATTTTGCCAATTTGTACAGGGTGATATAGCAGAACAAAGGATTACAATGAAGAAAATTTTCCTTGTTTTATCTACCTTATAGAAGCTTTAGAAAACATTTGAGAGAAAATGAAGTAAATGTATGCAGATAGCCAGCAAAATTTATATACCTTTCCTCCAATGTTTTCTGAGTTTTCTGACCTATTTATTTTGGAGAACATTTTTAGTTTTAGCCCATATGGAATTAATCTATTTGATCAGCTTTGAATTCAGATAAGTCTATTTTTGTCCTCTGAGAAGGTATCAAACCTTACCTAGGGGAAGTAACCCTATCCTTATTACAACAGAGAGTATCATCAGAGTAATCTCCCTCATACACAGGAGTATAAAAAGAAGAAAATGTTTGCAGCCAGCATTTTCTCCTTTTCCTTAATTATTGTTTACTACCCTTATCATCCTATTTGTATTTACGCTTGCATAAATATTAGCAACTTGTGGGTTTTTTAATTTGTACAAGTCCTTTTTTAGGGGTGGGTGGGTGGTTGGGGGGGGGGGGTGGGGGGTGGGGGGTGGATCTCATGGGAAAGTCAATCGCGACCCTCCAGACTGTTTGCAACCTTTTGCCGCGTTGGAACATGGTTGCAACATGATCTCGAGCGTAATACAGTGACCGCCATATTGAACGTGAAAGTAGACACGTGTAAATGACGTCATCAAAACAAATCAATCCTTTAGCTAACGTTATAATTCAAGTGAAATATACTATCAATAATCGGTAAATCACATCAATTATTTTATCTGGTAAAAGTTTGTCACATTTATGAGGATACAGTCGACTTTAGAACGCTGTTTGTTTCAAATATTTTTCTGGTGTAGATTTAAATGGTTGTTTGGTCTGCTTCCGTTGTTATTGACCTGACTAACGTTGTTATGCTTGCGCAGAGATATGGGCAGGATCGGCTCATGCCGGCAACTGTAATCCGTTCGAGGGGATCTTGAGTAACGATAAGATCCGAGAATATTCGAATGATGGGAAAGTGTCAAGCCATACCTAGGGGAGGCAACTCCATCCATGTCAGAACAGAGAGTATCATCAGAGTAATCTCCCTCATATATGGGGTATAACAAGAGTTGTCCGCGGACAACGTAGCTCGCCTATACGGAGCTTGTCACAATCAAAGTACTGAAAGTACTGTTGGAAAGCAAATTTGCTGGTTATGTCTAAAGGCCTTTCTAGTTGTTAGCAATATGAATTACACGGAGTTGGATAAAAGTAATTAATTGAATTTGATTCTTTAGAAAGTTACAAAGTACAAATTATGAAAGGATAATGTCTGTTCCATATCAGCATAATATACTGAACAAAAGAGAAAACTTTACGCTGCAAGATTTCTTGTTTCTGAAAAAGTATCGAACTAAAAGCCTGATTTTATTTTTACAATATTTCCATGGCATTCGGCAATCGTTTTGTCGAAGTTTCATTGCCTTGTCTCCTTTAATGTCAGAGTTACGGCCCTTAATGCATTTACAGCTAATTTCATCTGATGCCACATACGGGCGATAAACAATTCATTATTTTTACGGAATTGGTCATATCCGGGTTGCCAAAAAAACCACAAAACATCTCTCTTATCACTTGTAGCAAGCTCTAAAATAAAGGTCTAATCTGTCAATTTTGTGAATTACCCCCCTTTGACATAAACAAATAGGGAATTTAAAATGTTTGATATTCATAAATTGCACACCTGAAAAAACGGACCCCTGTCACACTTAAAGGGTCCGTTTTTCATCCCCATAATTAAGATCAACAAAACGTTTAGTGTTTGGCACAACCAAGTCAATGAACGATGCGAAGCACATTCATTTGATTTCTTTACTTGTTGAATTTAGAAGAAATATGACAAGCAATGTATGTGTAAAGTTTTAACTTTTGTTCAGTATACTATGGTAGGTTCTATAAAGTTTCTATGGAAAATCCAATTGCCGAAAACATAGTGTTGTTTTAATTCATTTCGGGCACTAATTTTCAATAAAATGTTATAAGGAAATGATGTAGAAAGCAAGAAATTGGAAGGCATGTGGTCTTGGGTCCTCTCCAAACAGGGACTGGGAGAGCAGAGCCTCCTATCCGGGGGCCGAATTCTCCCAGCCGAAAACGACTATAAGGCATTCTAGCACTCTATATGTTCTCCTATACCCAATGTCATGTTCTGAAGTAGGTTGACGTGAACTTTTGCAAAATTCGGTACAATGGACAAGTTTCTACTAAGATCCCCCCCCCCCCCCACACACACACACACAACAGCCTCCGGAAGTCGTCCTTACAGGCAAAAGGCGAAATTTTTAAACTGGGAACGGTTGACTGTAAATCAAATAAAATAACCGGCTATCCGGCTATCAACGAATTCATTCAATTTCATAGTTTTTGTTCCACTTAAAACTTCTCTTAATCGCTGTATATTGAATGCATGTGTGTCGTCATCGATTTCTCCGCATTTTTTGGGAGCCTCGTTTTGAAAATGTCGATTTGTTACTATTTTTAGTAACAATTCACATGTATACAATGTTAATTTCCCATAAACCCATTGTTTGCCTCCGGAAGTTAATCAGAGTCTTCTCTGGTGAAAATTCGCTCTTCGATTTTTGGATGTCGCTATTTACATCAGAGTGCTGTCCAATTCAAAAACAAAAGAAAATTCCGACACAAGTTATGTCGCTGTGTCGGAATTTTCTTTTGTGTTTGACTGGGACAGCGTTCCGTTGTAAATAGCGACATCCAAGTATCATCGAGCGAATTTTCATCAGAGAAGTCTCGGATTACCGGAAGTGTTCTGCGGGTACGGACTAAAACATAAATGAAAGGAGTCTATACCCTAATTAGAATGCATTTGATCTCTGAAAACTACATGTCTTACTTGCTAAAACATGTGTTCCGTAACTACTTTATCCCTTTCCCAAATAAGACCGGGTTTGACAGCCCGTAAAGGAAATGTTCGGGGGAATATTGGGATGAAAGAAGAAACTGCTGATAATCAGAATTTTCTACTTTAACCTCGATATTGTCTTTGGTATTATCTACAAATAGTTCTAATTTTATCTAGGTATATACCAATTTTGTCGTCTGCTACGGCTTTTTAGCTCACCTGAGCACAATGTGCTCAAGGTGAGCTATTGTGGTCGCTTTTTGTCCGTCGTCCGTCTGTCCGTCCGTCTGTCCGTCCGTCTGTCCGTCTGTCCACAATTTGTTGTTACCACTCTAGCATCCACAAATATTGATCAATCTTGACCAAACTTGGTCAAAACATGTATGACCATTAGTTCTCGGATGACTTCGATTTTGAGTCAGATCGGACTAGGAAGTCCAGAGTTATGTGCCCTTGAACTTCAAAAATGGCTATTTGTGACTTTGTTACCACTCTAGAATTTACAAATATTGACCAATCTTAACCAAACTTGGTCAAAACATGTATGACTATTGGTTCTCGGATGAGTTTGATTTTGACTCAGATCGGACAAGGAAGTCGGCAGTTATGTGCCCTTGAACATCAAAAATGGCTAGTTTTGACCTTGTTACCACTCTAGTATCTACAAATATTGACCAATCTTAACCAAACTTAATCAAAATATGTATGACTATAAGTTCTTGGATGAGTTCGATTTTGAGTCAGATCGGACTTGGAAGTCCGGAGTTATGTGCCCTTGAACGTCAAAAATGGCTAGTTTTGACTTTGTTACCACTCTAGCATTTATAAATATTGACCAATCAAAACAAAACTTTGCCACAATGTTGGTAACTATAAGATCTTGGATGAGTTTGATTTTCAGTGTGATAGGAGCAGGAAGTCTGGAGTTATGTGCCCTTGAATTTGACAAAATTGCTGTTTTTGACTTTGTTTACACTGTAGCATCTACATTTATTGACTAATCAAGACAAAACTTGGCCACGATGTTGGTGACCATAAGATCCTTGATGATTTAAATCTTCAGGTTGATTTGGCCAGAAAAACAAGAGTTATTGGCCCTTTAATTTCATAAAATTACCGTTTTCGACTCTTTTTTTTCTCTCTAACAAACAAATATGGACCAATCAAGACATAGCTTGGTCGCAATGTTGGTGACCATAATATTTTAAATGTTTTAATTCTTCAGATTGATTGGACAAAAAATACAGAGTTGTGTGCCCTTGACGGTTACAAAATTGCCGTTTTCGACTTTGTTTTCTCTCAAACAGCAATAAATATTAACCAATAAAAAAGCTTGGACATGATAATGTTGATGAGAATATCTTTATTAGAACAGAGTTATGTGCCCTTTACTGTGACAAAATTGTTGTTTTCTTCCACTTTGTTTTTACTGTAACAGCTACAAATATTGATCATTCAAGATTATGAAAGCAGTTATCAGCTGGATCATAATCTCGCATCTTAAATTATGTGCTTTTGAACTTGACAACATTGGGACTTTCATTCTATCTAGGTGCAGGTGAGCGATTAAGGACCATCATGGTCCTCTTGTTTTTATTTTGACCAATCTGAAATGTTTCTATTTGGGAAATGGTTAACATACCAACAATGTAAATTGATTTGATTCTATGTATGCCTATTCATCTAGATCTATATCTATAGATTAAAAAGTTAACACCGTTTTTTAAACGAAGTGGTGAAAGGATTGCTAGTCTGATTTCTATGCATTTTGAGCATATCATCACATATTCTGGTTTCCCAGATTTCTACTTTCGCTTTGAAATGCCTAGCTACAAGCGAATACTAGCAAGGCCTATTAGACAAGATGTCTATGTCATTAACCTTAAAATACCCACTTAGTTGATCAATCAATTATTGTGAACGCGATTAAATGCATGGCTTATCGAAAATCATTGTTTAGTTTCGGACATCAAAGCGTGTAAGAATTTGGGCATAGAAAGATTCTAAAAATAGATGTGTCCTAGTTCCTATTTTTAGCGCTTGAAGTGGGTCGCATATTTCATAGTTCAGTAAACTTGACTGACCCATTTTCAACGAAAGATATTGGACTGGCTATTGAACCGTAATGAAAGCAAATTACTACGTGATCGTTTCTCCTCTTTTAACACATGTTTAATTGAATGTTTTATCATCGGTCACACAATTGAATATCTTATGTACAACTATAGAATTCAGTATTGAATATTCGAAAGGTTGTTCTTGTCATTGATCTTTGCTTTTGATAGAACTATTTATAGTGAGGAGGACCGGGAGATGTTGTGTGGTATGCAGAGAATGTAAAAGTGCAGAGAATCACGACTGCAATGAAAAGCAAATTTTGCAAATTTGCTTTCCAAAAACAGCTTATCTTTTAAAAGTAGGTCAAACTCCAAGGTCAAGGTCACTAGGTCAAAGGTCATGGTCGCAAATGAAAGGTCTTGTCGAGATGTATCCATGTATGAACTATCAAGGCTGTATCTCTAATAGTGCCTGAGATATAGGCCAGGTTAAAGTTTTTCAAAAGTAGGTCAAACTCCAAGGTCAAGGTCACTAGGTCAAAGGTCATGGTCCCAAATGAAAGGTCTTGTCGAGATGTACCCATGTATGAAATATCAAGGCTGTATCTCTAATAGTGCCTGAGATATAGGCCAGGTTAAAGTTTTTCAAAAGTAGGTCAAACTCCAAGGTCAAGGTCACTAGGTCAAAGGTCATGGTCCAAAATGAAAGGTCTTGTCGAGATGTACCCATGTATGAAATATCAAGGCTGTATCTCTAATAGTGCCTGAGATTTAGGCCAGGTTAAAGTTTTTCAAAAGTAGGTCAAACGTCAAGGTCACTAGGTCAAAGGTCATGGTCCCAAATGAAAGGTATTGTCGAGATGTATCCATGTATGAAATATCAAGGCTGTATCTCTAATAGTGCCTGAGATATAGGCCAGGTTAAAGTTTTTCAAGTGAAGACGGGACGGGACAGGACGCGACGCCGACGCCGACACTAGGGCTGTGACATTAGCTCCCAGGACATAAAGTCCCGGCTCGCTAAAAAGAAGAAGATGTTGGCAGCCAGCAGTATTGTTTACTACTCTAATCACCCAATTTGAATAAATTGTATGTTTTAGCTTACATGAACATAATTTATGTGATTTTTTAAATTTGTATAAATCTTTTCTTATTTCCTCTAAGAAAGTATCAAGCCTTACCTAGGGGAGGTCACTCTATCCTTGTCAGAACAGTGATTATCATCAGAGTAATCTCCCTCATTCTGATCTTGGTGCTGGGGACAGCAAAATTAATGTTGATAAAGATTAAATTAGAGTAAAATAAAACATGGAAAATTTAGAGGCAAAGGAGAAAATGCGGATTATCAGCATTTTCTTTTTTTGCCTCAATGTTTTCCGAAGCCTTTTCTCATAGGAACCTCAAAACCAGGTCAGGTCTTGTTTGAGAGTGAGTTAAATATTTTGTCTTCTGGGAAATTGTCAAGCCTCATCTAGGGGATGCAACTCTATCCTTACCTAGGGGAGGTCACTCTATCCTTGTCAGAACAAAGAGTATCATCAGAGTCATCTCCCTCATTCTGATCTTGGTACTGGGGAGGCTTGGCAGAGATTCTTACATGCTGCTTGGATTTCTGTTCTGACTTTGGTTTGTCTGCAATAAAACAAAGAATTGATTCATGCATTGTAATTTGTTTTAAAAAAGATTCTATGTGGTAACTTTCAACAGTTTTTCTATCATTGTCTTCAGCTACATTCGAAAAACGTAGCTTACTATAGGTACAATATTTTCAAATGCAGCCAACAATATTATCTTAATTCATCTGTCAAAGTATTTTCTTCAGTTCCACTAGCATGAAATCCATTGATTACAATGGAATTTTACATAATGTCCACTCATTAAGACTTGAACTCAGTCTAAAGTCTCATCTGAAAGACTGAAATGATGCAAGTCCGAACAATCAAACCCTTACTTACAAATAATCAAAATTTATAACAGGGTAAAAACATTTGCAAAAGAAAATATTTCCAAAATAAATGGTATTTAACTTTTTTAAGAAAACCACTAATAGTAATAACCTGGTTTTGATGTCCCTAGTAGAATAGGTTTAAGAAAATACTGAGGCTAAAGCAAAAAATCTGATAACCAACATTTTATGGATTCTGTTTTCTATGAAATTTCATACATCAATTCTCATCTTTTTAAAACTCAATTTCATTGTCTGCAATGGCTATAAAATTGGATCAGTCAAAATATTTGCCAATTGGGAAAAAGTTAACTTAGATCTTAGATGCGGTTCTTCATTGCTTAGATTCATACCATCATATTCATATTCAATTGACCAATTGCCAATATCAAAATTTTGGGAAATGAGTAACGGATGTGGCTTAAGTTATATAAATGAGCACGTTTTTTTTTTGTCCAGCCCGTTTTGGTTACATCACCAATAAGTCTACAAATGTAAAAATATCTTTTCTCTAGTGTGTCATACACAACAAAACTTAATTGGAATAGACAGAATAATACCTTTTCTAATAAAATATCTTAAAAACTTGTGTTTAGTACATGCCTTTAACAGGGAAAAAGGTCATAAAAGTGGTGATTTTTTGACATTTTAATGGACCGCTTAAGTAAGAGGGTTGAAATTTTTGCTGGTGCAAACTGAATATGAAGCCTTAGGAAATGCATCCAGCTTTTATAGTTTTTTCAAAAGCTCACTCTTTCAAACTGCAACTTATAAAATAGCCATTTATTAATGGCATTAGAAATAAAATCAAATTCCAAAATTAAATTGGTGACGTAATTTTTCACGTCCAAGAAGTTACGTCGTGGTTTTGAGTACCAAACCCCAATAATATTGAGAACATTAAGTATTTAACCATTTCCAATAGAGATAAACGTGTACGAAACGTGCCGGTGGCGAATCGATATGCTTACAACGTTGAACAAAACAAATAAAGAGCAAATGACAATCGATTGGGTATAATTTTTGTCCAGTATGTTACGTCGCAAATTTTTGAAACAAGAGTTGTCCGGGGACAACGTAGCTCGCCTATACGAGAGCTTGTCACAGAAAAAGAGTCCAAGGTCAAAGGTCAAGGTCATTGGGTCAAAGGTCATGGCATCAAGGTCATGGTACGAAGTATCCATATGTGAAATATCAAGGCTCTATCTATAATAGTGCATGAGATATAGGCCAGGTTAAAGTTTTTGAAAAGTAGGTCAAACTCCAAGGTCAAGGTCACTAGGTCAAAGGTCATGGTCCCAAATGAAAGGTCTTGCTGAGAAGTATCCATGTGTGAAGTATCAAGGCTGTATCTATGAAAATGGCCGAGATATAGGCCAGGTTAAAGTTTTTTAAAAGTAGGTCAAACTCCAAGGTCAAGGTCACTAGGTCAAAGGTCATGGTCCCAAATGAAAGGTCTTGGCAGGAGGTATCCATGTGTGAAGTATCAAGGCTGTATCTCAAATAGTGCCTGAGATATAGGCCAGGTTAAAGTTTTTGAAGACGCGACGCTGACGCCGACGCTGACGCCGACACTAGGGCTGTGACATTAGCTCCCCAGACATAAAGTCCCGGCTCGCTAAAAATCGATTTTTTAACCTTACAGTGCGAATTATCGCCGAAAAGATCGTGTGATTTTGTTCATTGGCGCCAAACTACTATTTTACGCGTTGTAAGCGGCTAGAAACAACGAGCATGGCGGACGCACAAGCTGGGAAGAAGAAGCAGTTGTAAGTTTTTCAAGTGTTACGTCGTGGATGAAGAAAAATTGTCCGGTTGTTTAATTCAGTGCAGCAAAAGCATGCGAATGTACCGATGAATTACACATTGCACCTCTGTGCTTGTAATTGATGCGGAGAAAGATGCCATTTCGCGGCGAGTTCTGGCCACAATACGACGTTGAATACCCCACACTCGAGCCACACTGTGTATGAAATATTTTTGATCAATAAATCGTGTACGAATGGGCTATGGTAATAGCACTGAAATGGAAGCAGTTTCAAATCAGCCAAACCCTCCCTTTTGAATGCTTTTCTTCGAAATTGTGACCAGCATTCAGGATAAATTTATAATAAGATGCAAAGATGTAACTGGACAACAAAATTTTAATGTTGTTTTCTCGTCCTGTTACATCTTTGCTTAAAATGGATGATAACTGAATTGAAGATGCTTTACACATGATGAAGTTATGTTAAAATGTCCTTAAATGAAGTTAGTTAACTAACCCTGCAAATAAAAAATGTCTACATTTTAAACTTTTTATGCAAAAGAAGTCCGGGTACTAAGACTAACAAAGACACAACTGAAAAAAACACTGTGTCCCAGTTACATCTAAGCAAGAAAGTTTGCAATAAATTTGGTAAAATCATTTTCAAAAGGTTGTAACTATAAGCAGTACTATATCTTGATATTTTTTTTCTTTTGAAGCCTCTACAAGAGGTTTAATTTTATTTGGAACACTGTTACAGGATATATTTGGTTTACGAAAGATGATGTAACCATGACCCAAAATTTTCCAGTTACCTCCCAAATGCTTTCGGTACAGTCCATCCCTTAGTTTTGTGTTAACTAGCACAAATTATGCAGATTTCAAGTTCAATAACAAAATGATTTCAATAAACATTGAAAACTAAAGCAGAAAGAGGCAATTCATTTGTCTACAGACCTGATTTATTGTGTAGTCCAGTGCGTTGTCCATTGTTACATCACTAATTATTGTGAATTTTAAGTCGCAAATAAATTCAAAACTACTGGAAAGTTTTGCTTCTTCTGTGGAAAAGTGTTTTTATATGACTTTGCCTTGACACTACAGTAAATACTAATCGCAGCAAAACATGTTATTTTTGTGGAAAAAGTTGGACACAAAAAGATTTATGATGTAACCAAAAAGGGCTGGACAAAAAAAAACGTGCCCAAATTCAAAATAAATATTGTGATTAAAAGATAACTATGTTAAAGCTCCCAGCACCACACTACATAGCTAAGCTTCATAATGACTTATGGAGAAAAGAAAAGTTAAATGACTGAAAAGGAAGATATAAAATGGTAAAATAATGTCTGTATTGACCCTTTCCCAAACAAGCCTTGATTTTGACATCACCATAATTTTTATTATGACTTCCTAGCTTACTTTCATATCAAGTTTGTAGACAGATAGATGAATGGATAGATGGACAGACAACAGTAAAATGATATGCCTCCGATCTTTCAAATAGGAGTATAAACATTCTGGAATTGAGCATTTTCCTTGGTGCATTCCATGCTATCATTACCAAGTATGATTATGTACATAAAGTAGCACTAATTAGTGTTAGACCTCACAGTATCGACAATTTCAAAATCTTGTCATTTGGGAAAGGGTTGGTGTGGAATGTTTTCTGAAAATGAAGAATTTTTAAGACTGAAATAGAAAGATAAGGATGAGCTGAAAAAAATAGTTAGAAATATGAAAATGCATTTGTATTCATCATAGAAATATTTGACAGCATCGTGATAAAAATACATGGTAGAAATTGAAGTAGCTGAAATAAATTGCTTCATTGGTAGACAGAAAAGGTTTGCCTCAAGTTCTTGCTGTTTCTCCCATAGAATGAGATGTTCTGTGGCAGATCAAGAGGGGGTTTGAACCCCCCTCAGTAGCTTGATTATTTCATTATCATGCAGAAATTCAGTCAAAATTGTGTAGTACTAGGCAAATGAACCCCCCCCCCCCCCCTATTTGTATGTTTGAACCCCCTCCACAGAAATCCTGGATCTGCCGCAGATGTTCTGTTTCTCAGTAATGCAGATGAATGAAAGGAAATTAGAAATATGTTAAGATTGAGCCATAAATAATTTTAGTAGAAGAATTTTAGAAGAGTAAGCTCTGACAGAAAGCTCACACAAAAACAGATAATAAATTCTGCCCTCTTTGTGCAAATACCTGTCTTAGACCTTAACTGTGATTTCAAAATAGAGTTGGAGACCGGAGCAAGTGGTTTGCCCGCATCTAAAATAGCAAATTTTCATTGCTTTTCAACAAAAACCTTGTAACTGCAGCTTGTTTTAAGCTGCAACTGCAGCTTGTTTTAAGCTGCAGTTATGAGGTTTTGTTGAAAAGCAGCATTATACTAATAAACAGATCAAGATAAAATGATGATATTACAGAGCAAAAATAACCTGGGACATCTGCATATGCAGATCCCATATGAGTAAAATTTCCAGTAAAGGCTCTGGTAGTAGACTTTGCATCTAAAACAGCAATTATAGCATCAAATCATACTAAACAAATTGTGATTGCATGATACTGTTTTGCTCAATATCATTTTGCAAAATTAACCAGTGACATATGCAACTATGCAATGATCTGACTTCGGTGGACAAAATAAAGTTGCCCAGGGTTAAAATCAGTAAACAATATACCGTTTATGGGGGACCAAAACCTTGTAACTACACATTGAAAGTTTGAGTTACAATGTTTTGGCCTCCCATAACCGATATTTCATTCTGTGCAAAGAAGATCAATTATGATAGGCAGAGCAAAACTTTTTCCACTGCATGTAGTTTTAAATGTATATGCCGTAGTTTTTGCATTAAAGCCTCAAATAAACACCTTTTTATAACTAGTTTTCTTTTAATTCTATTGTTTCTAAAACTGAAATAAAATATGCTAATTTGTACTACTTGTGCTATTAATTCTACTTTCTACAAAAAAAGTAAATCTAAGCATAATTTTTTACAACACAAAATTACATTGTTCTTATCGCTTTCCAAACAATTTCTGGTTTTGAGGTGTACATAACATTTTAAATTTGGAAAAGTCTACAATAATTGTTGCTTGGGAAAAGGAAAAGTTTTTTTACACTAAAAACTTATCCCAAATCTACATATTGGTGAATAATAATCTACAAATAAATTGGTCTCTATCACCAGTGAATATCTATACATATTTGAACTTGGGTATGAGAAAAGGACCCAAAGGGCATCAACCATCATAGAAAAAGATCAGCTTGTCTCAAATTATTGGTCTTAAATGCCATAGCAGCCCTTTTCCCAAATTCCAAGTTCATTTACATATCTTGGCCACAACAAAAGTACCTGCAGGTTTATATTCTGTTATAATACTCTGTGAGGCTGCATGCAAAAGGAAATAACACATCAACAAAATAATGATAGCTTTCAGCAGGATATTCTCTGTACAACTTACAAAAACCTCATAACCGGTCAATTAAACAAATTCATAGCATTATCACTGCCACAGCACATCCAACTAGAAAGACCTGAAGGTCTTGAGTCGCTCCACAGGCCTGAATTTCTTGTGGTTTACTATAAAAAATTTATCTAAATGCTTAAACTGATATATTTTTAAATTCTTGTGATTCTTAGAGCAGAAACAAAGTAAAGAGAAGCAATTATGTGGTAAAAGCGAAAAGAAGGTAAATGGTTGACTAATATTTTGGGGATTTTTAGAGTGATGATAAAGTTGAAAACTGTCATTATGCCAAATTCAAGGGCACATAATTCAATATGTGACTTAATAATTGTGGTAAACTAAGGGAAGTAACTTTTGATATGAGCAATTTAAAGTTCAGTAAGAGTTGTTTTTCTTTATGATAATTAGTTCAAGAAGTTGCGATTGTGCATGTAACTTAGTGGTCATGAAAATAAAGACATTCTGGTCTAAAAATATGATTTTGACTTGATAATTTATGTCTTGAACACCACAATAATCAAGCTGAATATCAAACTCAAGCAAGATCTTATGGTCTGTCCAAATTTTGTCAGTATTAATCTATATATGTGGCCACAAAAGTGAAAAAAGTGTTGAAAACTGAAATTTTGTCAATTTCTAGGGTACATAACTCAGATTGTAGCAATGCAATCATCCTGAAAATTACACATAATCAAGATCCTGTTGTCAACAAGATTCTGTCCAAATATCATCTTGATTGGTTAACAATTATGGCTGTTAGAGTGAAAACAAAGTCGAAAATGGAATTTTTGTCAAATTCAAGGGCACATAACTCATGATGTAAAAATCTGATCAAGCTGAAAATTGAGCCAAGGCAGGAAATCATGCTTATATATATTCTGTCCAAGTTTTGTCTTGATTGGTTAATATTTGTAGATTTTAGAGTAAAAATAAAGTCAAAACCAGCTTTTTTTGACGTTCAAGGGCAGATAACTCAAGTCATTCTGGTTCAATCCAAACTCTTTGTAGGAATCTGAGGGAGGGTCACCCAAGGATCATTCCTGTGAAGTTTAGTTGAAATCCATCCAGTAGTTTCTGAGGAGAAGATTTTTTAAGAAAAAGTTTACGGACGCATGGACGGACGGACGCACGGACGCACGACGGACACACCGCTATGACAATAGCCCGCTGGCCTGAAAGGCCAGTGGAGCTAAAAAGGTCACCTATGACACATTTTTGGGGAGAGTTGACAATGGATTGTGTGTGACCAGGCCTTTACAGGCAAAGAACAATAACAGGTACTTTTTAAGCTATTTTATTAAATCAAGTTTGATCAGAAAATGTTCAAAATTAGTCTATGGGCACATACATTCTGGTGGTGCCATTTGCTGACCTTTATCTTCACCGAATCTTCCTTCAAAATATTAGATCATAGTTACCATATGCTTATTTCATCTAATACTTTCATTCAAATTCTATCATGACTTGTTAAAATATTAACACATGAAGAGACGAAAGAAAGAAAAACAATATTGGCATGCTTTGCTATTACCAAATTAAGAAATCACTTACCTTAGATAATGGCTTTCAAAAGTTCCTTGATATTGACATGCATAGGTTGATTCAAAATTAATATTTAATGGCATGTGTTTCTCTAACTTTCAGCAAGACAACACTTACATTTGGCAGTGGCCTTGAGGAGTTCCTTAACCCTGGCATGTATAGGATCATTAGATACTGTGTCTGCGTCACTGTCAGCTGCGACTTGGTTACCCTGGGTTACCATCATGTCCTGCAAGATTTCACAAAGTTGTTTGAATCATTTACCACATAAATACACTTTTTGATGCCCTAAAACATAGAGGCTTTAATAAACATTATGGAAAATGAAGAAATTGCTTGTCACTGGACCCTGATATGTATAGGATCATTAGATACTGTGTCTGCGTCACTGTCAGCTGCGACTTGGTTACCCTGGGTTACCATCATGTCCTGCAAGATTTCACAAACTTATCAAATCATTTTTAATACAATTATGATTTGTTTTGAAGAGTCAAGCAGAGAATCCAAAGTGAGAGATTTGGAAAAGATGACTTGTGCGGACAAGCATTTTTAAATCGAATCAGGGGCAATAACTCAATAATTCTTGATGGACTTTTCACCTAAGTTGCATCTTGCACACATCTACAGGTCATAAAGAACACTTCTCATAAGTATGAAGCAAGTCTAAATGAAAGAGTAAGAGTCGCACTAATAAGCGTTTGGCAAAAATTGCATCCTGCACATCTACAAGTCCTTATGAAGACTTCTTCAAAGTATGAAGAAAATCAAATCAAACCGTAGCAGTTATGCAAACAACGTTTTGGGGGAGAACAACAATTATCATCATCATCTTGCAGCCTCAGCCGAGATTGAATCATTGAACTCACTTGTAACAAATTCCTCTGTTCATTGTAACAAATGTTGAAAAAGACAAACCTTGAAGTGATGCTCAAAATCTTCTGTTCTGACTGAGTCTGCATCACTTGTATGTCCGGGTGTAAACTTGATGGAAGATCTTGTAGAGGGGCGTGGCAGTGTGTTGGTGGGCGTCGGCTTGGGGTACACAGGGGGCGTGCCTGGAGCTCCAGCTGTCCAATGAGAAAACAGAATTTCACTTTGTTACATGACATTCAGCTCTAGTAGAAATGAACTCTTACTAACATTTCTATGTTTGCTTCAGAATGTATACATTGTATACTCTATTGAAATTTATTAAATATGAGTTCTGAATAAAACTAAAATCTGACTGATCAAAGTGAGTATATGGTAAAGAAGCAGCCCCTGACTTTGGACAAGTCTCAGTCTATTTTAGCATCTAATATAATTGTTCCACAGCAAAATGTTGATCCTATGTACAGGATATATATCTTAACCCTCTCCCAAACAAGACCTAGTTTTGACGTCCTTAATAGAAAAGGATTGGGAAAACATTGAAACAAAAGAAGAAACTGCTGATAACCAGCAGTTTCTCCTTTTGTCCCAATATTTTCTATGCCATATTTTACACAAATTCCATCTTTAATAACATGCATTTTGTCATTTGTGGCAGTTTTTGAAGTGGATGACCCTAAAATTTTGTCGTTTGGGAAAGGGTTAAATCTATTATATCTATACAAGCTGCAAATGACCCTGCTATAAATATTTTTCAGTCAGTTTACAAGGTGACATTTTAAATGAATATGGTACTACTGAGAATGTGAGCCGGGATCTGGAAAAACATCCCATATAGCATTTTTCAAAGTTGAGTTTCAAGATCGGCCTATTGTCAAATGGAGTCCAATATGCATCAATGCATGTCTCTAAAGTTACTACAGGTCATGTAGAAGCTATTGGAGAACAATATGGATCCTGATCAGACTGTGCGTATGCACAGGCTGATCTGGATCTATGTTGGGCTCAAAAGCCTTAAGGGACGTTTTTCCAGATCCTGGCTCAATTGTGTTTTTACACCTACAGAACTTTATATCCTCATAAGTTATTCAAAATATCACACAATTTACCAGAATTGTAAATATATTGTTAGCACAAAATGCTAAGGTAAGTACATAATAAAGAACTTTCCATATCATGATGTTTGCGCATGGAAAAACAATCCAAAATATTAGAAAAAAAGGAATTGTTACAAATCAGATAAAAAAAAAGGAGGACAAACATTTTAAGTTTTTGATATCATAATATTAGGTTGGTTAGAGGGGGATTATACGTTTGTTGAATGGTTCACCTTTCATTTCATAGTACACCCCTAAAAAAATTCATGCGACATCAGAACTTTTTGAGGGAAATTAACATTCATTATTGTCTGATTTTTTTCGGGAGAAAGGGCGGAGCCTAGTAAACGGTTATTACATTGAAGATTGAGGAGAAACAGCGTTTTCAATTAGCGGTAAATCGTCGGTGTTATTGCAAATTATTGTAACTGCAGCTTGAATCAAGCTGTATTTACGAGGTTTTTTAATAACACGTTTTACAATCGCACAGTCTTTCAATTTCGAAATGTTTTCATGCTCGTGCCGCACGTTTTTCCCTTATGTTAACCAAGGTATCGAGAAGTAAACTCGTCGAACAACCTTTTGGCTTAGCCACACCCTTTCAGGTGAATAAAAACGCAATATACATATCTGAACCTATTTGGGCAACGTAGTAACCATTTGGCAGTGGTATGTTCTTATTCAGATGTCACATGAATCTCATTAGCAGTGGATTACTTTAATTCTGTAACCAGTACTAACACGTACAACAACGATTCTATCAATTATTTCACAATGTTAGAAACAACCAAAATCAAAGTTTATTTCCGGGTTAGCTTCACACTTTATTTTAATAACCTTTTCTTGGCCTAATATCGGGAGAAAAATTCTCTCATAATGTTAGAACAATATTTCGTCAACTTTTCAACAAAAAAACTAGTAACTGCAGCTTGTTTTAAGCTGCAGTTACAAGGTTTTTTGTTGAAAAGCAGTGGTTTATTTCTGGGTTAGCTTCACACTTGATTTAAATAACCTTTTCTTGGCCTTATATCTGGAGAACAATTCTCTCACAATGTTAGAACAATATTTCATCACTTTTCAACAAAAAAACACATAACTGCAGCTTGTTTTATGCTGCAGTTACGAGGTTTTTGTTGAAAAGCAGTGGTTTATTTCTGGGTTAGCTTCACACTTTATCTAAATAACCCTTTCTTGGCCTAATATCTGGAGAACAATTCTCTCACAATGTTAGAACAAGCTGTCATCCCTTTTCAACAAAAACCTTGTAACTGCAGCTTGTTTTAAGCTGCAGTTACGAGGTTTTTGTTGAAAATCAAAGTTTATTTCCGGGTTAGCTTCACACTTTATTTAAATAACCTTTTCTTGGCCTTATATCTGGAGCAGGCCCTAGTCTTCTTTGAGGCCTTGGAAGGGGTTTAGGGCTCTGACGACCATCTGTATTTGATATAATAGAAATTGCAGGCATACAGTACTCATAAAAGTGTTTAATTCATTCAAGTTCAAATGATTTTTCTTTAACCCATTACCACACAGTGACTCTTTTTGACTCCCCACAAGAAACTCACTATGGAAAACATTGTGGAAAATGAAGAAATTGCTTGTGACAAGCAATTTCTTCATTTCCCACAATATTTTCCATACAAAATGATTAGAAAATGCACTTTTTCAATCATTTTAAGTTGTCGTCTGCAACATCTTTGAATTTGGACAAGTCGAAATTTTGTTGTTTGGTAATGGGTTAAAGTTTTTATTAACCCTTTCCCAAAAAAGACCTGGTTTTGACTTCCCTATTAGATATGGCTAGGGAAAACATTGAGACAAAAGAAGAAACTGCTGATAACTAGCAGTTTCTCCTTTTCCTCAATATTTTCTGAGCTATATTTTACACAAATCCAATCTAAATCAACACTCTTTTTGTCGTCTGCAACAGCTTTTGAATTGAACCGCCCGAAAATTTTGTCGTTTGCGAAAGGACTAAAATATTGTTTCATTTATCACAGAATGTTTATCTTGCAATTTCAGTATGAAATGGAAAGCTAGCTGCATGTTGCAGATGGAACAGAACAGAAGGTATTGAAGAGGAAGACAAAAATTGATGATGCACAAATAATCTTGTCTTTTACCTTAATATCTTCCCAGGCTTTCTTTTGAATAGTCATCAAACACCTATTATCTTTTGCAAAAGTGTGCCCTAGCAGTGTTTTTTGCAAATATTTTTCAAACAATTATTCATTCATTTGTCTATAATCCTTATTCATATTCAGTGAAATTAAAGGGACATTATCCCCAGGCCTAAATCCCAAATGATCCACAGAAGTTGGCTTTTGTCATGTTGTTGCACTGTTTATAGACTTTTTAAGACAGAATACAAGATTCATACAGTAAATGATATAAATCGATAATCATGCAGCAGTGTAAAAGTATGTAAAATATTTAAAGCGGTTGATCATGTTTACGAAATGATGTGATATTGGGTTTTAAATCCGTCATAATCTAAGCCAATACAGATCAGACAGAGCTGAAATTTTGCACAGAGAAAAACTAAAGGCCATATCTTAACAAGAGGACCATGATGGTCCTTAATCGCTCACCTGAACCTAAATAGAAAGAAAGTCACAATGTTGTCAAGTTCAAGAGCACATAATTTAAGATATGAGATTATGATCCAGCTGAAAACTGCTTTTATAATCTTGAATGATCAATATTTGTGGCTGTTACAGTGAAAACAAAGTGGAAGAAAACAGTCAAGGGCACATAACTCTGTTCTAACAAAAGTATTCTCATCAACATTATGTCCAATTATTTTTTATTGGTCAATAAAGTCCAAAACAACAATTTTGTCAAATTCAAGGGCCATAACTCCAGACTTCCTACTTCAATCACACTGAAAATCGAAGTCATCCAAGATCTTATGGTTACCAACATTGTGGCAAAGTTTTGTCTTGATCGGTCAATATTTGTAGATGCTAGAGTGGTAACAAAGTCAAAACTAGCCATTTTTGACGTTCAAGGGCACATAACTCCAGAATTCCATGTCCGATCTGACAAAAAATTGAACGCATCTGAGAACTTATAGTTACCAACATTGTGGCAAAGTTTTGTCTTGATCAGTCAATATTTGTAAATGCTAGAGTGGTAACAAAGTCAAAACTAGCCATTTTTGACGTTCAAGGGCACATAACTCCAGAATTCCATGTCTGATCTGACAAAAAATTGAACTCATCTGAGAACTTATAGTTACCAACATTGTGGCAAAGTTTTGTTTTGATCGGTCAATATTTGTAGATGCTAGAGTGGTAACAAAGTCAAAACTAGCCATTTTTGACGTTCAAGGGCACATAACTCCAGACTTCCAAGTCCGATCTGACTCAAAATCAAACTCATCTGAGGACTTATAGTTACAAACATTGTGGCAAAGTTTTGTCTTGATCGGTCAATATTTGTAGATGCTAGAGTGGTAACAAAGTCAAAACTAGCCATTTTTGATGTTCAAGGGCACATAACTCCAGAATTCCTGGTCCGATCTGACTCAAAATCAAACTCATCTGAGAACTAATGGTCAAACATATTTTTACCAAGTTTGATTACAATTGGTCAATATTTGTAGATGCTAGAGTGGTAACAAAGTCAAAACTAGCCATTTTTGACGTTCAAGGGCATATAACTCCAGACTTCCTGGTCCAATCTGACTCAAAATTAAAGTCATCTGACAACTTATAGTTACCAACATTGTGGCAAAGTTTTGTTTTGATTGGTCAATATTTGTAGATGCTAGGAGTGGTAACAAAGTCAAAACTAGCCATTTTTGACGTTCAAGGGCATATAACTCCAGACTTCCTGGTCCGATCTGACTCAAAATCGAACTCATCCGAGAACTAATGGTCATACATATTTTGACCAAGTTTGATTAAGATTGGTCAATATTTGAAGATGCTAGAGTGGTAACAAAGTCAAAACTAGCCATTTTTGACGTTCAAGGGCACATAACTCTAGACTTCCTGGTCCGATCTGACTCAAAATCGAACCCATCCAAGAACTTATGGTCATACATATTTTGACCAAGTTTGATTAAGATTGGTCAATATTTGTAGATACTAGAGTGGTAACAAAGTCAAAACTAGCCATTTTTGACGTTCAAGGGCACATAACTCTAGACTTCCTGGTCCAATCTGACTCAAAATCAAACTCATTCGAGAACTTATGGTCATACATGTTTTGACCAAGTTTGGTTAAGATTGGTCAATATTTGTGGGTGCTAGAGTGGTAACAACAAAATGTGAACAGACGGACGGACGGACAGACAGACGGACGGACAGACGGACAGACGGACGCCGACGGACGAAAAGCGACCACAATAGCTCACCTTGAGCACTTCGTGCTCAGGTGAGCTAATTATGCACAATTATTTTTACAGAAAATTACCCTGAAAATAAGTAAGTAACTGTAAATATGTATCTTTAACTTTACTAAATCAATAAACATAAGCCATAAGTCTAAAATCACAAAACCCTAAAAATAATAAAGAAGAGCATGAATCTCAAAAACAGAGAACAAAGATTGATTGGCTTTATTATCCTAGTAATAAGCAATGTCAAAGTGAGCGAATTGTAAATATCATAACAATTTGTCAATTTTATCAATTACCAATCCTTTCTTGGAAAAAATATTATAATGATAATAGATCTATGCATCAATTATTCAGTGAGAAAAATGAAATAGATCTATCAGCAAATCTCTTTTGCTGAAAATTATTTTAGTAGATATAACTATTATAGCGATAAAAGGCAGAGGAGAATACAATGTCATGAGGAAGAATATGGAAAATATATTATAGGAAATAGAAATAATAGGTAAAGGTGACTATACATGTATAACTAAGATACTGTTGTTTTTCTTTAAAAAAAAAAAAGCCTAACCACAACTTAACCCTTTCCCAAACGACATAATTTTATGGTGATCCACTTCAAAAACTGCCACAAAAAACAAAATGGATGTTATTAAAGATAGGATTGGTGTAAAATATGACACAGAAAATATTGAGACAAAAGGAGAAACTGCTGGTTGTCAGCAGTTTCTTCTTTTGTCTCAATGTTTTCCCAAACCTTTTCTATTAGGGACGTCAAAACCAAGTCTTGTTTAGAAATGGGTTAAAACAAGCTGCAATCAGGAGGTTCTTGAAGAAAAGCAACAGTATAATGAAGGAGACTATATAAGGGCAAGGAGAGTACATGAAAGTAAAATGTGATTATATATCCAGGGTGATGTATAAGGGTCATTAGGTTGCTATAGAAACAGATTAATAAGGTTTTTTTTTAAACCTTGAAGAGCAAGGGGAACAAGAGTTGTCTAAAAACAACATAGCTCGCCCTAACGGCAGATTGTCACGAAGTAAAGGTCAATCTCTAAGATCAAGTAAAGGTAAAAGGTCATGGTCCCAAATGAAAATCCTTGGCAGGAGGTATCCATGTGTGAAATATCAAGGCTTGATCTCTAATAGTACATATAGGTCTAAGGCCATATTAAAGCTTTTGAAAAGGAGGTAAAACTCCAAGGTCAAGGTCAAAAGGTCACGTTACAAATGAAAATTCTTGGCAGGAAGTATCAAATGGTGAATTGTCAAGACTTTTTCTGAATTAGTACATAAAAATATACTTCAAGATCAAGGTCACAAGGTCAAATTTAAGGTCATGGTCACATATAAAATGTCTTGGTGGGATGTGTCCATTTGTGAATTATCAGGGCTGTATCTATACAAGAGCCGTCAGAGACGGACAATGCTCCCCGAATAAGGCATTGTCACAATAAATGTATGCCATGGAGAGCAGTTTATTGTCAAGAGCATCTGATTTGCTACTCAAATATGAAATTTCATCAAATTCTGACCATTAGACTAGGAGAAATTAGAGAAAAACTGTATTTTACTTTAAGTCCCCTTTTCTCATGACGAGTCCTCACATCCAAAAACCGAAAAAAGTCCATTGGCATTATGTCATAGGGATTTCACATGGTAAGTTTCATTTGATTTGGCCCAAGGGTTATGGAGAAATCGCTCCCGACAGACGGACCGACGGAATGACGGACCGACAAAGCATGACTATATGCTCTCCCTTCAGGTAGCATAAAAAGGGCATAAGATATAAGCAATGTAAAAGGTTTTTTTAAGCCAGGTGAAAGTTTTTTAAAAGTAGGCCAAGCTCAAAGGTCAAGGTCATGAGGTCAAAGGTCATGATACCAAAGGAAAGATCTTAACCGCGTGCGATTTAGGCCAAAAGTGGTCGAAGAGGAAGACCATAAATTCTGTTAGTTTTACCTCTTCTGAAATCAGAAGAGTCACGTGACAAGCACTTCCGACTAAATCGAACGGGCCTCTTCTATTTCTGGATGCTCTTCTAGCTCTTCCATTTTTGAGCAGAAGACAGAAGACGGAAGAGGTCACGTGGTTGGCAACATGAGAGCGTCTCTAGTTACAAAGTACAAATCTTCTCAAATACTGAAAATCGCTTGTTTACAGCTAGTTTGTATTAATTTTGGGATCAAAACTAGAACAAATCTTGTGCTTTTGAAAAAGAAGTGCTTTTATCAGTACAACATAGTAGTATCAGAAACGGTAACCAGTCTACCGAATTGGAGCTGGCCATTCTAATTTCCTCCTTTTTGAAGAGCTTTTCGATAGAAAAGCCACTTCCGTTTTCAAGACATGTTCGATTTTTTTTTAGTCTTCCGACTTCTATGTGTCTTCTAAGTTCTGTCACGTGACCAAACATTTTCTATGACGTGGTCTTCCGGAAGAAGAAGCGGCCAAATCGCACGGGCCTCTTGTTTAGAGGCATCCATTTGTGAAATATAAAGGCTGTATCTCTAATACGGGATAAGATATGGGCTAGCTTCAAGTTTTTGTGTACGCCGACGCTGACACCAACATCCAAGGGGATGATAATAGCTCTTCCGAGATGTTCTTCCCGGGTGAGCTAAAAAGCTGAAGACCAATGGGTTTTCTATGCCGTTATACATGCAGATTATGTACTTTTATTACCAATATTTATTATTCTGTCATCTGTCAGAGCTATCAATCTGAACAAATGTCATGTTAAATGTGTTGTTTGAGAATCGATATATTGTATAGACATATTAAAGATAGAAAATAGAATTGAAAGGTAAAGGAGGCTACATAACTAATATAAATGGCTATAATATAGGAAGTTATGTTGCTATAGAAAGAGATTACGAAGTTTGGGAAACAAACACCTGTGGATTTTGTGAGTTTGGGTTGCGAAACTTGGGTGAGAGATTCAAGTTTTTGTTGCAGTGTATCCGTATCCCACCCACCCTCACTTAAAAGATCCTCCTCGATGTTTTTCAGTCGCTCGGCCTCATCTGTGAAAAATGTGCACAGAGTAACAGATGAGATGGGGATAAACCAATAGGGAAATATTTTATCAAGTAAACCATGACATGATATTTGACAAACAATAGTATTTCATTGGTGTAGCTCTATATCCTCCCAACTACAGCTTGAATGAAACTGCAGTTACAAGATTTTGTAAAAACGACGACAATTTATCAGGTAAAACCAGTAGAACAATTAAGTCTATTTTTATTCCTATTCTAAATTTGTTATTTCAAATCCAAACCCTATGTTAGGGGTACTCATTTGTATTGTCTCTTCGAGATGATTCAAATGAGTACCCACAACACAGGGTTTGATTGACAATAAATCATATTTTGCTTTCTAAAAAGCCTTTAACCCACCTCATCTGTGAAAAATGTGCAGTGACAATATGTAATCTAAAATGTAATCTTAAGTTCTAAACTATATGCAAATAAAAACTGTGTGACTGAAGCTTTTAGACTAAACAACAAGAGCTATCAGTGGAAAGACTCATTAATATTAGAATTATAGTTCCCAATCATTTAGCCCAAACTAATTTGCCAAAATGGTAATGAAAGCCATTCATGTGTTATCTCCCTTGAATTATGTTGTCAAATAAAACATGTACTTAAATATTGGGAAGTGTCTATTTTGTACTTTTTTTTGCCTATTACCATTTTATAACAAATTGTGTTATCAAATTGGACTATAAGATATGTTCTGGTTTTAAATATAACATTTTCTGAAAAGCATTCAGGGAAGATAACTCATCAATGCCTCTCATTGCAAGCAACCCACAATGTAATACCAAAATCATCCGTTGAGATGGTTTAAGAGCAAATGCAAAACACAGCAAATATGCTTAGATCTAGGTCTATGCTAGGAAATGCGGACCAATCCCATATCAAACATCAAAACAGGGTGTATTTTACTAACAATATGTTCACAAAGAAGGAACTCTGGATACTACAAGAAAATATTCCATGATTACATAGGCACACACAAGAAAGTAAGGGCAAATAACCACTGAAAATTTGAATGATGTATGTCATCAATTATTACATCAATGGATTAGAAAAATATAACTGTGAGGGCATATAGAAATATATATACACTCACAACACATTTGTGTTATTAAGGTAGTCCACCCCTAAAGAGATCTTGTGTGATGTCAAAATATTTAAACAACATTACGCGGTGGAAAATGTCAATGTCATTACATGTCTGTATAGATCTGAGGTGCATTCTTTAGAGCGAGATTTCTTGAGATATCTTGAGATTTCTTAAGATGTTTTAGGATAAAGCATTCTTTAGAGCAAGATTTTTTAAGACGCTCAATGGGAGGCGCCATTACCCAATACTTCGCGCGGAACCCTCGGTCAACTCTGTACACACAATATATAAAAGAGATTTGACCGAGTTGTTCCGAACACTCCATAATTCATAAAATGTGGAAATCCGAATGCTCCATACTTTATACAAATGACGTCATGATGACGTCATTTGTATAAATATGGAGCATTCGGAACAGCTCGGTCAAAGTCTCGGTCTTAAAAACGCTTTATTCAAAACACCTTAAGAAATCTTAAAAAATCTCGCTCTAAAGAACGCGCCTCTGTTTCATTTCGAGCGTCACCCAACCAAATCTATTGTAGCCTCAATCTTACAAGCAGTGGACTACCTTTAGATTTCAAGAAGAAGCTATATTCCTGTATATCCAATTTTTTGTCCTTCCCATGCAAAATTCTTCAGTAAATTTAGATTAGAAAACCTTATATAAAATTACTAATTGATTTGTAGTAGAAAATGATTCTAATACAAATATCAGTGAAAAATGGTGTGCATTTTATTGATCAGAATTCCATTTTCTTAATTTGTTACAATTATATGTATACCATAGCTAAAGCTCTTTGCAGCAAAAAATAGAAGCCGCGTGCGATTTAGGCCAGAAGTTGTCTTCTGGAAGAAGAAGAGCTAGTCTGGTTCCCGCCTCTGATACACTGCGTAGTATTTTTTCTACTATGTAGTGTATCAGGGGCGGGAACCACACTCTTCTGGAAGAGCTCTACCGGCCTAAATCGCACACGCCTAGATTTTTACCAAATGCATTTCATAACATATCTGACTAAGGCCTAACTATACAATTGAATAAACTTTTCGTCTGACAAAACTACATGTTCCTACCTGAGCTGGGATAAACAAGGGCATCTTGAAACTTGTCAGCAAAATCTTCTGTTCTGATAGTCTGATTGTCTTCATCTCCGGATGCTCTTCCAAGGAAACCACCTGCTAAAGAAATTGATAATATATTGTACCCTCTCACAAACAACTTTTTAACAAGGGCGGATGTAGGGGAGTGTCAGGGGATCTAGACTCCCCTTTGCATTAACCTAGAAATTACATTTTGACAATATACCGGTAACATAAATATAGCGTTACACATCTAACACAATAAAATTTTAAAGTCATCGTTTGGGCTTGGAATCAAGTCAGATCCCGCCTTGTTTTAACCAATTTCAACATAATAATGCTTTTTGATGCCTTACAACATAAATGCATAGGCAATATTGTAGGCAATGAAGAAATTGTGACAAGCTTAATTTGTGCCAAAATTGTGGCCATGAGGCAAATGTTGATGTTTAGGTATTTTAGTCCACCCCTTATAAGATTCATGCAATGTCGGAATCTTTTGTGTAAAGTTAACATACATAATGTATGCAATCTTTAGGGAGACATTAGGAATTGAGAAAACACAACATTTTCCACCACACAATGTATAAGATGTCCCCGTAAAAATCAGATGTTGCTTGAATCTCATTTAAGTGGACTAACTTAACCCTTTCCCAAACAAGACCTGGTTTTGACATCCCTAATAGAAAAGGCTTCGGAAAACACTGAAACAAAAGAAGAAACTGCTGATAACCAGCAGTTTCTCCTTTTGTCTCAATATTTTCTGTGCCATATTTTACACAAATCCTATCTTTAATAACAACCATTTTGTGTCTTGTGGTAGTTTTAAGTGGACAACCCTTAAATTTTGTCGTTTGGGAAAGGGTTGACACCAGATTTGAATCAGATTTCTCTTATGCTAGGTTCCCACTGCCGATCAAATTAACTCGATCAAACCCGACCAAGCGATCGAGTACCGGTCGACGTCGGTCGGCAAGGGTGATCGGGATAAGTCGAGATGGTCGAGTTTGGTCTGCATCGATCGGTAATTCCGCCAACTTGTTTTGACACGTCAAAAAAATCCGTGTAGCGGTCGAGTAGAAAACACATCGGGAAGATGCTCGAGTATCGATCGTATAGAAGATCGAGCTGATCGACAATCACTCGAGTAAAGATTGTGTGTGCTCGAGTCGATATCTTTTACCGGGATTTGATTGGATGAACAGTTGAAGCAGAAGTCGAGTTGATTGGGCATGCATTCGGGAATAACTCGTACAAGTCGAGGAGATCGAGTGCTTCCAATTGCTCTATGGCAGCGGATCAACTCGATCTACTCGATCGCTTAAGTGCACTCGATCAATCCCGACCATATGACTTCTTCTCGATCTTTAGTCGATCAAACCCGACCTCTTCATCCGATTTGATTGAGTGAACAGATGAATCAGAGGTCGAGTTGATCGGGGTGTGGTCGGAAATTACTCGAGTACAAGTCGAGGTAATCGAGTGCACGCTCGGGTGCAGGTCGAAATATAAATTATCTACCCGATCACACTCGATCTCCAGACCCGAATAATTCACGACAAGCTCGATCTTCTACCCGATCGATACACAATCGCTTCACGATCATTTTTGTACTCGATCGCACTCGACTGTTTTTGCATGTCAAAAAAACTCGAGTAGGAAGCCCGAGCGATGCAGACCAATTTCGATCATCTCGACCGCTCCCGATCACTCTTGCAGACCTAGCTCGACCTGTATTCCACCGCTTGATCGAGTTGATCTGGTCGGCAGTGGGAACACTAGGTCGTGTGTTAATAAATGGGTACAAACAGCACGAGATCCCGCGCAGAGTATATTAACAGAAATATTGAAAATTATCGGAAATTGCGTTTCACGTGATTCCCCGCTCTGAGACATAACACGCACGATTGATATAATGGTATTAAACGCCTTTAAGAATACACTAATCTTTATATTTAATCAGATTAAGGATGAGTCAATGTCTAAAAGTACATTTACGTTACATTTAAATTATGTACATATTTTAACTGACAATATTATGAACTTATTATGAATATGTGATAATCACAGACGCTGCAAAATGATTTTCATTCAGAACACCTAGAATAGAGTCAGCTCGATCTGGTCGTGTACAGATCGAGATGGTCGGGTATTGATCGTGTAGGGCTCGGATTAAGGACGGGTTGATCGGGTGGACATCGGAAAGATGGTCGGGCTTCAATCGGGAAATGATCGGGAGTGCTCGGGCGGGGGTCTAGTTTGATCGACTAGAGATCGAGAAGAAGTCGTGAATACACATTTGGTCGGGCTTGATCGGATAAATTAGGTGGTCGTGTTGATCGAGTTGATCAGATCGGCAGTGGGAACCTAGCATTACCTTTGCGCTTCTGCATAATCTCTTTAAACTTGTCATCAAGTTGTTTTGCCTCGAACTGTGCGGCCGTCGTCATCTGTTCGTGTTTCGATTTGTCATCTGTCATGATATAAATGTTCACAGAATTAGGTCGGAAAATTCCATTAGGCACACACCCAGCTTCCTTGTCTGCTTTGTGTTGTATGTCCATACTTCTAGTTCTTGTGACTGAGCACTTGATTTTGTTCATTTTCTCTAACAAATCATTCACAAAGTCAATGTTAAGGTATTTCACCCATCACTAGATAACAAATACTTTGTGCTAAAATTGGGCATCATCCATGACATTATATGTATAGAAATTGACGATGGTACATGTATACCCTCCTCAATTCCCAAGCGTCATCTGTCGCAACAGAAACTGACGAGGGATACCCTCGTCAATTTCTGTTGCAACGGATGATGCTTGAAGTTGCACTAAGAGTTTTTTATGGGTTGATAACCTTAACCCTTTCTCAAACAATCCCTAAGTTAAACATTACTAATTTGGAGACATATGGAAAACAATGAGTAAAAGTAAGAAAGCGCTGATTATACCAGCACTTTCTCATATTTTTTTTTCTGTTTTCCACGCTATTGATTTTGATATTTTATTAACCAATTACCCGACGCCAAAATTTTAGACTTGTCCAATTTCAAAGCTGTTGCAGAAGATAATTTTGAGTGAATGGAATTCTATATTCTTTGGTCTTTTTAGGTAGAAAGAAATTGCATGTCAAAAGCAATTAATTCATTTACCACTATGTTTTCCACAGTTTTCTTGATAGTCAAAAGGCGTAACTATGAATAAATAATCCTTCAATTTGATTGATTATGTAAAAACAACGAAATTTTAATGAATCAGAATTAAAACTTAATTTATTTCCAATTGTTTCTACATGTTACTCTCATCTGAATGGAAAGGTCTCTTACAAGTAACAAAGTAATTTGAGAAATTAAATCAAAATATAGCACAATATTTATATCAAAATGCTGAAACAAAATCCAGATTTTGGTCCAGTTACAGTAGAAAAATAATCACTTTATACCATTTGAAACTTTAATACTTAAGTTCGACTCATAATACTGTACCTTAAACCTTTCCCACACAAAACTTGATTTTGATGTCCCTAGTTCCAATAGGTTTGGATAATGTTGAGAAGATGTTGCTGATAATCAGCAATTTCTCCTTTCCTTAAATAATTTCTATCCTATAATATATTTGTCATCTGCAAGTCCTTTCAAATTGGACTTGTCTAAAATTGTGCCATTTAGAAAAGGTTAAACCTTTCCCAGACAACAAAAATTTAGACTTATCAAAGGCAAACAATTTCTATGTTTAAAGAAAGTGAAGGAGGAAGAGCTAGCTAAAATCATTTTGTCTTTTTCTTTCAGTGTTTTGATTTACTTTATATGGGAGGTTCACCAAAACATTAGTCACAATTTTTTTGGAGATAATGTTCAATTGATTTAAGACTGACTGCAGACTCTAAAGGGCAAACAGAAAACATGTACATATACCATGTAAAAAAAGTTTAGCAACACTGACTTTGTTAATTGAAAACATATATTTTTTGTGATATTTATTTCACCACCATTATATATATTTTAGCATATGCATTCACACACAACATTCAAAGGTTGCTTTGTGGAAACGTTAAATACTGTCTGAGAAACAGTGTCTTAACGTAGGTGAGGGGGGTCAAAACAAGAAGTCACAATAAAATTCGATATCGGTTATGAGGTCATTTTTAGCGAGAACAGCATTGAAACGTTTTCTAATCCACTTAAAAAGTTTGTACCCAGTATCAACATTCACTACTTGATCAAGAGACTGAACGTCACTCACGTCATAAGGATCACGTTCACGTCTTCCCCCAAATGCGCCATATGAGCTCTATTGGTGATAAATCAAACAGAACGGTGGTAATGGGAGAAAATCAACGTTATATACGCTTACAGCATTTAGGACTCTATGCCAGTAAGGTCTGGTACGTTCATGGTGTAGCGTCAGGGAAATTACAACGTATAGTCAACGTCTAGTAACCCTTCGTCTGTGGAGACGATCATGGATGGTAAATGAGGATACTCTATTTTGGTATTACTGTTGAAGCCACTCAAAGTTTTGGTGAGAATATGGAACATCTTTGCCTTGACGTTACGAAATTATGACGGTCATCGTCTCGTGGCGTTTTTCTCCGACGTCCTTGACCGGGACTATCTCAAACCACAAACGTTGGCTCATATAACATCCTCAAACAGTTACTCATGCTTTGAGATACGTAAAATTTAAAAAGACATCTTTATCGCCGGTTCCGCCACGTAGGAACACATTAGCGATATAACGTCCTTCTAACGTAAGTCCATGACGTAGTCAAACAGCGTTGCAGAAAAGTCTGTTTAGTGGCCTTTTTCATTCTAGGCAAAGACGAGTATGTTCACGCCTAAATGTTTTCTAGAATAATGCTCCAAACTTATGAATACCATGGCAGACATGAAAACCGGAAATGCGCACCCTGAGTGCAAGACGCACGCGATGGCGGTATAAAATTCATTTGTTTGTGTTCTCTAGCTATAATCTATTGTGTAGACGTTTGATTTTATGTTAAAACAAAAATATTTTGGCTACTAAAGATATTTACATTTTGTTGCAAAACTTTTTTTACTATGTATATATTTAAACATAATCAGTTTCTATAGAAAAATAAATTATTTGCCTGGGTTTGAAAGATTATAAAAAATCATAAACTGAGTTTAGCTTCTTTAAAAATATTGTTTTACAATTGTGAAAAGGATAGAATTAATAGTAAAGTTTGAACATAACTAATCTACATTAATCCAAATCACTTTCAGTCTCATTATAGAACAGCCAAAGAATAACTCATTTAAACCCTTTCCAAAACAGTGAATTTTTAGGCAAATTAGGGAAAAAATTTAAAGCTGCAGACCACATAATTGGTGTTGATAAGGATTGGATTTATATATGATTTAGATTTGAAAATATTGAAGTTAAAGTAGAAAATGCTGATCATCAGCATTTTCTTTTTTTATCAATGTTTTCCCAAGCCTAAATTTCAGTTGGAGTCATCAAAAGGCATGACTGTTTTACAGATGGACAGACTGACAGACAGATGGACACCAATTAAACAATATGCTCCCAATCGTTCGATACAAGTTCATAAAAAAGAAGGGTTGGTAATAATTTAAGAAGTGCACATAGCTTAAGTCTGGATTAATTAGCTGTATGAAATTAACCAATTACCAGACTACAAATTGTAGACAAGTTTAACCTTTCCCAAACCAGACCTAGTTTTGATGTCTTCTATAGTGGAATTTTGTGACAGACAAAAGAAGAAGATAAAACGCCTAATAAGTAACAATCAGCATTTTCTCCTTTGCCTCAAATTTTTCTTGGCTAAATTGAACACAAATCTTAAAAGCCACAATCATTGAGACAAAAAAATGTCACAAGTAATTTCTTCATTCCCCACTGTGTTTTCAAAAGTATTTATCTGTTTGAACATCAAAAGGTGTCAGTATTTTGGACAGGATTAAAGGTTTAACAAAATGCAACACATACCATCACTTTGTCCATGATGTCCATTTAAGATTGCAAGCTCGGGCGAGTTTAATGTCCGTCGAGGTGGCGACAAATTCGTCATTTTATAGCCGTCCTCCGGTTTCAAGTCACTTACTTCTCCCCGTGTCTGTACTTCACTCAGAAAGACAACACTTTCAAGAGAATGAAATTTATCATTGTTTGGTCTTTTTATGGTCTTTTTTGGTGGTAGAAAACATTGTGGGGAATAAAGAAATTGCTTTGAACAAGCAATTTCTTAATTCTCTTCTGTGTTTTCAAAAGCCTTGATCTTTTTGAGCATAAAAAGGTGTCAATCAGTATGTTGAAATGGGTTAAAGGTTAAACAAAATGTAACCTACCATCACTTTGTCCATGATGTCCGTTAAGAAGTGCCAAGTCGGGCGAATTTGTCCGCCTTGGAGGTGACAAACTCCTCATTTTATAGCCATCGCCCGGTTCAAGGTCTCTCACTTCTCGTGATCGTACTTCACTGCGACTCCGGTGATGACTGTCTCTAAAACTGCTGGTTCCCGATCCTATCCCTGTGTCCTTGTCTGAGGCCAGTGTGTGCTTGGAACCAGAGCTAAGTGGCGAGAAGGTTGGCTTGTGTGTGGATCCTGGAATAAAGTAAATACCTTTTGTCTGATTACATGAATGCTTTAAGTCAATGCAAGGATGGTTTTTATTACATGGATCTTTTGCCATAAAAGGATGATGGAACCAATGAAAAACTCAAGAAATTGTCCAAGTGATCAAATTAGCACACTATGTGATTCAGAGGATGTGACAATTCATTGAAAGTACAGACTTACAAGACTAGTTAGAAACCCATATATAAGGTAGACAATTCCTGCACCAACAATAATTCAGTAGATACTAGGTTATCTTACTTTATATTATCCAGTTCCCAAACAGCCACCAAGAAAAATCAGACTGCTCCTTTTTGAATGTGAGCTGATCAAAATATTTTGCACAATTTAGCATGTAGCAAGTACAAAGACAAAAGAAGAAACACTGATTGATAGCATTTTCATATTTAGACTGAACGTTTTCCAAAGTTTGGTTTTTTTTCTTTCTGAGACAAGAAGAAAATGCTGGTAGATGTACAAACCTAGTTGGCTAATTGTTAAACTTCCACTATCTAGCCTGCTTGTCTCCGTTGATTCATGACTCGGTGACATACGAACAACAGTGCTGTCTGTTGCTGTACTGCTCCTCTGTAATCAAATGAACAAAGCAATTGTGATCACTATAATAAATCACTCAATTCGATATTTCTGCAAAATTTTCCTTTTTCAAGAGGTTGAAAACTTTAATCACACTACATAATAATTTCGCAAACTATCTTAGCCATTTTGTTTTAGTCTAACTGTGGATATGACGTCAATGTCCTTTTCTCTGCGGTTTCGCGACGTCAACGTTCCCGTGCATTATCAGACGTCAAGTGACATTATTTAGAACCGCGCATCATTTTCTTTGTAGTTAGATGGCTGTACTTTATGCAGTGTTTTAATCCACGCTTATTCATGGACCTGTCTATGGAGTACATCATTTTAAACGCTCTTTCATTCAATTTTCTCTCTGTCTCTCACACTGCATCTCATACTGACTGAAATCTCTACCTATATGTGACCGTGACTGAGAAAATGGGGCTTGTTGCGGAAAAATCACATTTTTAGTTTTTCTCTTTATCTGACAGCTTATCATGTAGATAAGTGTCTCTGAAAATATTTCAGTCCAATTCCATAATTTAATCGAGTTACAGAACGTTTTTCAGGTGCACCCTACATGCGAAACGTCAGTGAAAAATAAACGACGTCACTGGAAGGATTTAATCATTATTGACTAACTAGTGCATCTAACACAAGGGCCGTCAGAGACGGACAATGCTCCCCGAATAAGGCATTGTCACAATAAATGTATGCCATGGAGAGCACTTTATTGTCAAGGGCATCTGATTTGCTACTCAAATATGAAATTTCATCAAATTCTGACCATTAGACTAGGAGAAATTAGAGAAAAACTATATTTCACCATAAGTCCCCTTTTCCCATGACAAGGCCTCAAATCCAAAAACGGGGAAAAGTACATCGGCATTTTGTCACAGGGAGTTCACATGGTAAGTTTCATTTGATTTGGCCCAAGGGTTATGGAGATATTGCTTCGGATGGACGGACGGACGGATGGACGGACGGACGGAATGACGGACGGACAGGACGGACGGACGGACAGACGAAGCGGCGACTATATGCTCTCCCTTCGGGGAGCATAAAAATGCTAACAACCCTTTTTATGAGGAAAGTTGTCTCAATGAATGCTTAAACAAATTTTACACAAAGACAAGCAATTTTATTTCCGATTAAAATGAAATCAGATCTGGTTGCTATGGTAACCAAAGTCACCATTTTTGTGTAAAAATTGTTTTTTTAGACACAAAAACTGGTTTTTAGTACTTATATGTATATCTTTTTTTGCTTATTCTAAAAATGTAACTCAAATCCAGTAAATTTATTGATTATTGATAGCAAAACTATATATTTGACAGAGTTTTCATGGCAAAAGACAGGTATATTCAAACCTGTCTTAGTCCAATATTGTTCATCAAGATTCCTAATTTTCATCAATTCCATAAGTTTTCAGTACTTAAATACAACAGATACATATATCATAAATTTACATGAACATTATTGGCCAATGCTAAAAGCAACTAATCAAAAAGACTTATATCAATTTTAAATCAGTTGAACCTGATTTGGTTGCCATGGTTACCAAAATGACAATTTTCGTGTAAAAATACATTTTTAGACGCAAAGGCTGTTCTATCAATACTTTCTTGTATATTCTTTTTTGCTTATTCTAATGTTGAATTAAACCACATGTGTCATATAGCAACCAGTACAAAACTAGCTTTGACTTTTGCTAGCATTTATAGGGGAACTTGAATGCATCGAGGGCTGGTTTATTAGCCTTATGACTGTGTTTTCTTTTTTAAGACATCTAAATTCAATTACAAGACAAGCATCTACCTCAAGTATACATGTCTTGACACAATTTCAACATTAATTTTAACAATGGTATCTAAATGTTTGAGGGGAAAGGTTAATGACCAAAGAATTTTAATTTTGTTAATATGGTAATCGAAATGACTGTATATGCGAAAATGGCTCTTTTGGCTGAACTAATATTCCAGTGCCTTTTTACAACCTTTAAAATGACCAATTTTGTCTATGGATAGCAAAATTAACAAATCGGTTATAAAACTAATTATGTCCATGATCTAGTGAGAATATATTGAAACAAATCAACATGCATGAAGTCAATCATTCCAACACAACCTGTCTAAATTTCATCGAGTTCATGGGTTGTCATTGCTTTTGAATATTATTTTGTCAATCTTCACCCTCTTCCAAACAACAAAATTTTAGGGTTGTTCAATTTTGAAGCTGCTGCAAAGGACAAAATGCATGTTGATAAAAACAAAGTATTGTGTACAATATAGCACAGTAAATATTGAGACAAAAGAAGAAAACCCTGACGATAAGCATTTTCTTTTTTTCTCTCAATGTTTTCCCAAGCTTTTTTTATAAGAGATTTCAAAACCTGGTTTTGCTTGGGAAAAGTTAACCCTATCCCGCACAACCATAGTTTGGACTGTTTCAATTTAGAATTTGTTGAAAAGACAATATGAATGCTGGTAAAGATGTTACTTGCGTAAAATATAGCATAGAAATATTGAGGCAAAAGGAGAAAACGCTGATTATCAACATTTTCTTCATTTGATTCAATGTTTTCCAAAGTCATTTATATTACTGGGATCAAACCAGGTCTAGTTTGTGAGAGGGTTAAACAAGCTTATTTATATAAAACATTATCAATTAATTACATAGACACAATTATAGTCCACAACTGTTGTAAGGAAACACATCTGATTTTAGTTGCACTTAAAACACTATTACATGAAGATTTTGATGTCTACATTCATCATAATTTACCACTGAATATAATGTATGTATAATTGAATGTATAATAATCCCTCTTTCACCCTCTCCGAAACAAGACCTGGTTTTAATGTCCCTCATAGAAATGGCTTGGGAAACATTGAGACAAAAGAAGAATCTTTTGAAATGGAAATTCTGAAAATTTGCCGTTTGGGAAAGGTTTAAGCAATCCTGATTATAAGGTCTCTCTAAGAGAATACTTTGAAAAACAAGAAAGATAATATGAAAATGCTGATTACCAGCAGCTCAATCTTTTCCCTAGATGTTTTCTGTGCACAATACTTTTTTTAGAACACTCATTCTATCATTTGAGAATTCTAGAAAGCTTTTGAATTCAGATTACTCTAAGGTTTTGTTGTTTTGGAAAGGTAAACATTTTCCCAAACAAACCTGGTTTTGATGTCCCTATTTGAAAAGGCTGAGGAAAACATTAAGACAAAAGAATGAAATATTGATAATCATTATTTTCTCCTTCAAATCAAAGTTTTCTGTGCTTTTTTAGTACCAAAATCCTATCTTTACATGTATCAATACACATTTTGTTGTTTGCAGCAGCTTTCAATTTGTACCACCCTATATCAGTATCAGCAAGATAATGAAATAAATGGGGCTTTGTCATCTCATTAAAAATATGACTACCACCCAGTACCGGGGGTATTCTAATATTTGTACTGAAAGATCAGTATTATATTGTTAAACCCAGGGGGAAGCTTAAAAGTGTTGTAAGAGCATACATACTTTATAATGCATTTATAACATTTTTTGCTTATAATTCCATGTTTAACTAGGAATTGAAAGCAACTTATGCAAATGACAATATCTTATGACATTATTTTGACTGGCAGAGCATTGTTTCCTGTTTAAAGCATCATTCATGTATTTTCTAGCCTTGTCCATTGATCCTGTTTGGCTGCTACAATATATTAGGGTCAGAATATGGCTTCTTGCATGCTTCCAATGACATTTTGAATAATATCAAGTTCTGGAAAGGGGGCTGAGTTTTGGTTTCATGTAACCATGTTGACCAGGTAGAGATGTGTGTAGTTTACAGCATACAGCAACCAATCACCAAAATCTAGGCCTTTGTCTGCAAGATAAAATGCCTGCCTCTCTGAAAATGAAGATGAATATAAATTTGACATGTAAAAGATTCTCTGCAAAAAATGCTCCTATTACAAATCCATTATATATCAAAACTTATGAATTGTTTAACCCTTTCCCAAACAAGGCCTGGTTTTGACGTCCCTAATAGGAAGGGCTTGGGAAAACATTGAAACAAAAGAAGAAACTGCTGATAACCAGCAGTTTCTCCTTTTGTCTCAATATTTTCTTTGCAATATTTTACACAAATTCTGACTTTAATAACTTCCATTTTGTCATTTGTAGCAGTTTTTGAAGTAGATCACCGTAAAATTTTGCTGTTTGGGAAAGGGTTAAATAAGTTTAAACAAGAGGGCCATGATGGCCCTGTATCGCTCCACTGGCTTTTAGACATTTAGACTACGAAATTCTTCAAAGAATACATTAGAGGTCTATCCAAAGAAGATTCATGCTACATCAGAATGAAATCAAATTAGTGATTATGGAGGAAAAATGTTTTTAAAATTTTCTTAAAATTACACTATGTTTCATATAGCGAAAAATAAGCGTAGCCAACAGCGGCCAAGTTTTTCATCTGATCGTGAAGGAATTTGGAAGAGATTCATGCAAGGAAGATTCCTGTGAAGTTTGGTTGGAATTGGTGCAGTAGTTTTGGAGGAGAAGATTTTTTTTAAAGATTTTTCGAAAATTTAATTTAATTTAATGAATCAAAATTTAAGTTCTACACAGAATTTATTTTTTTGAATAAATTAAGAAGAGATACATGCAAGGAAGATTTCTGTGAAGTTTGGTTGAAATTGGTCCAGCACTTTTGGAGAAGAAGAATTTTTAAAATTTTTTCGAAAATTTAATTAAATAAAATTGATTAAAATTTAAGTTCTACACAGAGTTTATTTTTTTTTTTTTTTTGAAGGAATTAAGAAGAGATTTATGCAAGGAAGATTTCTGTGAAGTTTGGTTGAAATTGGTCCAGTAGTTTTGGAGAAGAAGAACTTTTAAAGATTTTTGAAAATATAAATCAATTAAATTATTTAAAATTCAAGTTCTGCACCGATTTTGTTCTTTTGAAGGAATATGGTAGAGATTCATGCAAGGCAGATTTCTGTGAAGTTTGGTTGAAATTGATCCATTAGTTTTGGAGAAGAAGAATTTTTAAAGATTTTTCGAAAATTTAAATCAATTAAATTAATTAAAATTCAAGTTCTGCACAGATTTTTTTCTTTTGAAGGAATTTGGTAGAAATTCATGCAAGGAAGGTTTCTGTGAAGTTTGGTTGAAATTGGTCCAGTAGTTTTGGAGAAGAAGAATTTTTAAAGATTTTTCAAAAATTTAATCAATTTAAATTAATTAAAATTCAAGTTCTTCACAGAATTTAATTTTTTGAAGGAATTTGGGAAAGGTTCATGCAAGGAAGATTCCTGTGAAGTTTGGTTGAAATTGGTCCAGTAGTTTTGGAGAAGAAGATGTTTAAAGAAAAAGTTGACGCACGCACGGACGCACGGACGCACGCACGGACGCACGACGGACACAGGGCCATGACATAAGCCCCGCTGGCCTTCGGCCAGTGGAGCTAAAAACCAATTGAACGATATAAACCACAGATATTGTGCTATTGCTTTAATTGTTAACAGTTCAGTAAAGTTCAGTAAAATTGGGAGATTCTTTGCCAGGATAGTTGTTTAATTTTATTATCTTGATTTGTTACCACAATAATAATTTCCTTTTTTGAAATAAATGAAACAAGAATATGTAGTTATCTATTCAAATTCATGAATATGTGACACTTTATACAAGACAAGAGCTTCAATGATTTCTCCACACAATACATGGTTCTAATAATGATCTTTAGTAAAACATTTGAACCCTGATCAGGAAAAAGGCCCTCAATAGCATTTGAGAATGACATGTTATCAGATCAGACAATGCCAATCAGCAGTCTTATCATGATCTTTGTTGAGCACTCTCTTACAGTTGCTACATCCTCATGAAGAATCTTTAAGAAAACAGAATAGATCTTGATCAGGCTATGTATATGGACAGGCTGATCTGGATCAAAGTTGGACTTCATATCCTGTCTTGATCTATAATTCACTAATACATGTTTTTCCTTTTTCTTGGTAAATCAATAATTTCTTGATTTAATTCATACCAACAAACAGTAAAGAGCCCCTTTGCAGCAAACCAGCATCACACTTCTTCATTTCTTGATGTGAAGACATCCAATCTGAAACAAGTTGGTGCTCATGGATCAAAATAACCTTTACAGACACATATTTTATATACTAAAACATATCTTCCTGACATATATCTCAACATCAGCATAAATATTCCTTTTCCATATACATGTTTTACAAAAAAAAGGAAAAAATATCAACTTTACTCAAATTTCAAAAGCACTAGTGTGACGCCTTTATGTGAATACACTTTTGTTGCCACTTCCGGGTGATTTACAGGTAACAGTTTATCTTGGCCCCCCTGGGCAGCTTGGCCCCCGGGGGCTAAGCTACCCGCGGGTAGCTTGGCCCCCACCCTGGGTAGCTTGGCCCCCACCTAAAATCTTTTTCCAGAGTCCCCCAAAATAAAAACAATGTCTGTAAATGTTACGCCTACTGTTAAATGAAAAGAAAAACCAAAGTTTAATGTGTTTTGGTCAAATTAATTTTTCGCCTTTTTTGGCGCAGAATAGGGGCGGGGGCCAAGCTACCCAGGCCTGGGTAGCTTGGCCCCCACCTAAAATCTTTTTCCAGAGTCCCTCAAAATACAAAACAATGACTGTAAATGTTACGCCTACTGTTAAATGAAAAGAAAAAGTTTAATGTGTTTTGGTCAAATTAATTTTTCGCCTTTTTTGGCGCAGAATAGGGGCGGGGGCCAAGCTACCCAGGCCTGGGTAGCTTGGCCCCCACCTAAAATCTTTTTCCAGAGTCCCCTAAAATACAAAACAATGTCTGTAAATGTTACGCCTACTGTTAAATGAAAAGAAAAACCAAAGTTTAATGTGTTTTGGTCAAATTAATTTTTCGCCTTTTTTTGGCATAGAATAGGGGCGGGGGCCAAGCTACCCAGGCCTGGGTAGCTTGGCCCCCACCTAAAATCTTTTTCCAGAGTCCCCCAAAATACAAAACAATGTCTGTAAATGTTACGCCTACTGTTAAATGAAAAGAAAAACCAAAGTTTAATGTGTTTTGGTCAAATTAATTTTTCGCCTTTTTTGGCATAGAATAGGGGCGGGGGCCAAGCTACCCAGGCCTGGGTAGCTTGGCCCCCACCTAAAATCTTTTTCCAGAGTCCCTCAAATTACAAAACAATGTCTGTAAATGTTACGCCTACTGTTAAATGAAAAGAAAAACCAAAGTTTAATGTGTTTTGGTCAAATTAATTTTTCGCCTTTTTTAGCGCAGAATAGGGGCGGGGGCCAAGCTACCCAGGCCTGGGTAGCTTGGCCCCCACCTAAAATCTTTTTCCAGAGTCCCCCAAAATACAAAACAATGTCTGTAAATGTTACGCCTACTGTTAAATGAAAAGAAAAACCAAAGTTTAATGTGTTTTGGTCAAATTAATTTTTCGCCTTTTTTGGCGCAGAATAGGGGCTGGGGCCAAGCTACCCAGTAGGCGTAACATTTACAGACATTGTTTTGTAATTTGGGGGACTCTGGAAAAAGATTTAGGTGGGGGCCAAGTTACCCAGGCCTGGGTAGCTTGGCCCCCGCCCCTATTCTAAGCCAAAAAAAGCGAAAAATTAATTTGACCAAAACACATTAAACTTTGGTTTTTCTTTTCATTTAACAGTAGGCGTAACATTTACAGGCATTGTTTTTTAATTTGAGGGACTCTGGAAAAAAATTTTAGGTGGGGGCCAAGCTACCCAGGCCTTGGTAGCTTGGCCCCCGCCCCTATTCTATGCCAAAAAAGCCGAAAAATTAATTTGACCAAAACACATTAAACTTTGGTTTTTCTTTTCATTTAACAGTAGGCGTAACATTTACAGACATTGTTTTGTATTTTGGGGGTCTCTGGAAAAAGATTTTAGGTGGGGGCCAAGCTACCCAGGCCTGGGTAGCTTGGCCCCCGCCCCTATTCTATACCAAAAAAGGCGAAAAATTAATTTGACCAAAACACATTAAACTTCGTTTTTTCTTTTCATTTAACAGTAGGCGTAACATTTACAGTCATTGTTTTGTATTTTGGGGGACTCTGGAAAAAGATTTTAAGTGGGGGCCAAGCTACCCAGGCCTGGGTAGCTTGGCCCCCGCCCGTATTTTGCGCCAAAAAAGGCGAAAAATTAATTTGACCAAAACACATTAAACTTTGGTTTTTCTTTTCATTTAACAGTAGGCGTAACATTTACAGACATTGTTTTTTAATTTTAGTGACTCTGGAAAAAGATTTTAGGTGGGGGCGCACCCAGGCCTGGGTAGCTTGGCCCCCGCCCCTATTCTGCGCCAAAAAAGGCGAAAAAAATAATTTGACCAAAACACATTAAACTTTGGTTTTTCTTTTCATTTAACAGTAGGCGTAACATTTACAGACATTGTTTTATATTTTGGGGGACTCTGGAAAAAGATTTTAGGTGGGGGCCAAGCTACCCAGGCCTGGGTAGCTTGGCCCCCGCCCCTATTCTGCGCCAAAAAAAGCGAAAAATTAATTTGACCAAAACACATTAAACTTTGGTTTTTCTTTTCATTTAACAGTAGGCGTAACATTTACAGACATTGTTTGGTAATTTGAGGGACTCTGGAAAAAGATTTTAGGTGGGGGCCAAGCTACCCAGGCCTGGGTAGCTTGGCCCCCGCCCCTATTTTGCGCCAAAAAAGGCGAAAAATTAATTTGACCAAAACACATTAAACTTTGGTTTTTCTTTTCATTTAACAGTAGGCGTAACATTTACAGACATTGTTTTTTAATTTGATTGACTCAAGAAAAAGATTTTAGGTGGGGGCCAAGCTACCAAGGCCTGGGTAGCTTGGCCCCCGCCCCTATTCTAAGCCAAAAAAGGCGAAAAATTAATTTGACCAAAACACATTAAACTTCGGTTTTTCTTTTCATTTAACAGTAGGCGTAACATTTACAGACATTGTTTTGTATTTTAGGGGACTCTGGAAAAAGATTTAAGGTGGGGGCCAAGCTACCCAGGGTGGGGGCTAAGATACCCCGGGGTAGCTTGGCCCCCGGGGGCCAAGCTGCCCGCGGGTAGCTTAGCCCCCGGGGGCCAAGCTGCCCAGGGGCCAAGATAAACTGATACACCTGTACCGGCCTTAGATAATGCATGAATTACTGGATTAAGGGGGAATGCTCCAGTTTTTCGGAACACTCGGTCATTACTGTAGTAAATTAAATGTTTCGTACCAATATGTTTCGCTACCATATTTTCAATAATATAACTCATCATTACAATTTACTATTTTCGACGGTAAATGTGTATTTAATATGCAAAACTGATTTCCTCAAGATGGAAGTCGATTATCTAGAGCAAGACAGTCGTAAGTGTGTATGCAATTACCACTGTTTTGCGTCATTTTATTCATGTGTAGCTGATATAAATTGCTGTAATTCATTAATAAGTGCGCTGACCTATACATTTTCTTTTTGAACCAGGACATGTTGTTTAATACAATGAGGGATTTTTATCAAATTCTATTATGTAGAACTTGAAATATTTCCAAAAATATGCAAATTTTGACATAAAACACTCCAGCTTCGTTTATCTAACCGAACACGTGAGCATGCTGTTTAATACATTTATGCGTTTATAATAGCACGTTTTTTGGTTTTCTGTTCTTATTAAATGTAAGACGTTACTTTAAATCCGTTTTCGGGACTAAACAACGCAAATACAACATTTTATTAGCATTTTAGTGACCTTAAACAGGTGCAAGAAATTGTGCATTTTTTCTACGTAGGGGTATGTGATACGAATGCCCATAGAATTCAAACAAGATCGCTGACCACCCATTTTTATTTTATTTTTCAATTGGTAATAACATGTTATTTAAACATACAAAATATGAATAAATTCTATTATTGGGAAAAAAATATAGGAAACTGGAGCATTCCCCCTTAAATCGTTAAATAAAGCATACTCACTTGATGCACACCAGGACAATATTACATTTTAACCAATAATGTATTTCTTTGATGTGAAATCTGCTTAAAGTCGGCAGTATCGGTGATTTAACTCGTGTTTCAGCAGTCATGTTTTCATCGGATACATCAACTTCCGCTACGGTCGATTGATTGAAGGTGTCCAACTGCACATTTACGATACTTTCACTGTCTAAATTTACTCGAAATATTCCCGGATAGGTTCGTTACTTAATATATAGTTAGGAAAGTGCATGACAATGATTAAACTTTTGTTAAATACACACCGAAACGCAAATAAAACGCCGATATGTTACACGATCTTTCAATTAAAAATGACGTAAACTTTGAACGTGATTTGCGCGAATAACGTCATGCCGCAACAAGCCCTGTTTTCTCAGTCAACGTCACATATGTCAATGATTTTATGTTTGTAATCAATTTAGCTGGGAACATTTTTTCACAATTGTTTAATCTTTAATAATTTTATAGGACAAAATAAGCGATCCAGTTTAGCTTAGCAACTCCCATGCTGACTGGAAATTCACCTATATGTCAACCATTTTATGTTTGTAATCAATTTAGCTCGGAAAATTTGTTCACAACTGTTTAATCTTTCATAATTTTATAAGACATAATAAGCGAATTTTTGCCGCCTGGTTATGAATTAAAGGAAGATAATAAAAGATTTTACCTGTGAATGAGTGAGGGAAGACAACTCTGCATCAATCTTGTCCAGAATTCTGTTGACGGGGTCGAAAGCGTGGCTGATGACTTTAGCAGGCCTGGCATGCGCTATTTCCTCCCCGTCAGAGAAACCCGTCGCAGATCCTGATTGGACACCTTCTTCATCGTCGCTAAGGTTACCTGGTTGTTTCCCTGGTAACCGCATTCCCTGGAAAATAGCAAGATTATTACAATTTGTGCAATTTGTCTACAGCTTAATTCAACCATTAAGTTTTTTACCAAAAATTGACATCCCCATTGGGAGAAAGCTTTGGAAAATTTTGAAAAGCCAATATTGATGTGAATGTTTAACCCATCACCTGACGCCCAAAGTTTAGACTTGTACCTGATGCCAAAATTTTTGACTTGTCCAAATTCAAAGATGTTGCAGATGACAATTTCAGGTGGATGGAATTTTACATTTTCATGTCTGTTGGAGTAGAAAATATAGTGGGAAATAAAGAAATTGCTTGTCACAAGAAATTTCTTCATTTTCCACTAGTTTTAACCCATTCCCATATATTGACGCTTTTTGACGGCCCTCAAGAAAAAAGCTTGGAAAACATTGTGGGAAATGACGAAATTGCTGATGACAAGCAATTTTGTCATTTCCCACAATGCTTTCTATACAAAATGACCAATAATGTAAAATTTTATTCTCTTGAATTTGTCGTCTGCAACATCTTTGAATTTGGACTAGTTTGAAATTTCGTCATCTGGTAATGGCTTAAGTCTTATTGTGTTAGAGCATCAAAAGGTGTCATGCTGTGTGAATGTGTTGATTCTGTTCTTTTTTATCATTCATAAATTTAATTAACTCTTTCGCTGCAAAATTTCCTGGAATTGTCCTATTTCCAGTGCCAAATTTTGGAAACTTCATAAGAGGGATTATCAGTTTATAGAATAGTAAAAAGTCCATGTTTGATAATATTAAGCTGAAACTTTCAAGTTCATTGAACATAAATTGTTCTGCCTAATACTAAATAGCATACTTTTTATCAGGCAGTTTGATCAGATGACTTTGCCTTGAATGACCTCATTAAGCTATTGTTTGAAAGTCGCCGATCGGCGATATTGGCAGTCTTCCTATGGGTCGCTTTTTGGCGACATTGGCAGCGAAAGAGTTAAGGAAATCAAAATATATATGTCAGTAGCCTTGAAGACTGAAGGGTTTTTGAAAACTGTGTGATTGAAAAGAGAGATAAATATTGACTTTAGTATCTGTATTATTGTACAGGTTGTCATTGTGGATTAGTACTTTATCAATTAGAAGTACTTTGTTGAAAACCTTACTAAACTATTAGGCGATTTACAATTTTTCAGTTATATTTCAGAGGCTGATGCAAATTCTGGCTCTCAAAATTTGCTAGCGCAAACAGTACAATGTACTATTCAATCCAAGTCAATTGCTGCTCATCCCATCAATTAATTTTGTCTAAGAGAGACAAATGACTTATCAAAGGTAAGATAGAATAATTTTGGCCTACGACTGACCATTCCACATACATGACAATCTTGAGAGAAAATCCGAAATCCTCTCCGATTGATGCCTACAATTAACTCATTACCAAACGGCAAAAATTAAGTCTAGTCCAAATTCAAAGAAGATGCAGACAACAATTTCAAGTGAATGAAATTTAACATTTTTTAGTCTTTTTACGTAGAAATCATTGTGGGAAATGAAGAAATTGCTTGCCACAAGCAATTCCCTCATTTTCCACGATGTTTTTCAAAGCAAATTTCTTGTTGGGGAGTCAAAAGGAGTCATTATGTGGTAATGGGTTAAGCTTTTTCTGAGGCTTGTAAATTTACCCAAATAAATTATATGTGAAATTGGCTGCAAATACATTTTTTGATAAAATTTAAACACAAATGCATGAAATTCAACACCTAGCATTATGACATGGTGTATTTCTATCAAATCAAACATTAAATTTGCTAAATTGAGTTGACAAATAGAATGTTTGAAAGCAAAAACTTCAAAAGTTACTAATAATTATCTATTTAGTAACAACCGTTTTGCATCAACCATTTCTAAACGCTTACAGGTTTAACCCTTTCCCAAACGACAAAAATTTCGACTTTTCCAATTTGAAAGCTGTTGCAGACGACAAAATAGATGTTGAAAAAGATTGAATTTGTGCGAATTGTAGCACAGAAAACATTGAGACAAAAGGAGAAACTGCTGGTTATCAGCAGTTTCTTCTTTTGTCTCAATGTTTTCACAAGCCTATTCTATTAGGGTCGTCAAAACCAGGTCTTGTTTGGGAAAGGGTTAAAATTACTGTTTGCACATATTGATGTCCTTTTGAAGTCAATGTAATTGGAATCAATTTGATAGTTTCCTTGTTTGTTTTAATATCATATTTCTACAATAAATCCATAAGTCTGATGTTTTAATTGGATTAACCCTCTCCCAAACACCAATGCTTTTTGACAATTCTGTTAAAAATGGCATGGAAAAAAACATTTCTCCTTTTGCCTCAATATTTCTCCTTTTTCCTCAATACTCTATGTTATATTTTGTACACACATTATATTTTCACCAACTTTAATTTTCTATTGTCTTATTTAGATTGGAACAGTCTAAACGTTTGCTGTTTGGGAAAATATTCACCATTTTTATATCCAAAATGTTCATGTAAAGCTTTCTGTGAGCATCAATGATGTGCTCCTTTCCTTCCAACTCCAATGAGCAGTTATGCAAAGGGCATTAACCACCGTCTTCGAAGAAACCACAACGGCTGATTGTCAAGTTTGCAAAATCAGTCAGGATGTGACAAATGGGTGCAATTAACATTAAAAATCATTTCCATAAAAGTTACCGTTATAGATATCTATTTGTTTGTTTCTGAAATTATTTCTTATTTCAGTTTACATCTAACACTTAATACTCTTGAACCAGAAGCAAAACAGAATTCAATCTTTAAAATTAATACCATTGAAATTAACTCATTACCAGATGGCCAAAATCTAGGGTGGTTTAAATTCAAAGATGATGCAGACGACAATTTCGTGTGAATAGAATTTTACTTTTTTTCATCTTTTTTTGGCAGAAAATGTTCTGAGAAATGCTGACATTAATTGTCACAAGCATTAATGTCTTCATTTTCCACAATCTTTTCCAAAGCAAAAAAAATTGATGAAAATTCTGGATCTGTGCTTGAGCTAAGTTTAAAATTATATTAAGGTAGAATACCTGTAATGTGGCCATTTTGAAATTCATTAAACATCCGATTTTTCCAAGCTGTGTCGTTACGTGTCTGAACTTATTCGGGCGTGGTCGTAAATATTCGGCTGTGGAAAGTTCCAATGCCGAATGTTTTCGATGTCGCCCAAATAATTCTGACGTCCCACGAATCTCATTCGGGGAAGACTACATTAATAGGGCTAAACATCTGGTTCAATCAATCTCAGTTTAGAGTAAAGAGTTCATTTAATTTGTCCACAGGAGTTCAATATTGACTTTATTGTCTTTTGTAAATATTTGATGTAAAGACTGAAGGAATTTGTTCTTTTCTTCATTTCACCTTTCAAGTTTGTTTATAATGAGGGGTTTCTTGTAGTGATTTCAACAATCTTTTCATTCATATCTATAAATTATCTGTAAATAATGATCACAGATAACAGGTATTTTGATGTGAATTCACTGTAAAATCTTTTGGTCCTATTGGATAGAAATCATTGTGGAAAATGAATAAATTGCTTGTCACAAGCAATTTCTTCATTTTTTACCATGTCTTCTCAAACTTATCCTTTGAGGGGCGTCAAAAAGCATCAACATGTGGTAATGGGTTAAACAGAGGGGACAATATGTTTGCATGTTTACTCATGGATCTTGTCTATATTTGGCCGTATTCATGAGCGAAAGCACAGATAAGACCCCATAAAATCTGGCCATATAAATTCTAGTAGAAATGGCTTGGGAAAACGTTAAGACAAAAGAAGAAACTGCTGATAACCAGCAGTTTCTCCTTTTGTCTCAATATTTTCTGTGCTATCTAAATAAACAAATTCTATCATTAACAACAGCCCAGTATATGCTGCTTTCATCGTCATCTGCAACAGCTTTCTATTTGCGTCTTAAAGATAATTTGGTGAACTGTAAAACTAAGGGGACTAAATGGTTGTTTACTCATGGATCTTGTCAGTATTGCGCTATATTCTGGAGCGAAAGTATAGATAAGACCCCATAAAATCCAGCTATATGAATTTTTCATGGTATTTGATTGTTTGACAATGGATGATTTGATAGGAACAAATTCTTAACCCTTTCACTATAGAAAGCAACATTTCCGTTAAAATCATCTTACGTCACATTGAATTCCCACATATACACCTAAATATAAAACTGTTTTACAAATGAATGATCCCTGGTTTTCCACATCATTTCAGAAAATGCTATGGAAAAAATTGGGGGATGGATTGATTTATTGAAGGGAGTTAGACCTTCTTTTGCTATAAATTATACATGATATGTTAAAGTATTAAGTCAAAGGTTCATTAGGACAAAATTCATAGAAGAAATCAATTGCAAATACAGTTTTTAACAAGGTATTTCTCCAAGCACACATCCATGTCATGGAATTACGCTTTTTGTTGAAGGGTATAAATTGGATTTCATCAATGACTGCAATAAAATGTCCCTATAAATGGTTGTGTGCTTCATTGAGTTTGAATAGTTCTTGTAATGGTAGACCTGTGTCTGTAAGTCCTGAATGATGCCATTAACCGGTTACCCATTCCCACACATTGACGCTTTTTGATGACAGACACAATAAAGGCTTCCGAAAAACATTATAAATGGGAAATGAAGAAATTGCTTTTGTAAAATTTCGTTCACTTGAAATTGTCGTCTGCAACTTCTTTGACTAAAAATTGGACCACGCCAAAAATTTTGTCAATTGAGAAAGGGTTAATCCTTGCCATGAGAACATTTTGAGGCAAAAGAAGAAAATGTTGGCCATCGTTATTTTCTTCTTTTGTATTAATGATTTCCCAAGCCTTTTCTTGTCATCAAATTGCATAAACTATTTACCCCTTTCCAAAACTAGACGTGGTTGTGATGTTCCTGATAGAAAAGGCTTGGGAAAACATTGAGACAAAAGAAGAAAATGCTGGTGACCAGCATTTTCTCCTTTTGCCTCAATATTTTCAATTTCTGTGCTCTATTGTACACAAATTCTAGCTTCATCAACACACATTTGGTCGTCTGAAGCAGCTATCAAATTGGTTTGATTTATTGGGGTTTTACGCCGTTTTCAACTACTAAGGTCATATTGCAACGGCTGTAGCACCTAAACATGGATTCCTGGCGTTTCTCATACCAGTACTACCACAACACCCTTACCAAGCCTCCAGCTGCTCCCCCACATAGGTTCACGATATCAAACCATTGATGGGTGACATTTTTGTCAGTAAAGGTATTAGCCGCGGCCGGGTATCGAACCCAGGACCTCTCAAATGAGAGGCGGATGCGCTACAAACTGCGCCATGGCCGCGGCCAGGTAGCTTTCAAATTGGATTACCCTAAAATTGTGTCATTTGGGAAAGGGTCAGCTCATCATAGGAAATGTCAGTGTGGACGTTACATTTACACAGTGGAGACTGTGCATAATGGGATGGATAACGAATACGCACAAATTTGCCTCGCTTCAGGTAAGAAATTGTGCAATAATTTTCTTATTTCCGCGTCAATTTCCAAGTGGTTTGTTGCATGTACCACGCATTACTGAGCTCTTTCCTCAGATATATGACTTGTTTGTAGAATCTTTGTACTTTGTCCAAAAATTGATCCCAACCGACCAGAAAAACGACAAAAAATTCAGGCCCTTTTTCTAGTCGGTTGGGATCGTTTTTTTGAGAAAAGTACAAGGAGTTTCCAGATAAGTAATACATCTAAGAAAAGGGCCCAGTAAGGCGGAGTACATGCAACAAACCGCATGAAAATTGACGTAAAAATAAGAAAGTTATTGCACAAATTCATACCTGAAGCGTGGCTAATTTGGCCGTAGTCGTTACCATTTCGCTTTCTGGTCAGTTAGGACAATATTTCGGAAAAAGTACCATGAGTTATCTAATATGTCATACATCCGATGAAAGAGCTCGGTAAGGCGGGGTACATGCAACAAACCCTTTGAAGATTGACATACAAATAAGGAAGTTATTGCAAAAAATCATACCAGAATCGAGATTATTTTGTCCATATTCGTTATCCATCCCATGATGCACAATCTCCACCGTGATTTAGGGCAAGTCTAAAGTCGTCAAATTGCATGAACTATTTAAGGTGTCATAAGGTAAATTCAATTGTGAGGATCAATTTATCACCCGTTAAAATCTAATATCTCAAAAATCTTTCAATTAACTCCTCATAATACAGTGTTCAATAAACCCTATTATGCTCAAAATGCTCTCACAATGGCTGGTGGTTGATTGAATGGGGTTTTACACCGCATTCAAGAATTCACACTACAGTTTAACCCAGATTGCAAAATTTAAAATTAGTCCATTATATCCAAAGCTGCTGCAGACAACAAAAATGATGTTCAGAAAGATCGGATTAATGTACAATGTGGGATAGAGAATAAGTGAGGCAAGAAGGAGAAAATGCTGATGGGCAGCATTTTCTTCTTTTGTCTCAATATTTTCCCAAGCCTCAACAGACAGGCAGTCAAGCAGTTCTCTAATTGTACCCCCAAGACCAGACCCCACCCCATTCAGTTGGGGGTATAATATACAGCAGTTTATTAAATATTAAGGGTTTCTAAAACCTCTTGTGTCAATAGATATTGATATTGAACATTGATCTAATTTGAGTCGATCACACAGAATTTTTGACAAATTACCAGTGTCAAAAAATCTTAAATATCGACCTTCTCGTGGACAAAATACATTCAGATAATTATATCGAGCAGAAACATGTCATCGCAAAATTATTGTCCCATTTCAATTCATGCAAAATCACCATCTTTTAAACCCAAAAGTTTTTTTAAAAACATTGTAAGGACAGTAAAACCTGTTGTAAGAGTTTACCCATTCAAACAAAACATGCTTTTGACATCACTAATATCCCTATTACAAACAAACCACAGTTTTGAAAACCAACGACCAGTCATATAGTGGTGGCTGGAGCACCTAACCATGGATTCCTACTTTTGTGTAACCCATTAAAAGACGTCAAAATATTAGACTGGTCCAAATTCAAACATGTTGCAGAGAAGACAATTTCAAATAAATGAAATTTAATATTGTACGGTCATTTTGGGTAGAAAACATTGTGGGAAATGATGAAATTGCTTGTCAAAAGCAATTTCTTCATTTACTACCATGTTTTCCAAAGCCTTCATCTTGTGGGGCATCAAAAAGCATTCATGTGTGAGGATTGGTTAATCAAAATGATCAAAGCATTGGTGGGTCATAAATATCAGAAAGTTTTTTTGCCATGGTAAGGTATTGAACATACAACTTCAAAATCACAAGGTGGAATGGGCTACCAGCTGCCCTTTGATGGCTGCAACAGGCACAAAGGTGTTCTCCTCAAGTAAAACAAATAAAATTCCACTTATGCTTCTTGAATACTCTTCAACTTTGAAGTATTTAATCTGGAATGCTGACAGGGGGTCGTGACCTTTCAGATAATCCATGTAGGCCTACAGTGTGAAATGCAAACAAAATCATCCCTTTCTAAATAGGCTACTTGGTAATAAACAGGTGGAAATAGCCCATATCACTGCTTTTCAACAAAAACGTCGTAACTGCAGCTTGTTTTAAGCTGCAGTTACGAGGTTTTAGTTGAAAAGCTACAATATAATGAAACTTAAAATTGAGGGATGATACCTTATTTGGATATCAAACAATAAATAAGTATTTATCGGGCCATTATTTCTGTTTAATATTCGGCTTATTAAAACAAGTTGTTCTCACTTAAAGTGTATTGTAATACTTTAATCAAAATTGAGTTTCCTTGAATTTCTCTATTAGTGCGCAGAATTTGTACTCTCGCAATCACTGTTTACAAAAATTTTGCCAAGAGAATCCCAGGCCCCGGTTTCTCCTCATTCTAATGAGAACATGCTCAACTTCAAAGGGATACTCTCCAACGTTGAAGGGTATTTAATTGAAGTTCACATGGATTTCGTGCGATTTGAGCACGGTGCTCAGATTTGAGCATGAGAACGTACTTAAGTTTTTTTGAGAAACCGGGGCATGATTTCATGATGCCATCATCTATTTTCAATACCATTAATCCATTACCAAATGACAATATTTTAGACTATTCCAAGTCCAATGATATTGCAGTCGACAAAATCAAGTGAATGAAATTTACATAGTATGGGTCTTTTTTATGTAGAAACATTGTGGAAAATGAGGAAATTGCTTGTCACAAGCAATTTCTTCATTTTCCACAATGTTTTCCCAAGCTCTTTGCTTTAAGGGAGTCAAAAAGAGTCACTATATGGTAATGGGTTAATTAATTTCCACTCTGCAACAGCATTCAAATTGGACAAGTAAAAAAAAAATGTCAATTTTGGAATTAAAGACATCATACTTTTTGTACTTCATTCACTTACATGCATGCACCAAAAAAACATAAAATATCTTTGTATCCAAATCAAGACAAGCCTTTAATATCATGATACCCAAATTTGTCTTCATAACAAATACCTTGTCCTTATTTTGAATCAATCTATCATTTTTTAACCCTTTCCCAAACGACAAAAATTTAGGCAGGTCTAATTCAAAAGCTGCTGCAGACGACACAATGGATGTTAATAAAGATTGGAATTGTGTGTGATATAGCCAAGAAAATATTGAAATAAAAGGAGAAACTGCTGGTTATCAGCAGTTTCTTCTTTTGTTTCAATGTTTTCCAAAGTCTTTTCTATTAGGGACGTCAAAACCAGGTCTTGTTTGGGAAAGGGTTAAGATTAAATTGCTTGTAATGGATATGCTAGATATGTTGGCATTTTACATAATCTGTTCCCAAATAAGAATTCTTGTTTGATTTCACTAATAAATGAATATGAGAAATGGAATAATATTTTATAGCGGTAAATACCAGTGGCCAATGACTGATTGATTTTTGATATGGTATTAAAATAAAAGGTGTACATATACAGCTTTTAGATTGAAATAGAAATTGCAATTCGTCAGTGTAAATGCAAAACCTCGTATGTCAATTTTTGCGATTTTCATAGTAAAATCTTGTGTGTCCAGTTAAGACAATTCTTGAAGGTTTTGAGATATTTTTACTTATCAGTATTAATGACACATCATTTGCGAACAATATATCCAAATTTCAAGTAAAACCTTTCAGTTTGGAAAAGTTATTACACTTTTTTCCTTCTCCTTAAAATCTTCCAAAAACGAGATACAAGGTTTTGCATTAACAACGACAAATTGAATTTAGTAATGCAGTCTGATCAAATTTGTTCTTCACTTTGCCACAAGAGACTTGATAATGGATCCTGATCAAACTTAAGGTTTGTGGTTTCATCGCAATATAAACACTGCAAAGGTCTCTCTTCCACTATTGTGCTAGGTCAGCAAATTGTAAGATATAAAGGCCACACGATAATTTGATCATTTGTTTATTTACATTGACCTGTCCATTGTTATTGAAAACAGTTCACAGATTTCGATTTTAGAAAGTATTCGTTTATACAAACATCGATTTGCAAGTCTGTGATAGCGCAGTGGAAAGACGTGGGACTTCTACTCGAACGGACTGAGTTCGATTCTACTACAAGACATGCGCAATTTTTATTTTTCAAGGATTTTCATTTATTTCATTTTTATTATTAGCTCACCTGAGCTCAACGAGCTCAAGGGGAGCTCTTAGGGTCAGTCACTCTCCGGCGTCCGTCGTCCGTCGTGCGTCGTCAACAATTTCTTTAAACATCTTCTCCTCCTTAACCACTGGGCCAATTCTTTCCAAACTTGGCAGAAATGTTCCTTGGGAGGCCCCTTTCAAAACTTGTTCGTGAATTTTTGATTTGTCAAAAAATGTGGGCGTGGCAAGGCGGGGCTTATCAGACTTCGAGAAATCATTAGATAATTCTTCAAAAATCTTCTCCTCCTTAACCACTGGGCCAATTCTTTCTAAACTTGGCAGAAATGTTTCTTGGGTGACCCTTTTCAGAACTTGTTCGTGAATTTTTGATTCGTCAAAAATTGTGGGCGTGGCAGGGCGGGGCTTATCAGACTTCGAGAAATCATTAGACAATTCTTCAAAAATCTTCTCCTCCTTAACCACTGGGCCAATTCTTTCCAAACTTGGCAGAAATGTTTCTTGGGTGACCCTTTTCAGAACTTGTTCGTGAATTTTTGATTCGTCAAAAATTGTGGGCTTGGCAGGGCGGGGCTTATCAGACTTCGAGAAATCATTAGACAATTCTTCAAAAATCTTCTCCTCGTTAACCACTTAGCCAATTCTTTCCAAACTTGGCAGAAATGTTTCTTGGGTGACCCTTTTCAGAACTTGTTCGTGAATTTTTGATTCGTCAAAAATTGTGGGCGTGGCAGGGCGGGGCTTATCAGACTTCGAGAAATCATTAGATAATTCTTCAAAAATCTTCTCCTCGTTAACCACTGGGCCAATTCTTTCCAAACTTGGCAGAAATGTTTCTTGGGTGACCCTTTTCAAACCTTGTTCGTGAATTTTTGATTCGTCAAAAATTGTGGGCGTGGCAGGGCCGGCGTTATCAGACTTAGAAAAATCATGTGAAAAATCTTTAAAAATCAATTATCAGGCCAATTTGAACCAAGCGTGGCAGAAATGTCCTTTGAGTGACTGTTTTCAACACATGCTTATGAATTTTTGATTGGGTGAAAATTGTAGGCGTGGCAGGGCGAGGCTTATAAGACTTCGAGAAATCGTTAGATAATTCTTCAAAAATCTTCTTCTCCTTAACCACTTGGCCAATTCTAACCAAACTTGGCAGGAATGTTCCTTTGGTGACCTTTTTAAAAACTTGTTCGTGAATTTTTGATTCGTCAAAAATTGTGGGCGTGGCAGGGTGGAGCTTATCGGACTTAGAAAAATCATGTGAAAAATCTTTAAAAATCAATTTTTTGGCCAATTTAAAGCAAACTTGGCAGGAATGTCCCTTGAGAGACTCTTCAACACATGTTCATGAATATCTGATTGGGTAAAAAAACATGGGCTTGGCAGGGTGGGGATTATCAGACTTCAAGAAATCTCAAGATAATTCTTCAAAAATCTTCTCCTTAACCATCAGGCAATTTGTTACCAAACTTAGCAGGAATGATCATTGGATGACTTGTTACAATACTTGTTCGCAAATTATTTATTCGTCAAAAATGTGGTCATGGCAGGGCAGGGCTTATCAGACTTAACAAAATCATGAGAAGGTTCTTTAAAGAAGCAATTATAGGGCAAAGTTGAACAAAACCTTACAGGAATCTACCTTGAGTGACTGTCTTCAATACACGGTTGTGAACTTTAGATTTTTTGAAAAAATGTGGGCATGGCAGAGCGAGGCTTGTTGATTTTTAAATGAGCTATGTCCTTTTGTTAAAAATTGGCATTTTTTGCAACATTTACATGTGCTGTTTGGTCTATTGCTCTTTTTCCCAATTGAAAAGCTCACAGTTCAAATGAAATGTACTTCTCAAAATGCACAAAACAGTGCTGTTGGGGGGTATGATCACTTTCAGTGATATTCTAGTGTGACATTTATATTTGTTCACAACAAAATTTATATTGTACACAATCAAATACACGAAGAAGTCAGGTGAGCGATATCAGTGCCTTTCAGGCACTCTTGTTATTATTATTCTTTTGTTTAATGTGTGCAGTTTAATCCATTTAGAGACATGAATCACCGGTATGTAAATATTCCGAATTTTTTAAAGCGATAAACGAAACGCGCTTTTAAAATTTAAAAAGAAAGAGAGATATCTTTGAGGAAATAAAAGTGCTCACTTTTTCAAGCTTTTCTCTTCAGGTTTTCAGCGTGAAATGTCAAAGTAAAATATTTCTGGCAAAATTAAATGGCACATTTTCATAATCCAGATCTTTTTTGTTTGAATGTTATTTATTTTTCTCTAAACATTTGTTGATATGTTAAAAATGTATGATTTGTGATTTTTGTTGGAAGACCGTTTACAATAAAAAATATCGTCGTTGTAAATGCAAAGCCTCATATCTCGTTTTTGGAAAATTTTAAAGGGGAGGGGAAAGAGTGTAATAACTTTTACCAAACTGAAATGTTTTACTTGAAATTTGGAAGAAAAAAATACTTGGTGCAATAAAAAAAGAAATAGAAATGAAAAACAAATTAAATCAGAGGCGATTGTGAGTTTCGAACCCATACCAAAAGGCAACTTATGTATTTGAGTCTTCGACCGTTACCATTTGGCCACTTTGACTTTAAAATATGTGTGACAAAAAGTATTTATATACCTAATCAACATTAGATCAATCAACCATATCGGATAATTTACCTGGATTCCCGTACTTGACATCGACTCACCCAGGTCAGTGTAGAAATTATCGTTTTCAGTTTATACATTAGCTGTAATTACAACATTTTTTAACGCAGCATAATAATCATGTTATGAAATGATCTTTTAAAATTTCTGAAAAGCTGTTTAATCACACTGTTAGTTTAGAGCCGTATTAATCATCTTCAACAATTTGAATTTCAATTTTTGACATTTTGTAATGGATAAACATGGCTCATTCAAAATTTATAATGGCATTAAAATAACCCTTTCCCAGAAATTGACTTCCTTTATTGACACTTCAACTGGATATGGGTCTAAGAAAACCTTGCAGAAAAAGGAGAAAATGCTGATCATCAGCATTTTCTCCTTTTCTTTCAAGGGTTTCTAAGCTATAACATAGAAAGTTGCCATTACACTAGCAAAAAATTTGTTATCTATAACTAACTTTAATTTTAGACCGGTCTAAAATTTGGTGTTTGGGAAATGTCGAATAATGGAGTCAGGTCAAAATTACTTCACAAGTAAATTGCTCATTTTAATAATGGAGCAGAGTCAATCCATTTCATAGGCAATAGAATTGTCTCATCTAATATTGAAGTGTTCAATTTCCATATACAAATTTTGTACAATAAAGGCTGTGGAAATCAGTGGAAAATGTCTGCAACACCTTTCAAATTGGAACAGTCCAAAATTTTGTTGTCTGGTAATGCGTTAATAATGGAGCAAAGTCAAGTCATTTCATAGGCTATAGAATTGTCTCATCTAATATTGAAGAGTTCAATTTCCATATATAAATTTTGTAAAGGCCATGCTTAGCCCATTAGTTTCCACAAAATTAAGCATTTTGGTGACCTAACAAAATAAAGGCTTTGAAAATCATTGTGGAAAATGAAGAAATTCCTTTCCTATATTGTTTGGTAAGTGAAGACAGACCATATAATTATATACTAAATAGGTCCAAGTTCAAAGAAGTTGCAGAAAATAATTTTAAGAGAATGAAATTTTACTTTTTGGTCTTTCTGGTTAGAAAACATTGTATGAAATGAAGATATTGCTTGTAACAAGTGATATCTTCATTGTCTACAATGTATTCCAAAGCCTTTATCTTGTGGGTGTCAAAAAACTTCACCATAAGGTAACCACACAGACAAGCTTTGTTTTAGGGAGTTTTAATGCATTACCAATTTGAAAGCTGCTGCAGACTTCAATATTGATGTTGATATGATAAATTTTGTGGTACAAAATAGCATGGAAAATGTTGAAGCAAAAGGAGAAAATGCTGGTTACCCGCATTTTCTCCTTTTACCTCAATGCTTTCCACTTTATATTATGGATGTCAAAACCTGGCCCGGGTTTTCTCGAAAAAACTTTAGTACGTTCTCAGACTCAAAATCTGAGCACCATACTCAAATCACATGAAATTCACATGAACTTCAATCGAATTCCCTTCAACGTTGGAGAGTATTCCATTGAAGTTGAGCATGTACTCATGAATATGTACTTATGTTTTTTCTAGAAATCAGGGCCTGGCCCTGGTTTCTCGAAAAAACTCAAGTACGTTCTCATTATCAAATCTGAGCACCGTGCTCAAATCACACGAAATCCACATGTCAAACTTCAATCAAATTCCCTTCAACGTTGGAGAGTATTCCATTGAAGTTGAGCATGTACTCATGAATAATATGTAGTCTTAATTTTTTTCTAGAAATCAGGGCCTGGCCCCAGTTTCTCGAAAAAACTCAATTACGTTCTCAGACTCAAATCTGAGCATCGTGCTCAAATCACACGAAATCCATGTGAACTTCAATCGAATACCCTTCAACATTGGAGAGTATTCCTTTGAAGTTGAGCATGTTTTCATGAGTATGTACTTAAGTTTTTTCGAGAAACCGGGGCCAGGTCTTCCAAAGCTAGCAGTATTGGTCAGGGTTAATAATGTGACCTGTCATGCTAAAAGGGACCTTATCGGATGTGTGAAAAATATCGACCCTAGTCTGTCTGCGCAATCCGCGCAGCCAGACTATGGCCGACACTTTTCACTTGTATGTAATTTTCTAAATCCAGAATGGTTTCCCTATCTTACTATATGTTCATTTTACGCATATGGGATCTGTTTACCTGTGCTGAGTCTGACAAGTTTGTCAAAATTTGGATTTTTGGAGTTCGGATAAGGTCCCTTTTATCGTGACAGGTCACATGTAGTAGCCACCAACCTGATGTGGGTGAAGAAATACTCGTGCCATCGCACTGTTTCAATTTTTACTTCGGAGGAAATTCCTTTTAATTTCCTTGTTGATTTTTTTCGTCACATCCTTTTCTGTTTAGTCTGAAATGGATCGAAAGCTAGTAAGTGAAATTAGTGAATCTAATCCTTTCCCAAACATTACGAAATGTTTTGATGTCTTTAATCCAATACTGACATCAAAATCTGGCATTCTTTGGGAAAGGGTTGCAAGAGCTTTACAATTATTAATTTAAATATTTTTGTATTCAATGAACAAGACTTGTCCTATAAGAATTACCCCTTTCCCTAATCAAATGACAAAATTTTGACTTCCTATTTGAAAGCTAGCTAGTACAACCTACTAAATTGGTTAATAGAATATAGCTGATATAGCACAAAAAATGTTGAGGCAGAGCAAGAAAATGCCAATTATCAGCATTTTCTTCTTTTGCCTCAATATTTTCCCTGTCACTATCTTTTAGGGATGTTAAAATCAGATTTTCTTTATGAAAGGATCATTATCATGTTGTAAAAGATTTAATGCTCGTGCATATGGGTTTTTGATCCACTTTCTAAAATATTTCAGTTCTTTTATTTTTACTTCAATTCTAGTGCAAATGAGAGCTTTTACATAATCAATCCTTCCTAAAAATCCATAATTCCTACATCTCTTATCAAGAAATTCAACTTAGGAATTCATTGAAAAAAAATAAGAAAATGTTGATGATTAGTATATTCTCTTTTTCATCAAATATTTTCAAAATCAAATTAAATTTCTACAATAAGAACAAGACCATAGATTACAATGCTGTCTGCAATAATTTCAAACTGAAATCTGTCTAAGTTTTGTCACTTGCAAAAGGCTAATGTAAACCAGTGTGTCCACTGAAAATTTTGACTGGGGGTTTTTGTACCTCTTGGTGGTTAAAGTTGGGGGTACAAAAAATAAATTGGGGGTACAAGAAAATTAACACTAAATCTAAACAGTTCTTCAATCTAGGTCTTGTTTGGGAAAGGGTCGAGACATTTTATTCAGCTTTTTTCCTTTAAATTAATTTACAATTCAATCAGATTTGAAAACTTAAAGATTGGACTGTTTTCAGACACCAAATTAAGTTCTACGAAGCAGTTTCTGTTTTCAGCTGAGCCTCTAATAATAAATATCTGCATTGTTCCCTTTTCTCCGTCCGAACAAACCCAGTCGAACTGGCAGAGCCATGAACTTTGATTTTAGATTCAACAGTGGATGATGGTCCTGACTGAGTATTTTCTTCGTCATTTCGCCTATTAAATGTAGACTTTCTGATTGAAATTAAACACCGATCAAATTAAAAAAAAAATCAAGTTTGTTTAGTAGATACCATGACCATGCAGACGCTCGAAATGATACAGCGTTTTGGTTGAATAAATCCCAAAAATGCAGGGTCTTGGCCAACTACAATTAGCGGAAAAATTAGAGGGATCAGAATGACCGAATTTGGCAGTTTCGGTTTTATTACTCGGCTATCAAACTTGATTTTCTTTCGTAAACAATGGGGATAATTGTCATCTTATTTTTATAATTGATACGGGTTCATTTGGCGTACGTTCTTAGACGTTTTGGGTGAGAAAGTAGTACGTGATTTTTGTTCAAATAACGTGATTCACGTACATTTCTACGTGATCGGACACCCTGGTAAACCCTTTCTCAAATGAAAGACATCTGCTAATTCAAATTTAAATATGACTTGCAGCTAATTTGGGTGTTTAGGATTTGGTTTAAAGCTTTATTTTGTAGGAATATTGGTGTAAAAGGATATAATTGGTTGAAGGATATTTCCAATCTATCAAATCACCTTGGATAGAATAGGAAGATTTTAGATGTCAGTTTTAGGGAATCAATAGTCAAGTTATCCCTTTTCCAAACAACATTGATTTTAACCCCTTCCCAAGCAATAGAATTTCTCAAACAACAAACATTTAAGCTATTTTGTAGGAATATCTATGAGTAAAGGGGTATTATAAAATTGGCTGAAGGAATATTTCCAATCTATCAAATCACCTTGGATTGAATAGGAAGATTTTAGATGTCAGTTTTAGGGAATCAATAGTATTTAAACCCTTTCCCAAACAAACCTTACTTTTGAAATGGACAGCCTCAGAAAAGTTTGAGAAGAAAATCAACATTTTCTAATCTTCCCTCAGTATTTTCTGCAGTAGAATCATTAAAATGTACAAAAATTCCATTTCATTTAACATCTGTTGTGTTGTCTGCAGCAACTTTCAAATTGGAACAGTGAAAAATTTCATAGATAATTGGAAAAGCATTTATTATTTAACCCTTTCAAAAATGACAAAAAATTAGACTGTTCCAGTTCAAAAAATGCTGCAGGCAACAAAATAAGGGATAGTAAACAAAAGATGTAAAAGAATATGGAGACAAGAAAAGAACATGCTGATTATCCCTAAATGTTTTCTCAAGCCTTGAGAAATTAAAAAAAAATGCTAAATATCAGTATTTTCTGCTTTTTCTTTAACATTTTCAAATTCCAGTGTAAATAAATGCTATAGCATTCCAACGATAATGTGATGTTTGCAAACAAAGAATAAACTCGGCCTACAGGTAAGAAAGACTTGTTATATACGATTAAAATCTTATATTTTACGCTGAGTTATATAGACATACTCGATAGCGCAGTGGATAGAACACCGGCGCTTCGTCCATTTTCTTTCAGCAAACGTGGGGTCGAGTCTCATAGAACGATGGGTAATTACATACAAATGTATTTTGTTTTACAAATATATTTTGTTTTATCATTTTAGAAAAAAAGATCAGAAGAAAGCAGACTCTTTATGAGTTTATAGATTTATAAGATAATTTCGGAAAATCGCCAATTTCAGTCTAGAAAACTTTAAAATTTGAGCAGTCTAAATGTTTGCCGTTTGGCGACAATAAGAGTTCCACACCTTTATTACTTAATTTATGTTTTGTAATGTATTGCATCTTTATAATATATTGTGAATAAAAAATATTTAATCAATTTCCACATAATGACGCTTTTAGACAGCCCATAAAATAAAAGATCATGACTTTTTTTCATTTATTTATTCGAAAAAAATGAAACTGCTTGTCATAAGCATGTTTTTATTTCACATACTGTTTTCTACAAAGAAAAGCATAAAAAATGTGAAGCTCATTTAAGATCTACTTGCAACTGCAGCATTTTTAAATTTTATTCAGCCTATTTTTACGTTTTACAATGGTTTACATTGAAAATAAAGAATATATATCTATTTACAGATGTGAAAGGAACAAAAACAAAAAGAGGAAAACGCAAATAAGGGAAAAAAAAAAACACGGACATGTGTGGAATCGAACCCACACAGTTAAAAAAGAGCTCCTTTCCTATGATCAACCGCCAACTGTCTAACCATTTGACCACAGACACAGGAATTTGGATGGAGTCATATTTAGAATATAATCATTGTTTTCATTGCGATAATTGCGATAATTGTGTTTTGATCTGTCTAACTTTTCATTATCAAATGGGTATGGTCTATATTTTTGGCGGGAACCTGATTATCGTTGGAGCACTATATCATTGTTTGCAAAAGATTTAAACCTATAATAAAATGAGAATATTTTAGACTAAGCAATGTTGAAAAGAGAGAGTTTGACATCATGCCAAAGAGTAGAAAGTCTTATTTATCTTCAATGACGAAATATTTGAAATATTTGTATAAGGATAGAAAGTAAAATGAAATTTGAATGAAAAGGTTGGAAAATCAGAATTTTTCACTCTTTTTCACTGTAATGGACGTCAAAACCAGGGCTTGTTATGGACAGGGTGAAAAGGAAATTCAATTTTTCTTGTCACAAAGCGATTTTCGGGTATATATCTTGGACCTGTCATAAAGTCTTGCAAAGAGAAAAACCATTTCTTTCTCCTTTTGCCTTAATATTTCATATGAACTACTTTTAGACTCTGCAAGCAAA